>JASVER010000017.1:3692180-4132577 GCA_030449065.1 Oceanodroma leucorhoa
AAAAAAAAAGAAATGTGTAAATATTGTGAGATTGGAGCAGGAGAGAGAGTTAATACTGCTTTTACACTCCTTTCCTGAAATGTCTTTCAGCTCTTTCTGCTAAAAAAAAAAGTATACTAACATGGACAGAACAAATCTAACGTCCTTRTGCCATGAAGAAATTTCTGGAGAATATTAAAAGGAAAAGATTTTGATCCATCACAGTAAATGAGTCTGCAAGCCTATTAATGTTATGAAAACATCTTTATCAAATATTGACAAGTCATAGAAATTGTTTGGAGAAAGCAAAGTTTGTGTAAGTCTCATGTATAAGATGAATTTGCCTTCTCTGGAGTCGTATGGTGCATAGGAAAAGACTTTTAAAAAAAAACTTTTTACTTTTGGGAAGTGTTTTGTTGATTTTGCTCTCTCTTTTGACTTTGTAATTAACTCCAGGGGTCCCTGGATGCATCTTGGGACCTGGAGAGCAATGTTTACATTCACTTGCGTTTTCAGAAATGAATCCTCAAGAGGTGAGGAAAGCAAATAAACTGTGCTTTACTGTAAAAAAAAAATGACCACGAGCAGAAGTTGCTATAATGGATGATTATTTTTATTAAATAAAAGAGCRTTTACAGATCAAGTGTGAAAACCTTCTGGATAATCTGTTAGCTGTTTTATTTTATTTTTCTTTTCCAGCTGTTCACCGATCCTCCAGCAGCTTTGGTGTTGACATTTTTTAAAGAACACATTGGGAAAAGCACTYGTGTTTTCTGAAAGGCGTTGTTACCCCAGGTAGGGAACAATGACTCGGTTCATTGCGCAGTGGCATAATAACAAATGAGTCCTTGATATTTCTTGGGKTTTTTTCCCCYCTTCCTTTTATGCCACAGTAAGAGCATTCACGTGTTTCTTAGAGAAAAAAGCTTAGGGTTTCAGGGTGTGATTTGCTCCCTGGAGAAGCAGCCTGGCACTATTGCTGGGGACGCCTGGCTGGTGCAGCATTTACAGCTATTGAGTTGAGAAGATTTTTAATAATTAGGTTGCAGTTGGGATTAGAAACGATTAGGCTGGAAGGCAATATTTCTTGATATATGCAGGAGTGTCCGTCTGAGTGGGGCTTTGTTTCCAGCCCCCAAGAGCCAGCCGGCCGGGCTCGCTTGCCCTGACACCAGTGCTGCCGAGACCCTCCCTGCAGGAGGGTGATGGGGGATCGTTCTCCCACCGAACGAAGCGCTGCGTCTCTGTGGCTCCCTGCCTCCCTGAGGATGCCGGGGTCCACTCGCCATCGGCTCCTTCTTTGCCACGAGTGCCAGGTAGCTCCGAAGGCAGGGGGGACATGAGGTGCCGATCCTGCGAGTGCTTTAGCGTGTGCTTCGTTTTGCCCAGGAGCACATGTAACCGTTTGGGAGCTCTGGCTCCTGGTCTTCCCACTGTTGGGGTGCCTGGAGTCACCCTGCTTCCCTGCTCTGCTTCTTGTTTGGTGAGAAAATAAGTGACCAGAGCCCAGTGCTGGAGCTGCTGGTCTCACGGCCCCACTCTGCCACTGCCACCAAGGTTGCAGTCAGAGGTGCTCAGCAAGCCGGGAGGTGGACCAGGGGTGGCAAGCAGCATTGCTGCTGGGTGTAGGGCACCCGCTGATGGCCCAGAGGTGAACATCTCAGTCACCTTGTGGTGGCCTTTGCAGGCCAGGAGGRCTTGACAGGGGCAGAGTGTCCTGCTGTCCGTCCTCTGGTCTCAGCTGGTCCTGTTGGCCTTGGGGGCTTTTACAAAGCAGATCCCGTGGGGCAGGAGRTAATCCAGCAGCTAGTGGTTATGCCTGCCCCATCCCTCTGGCTGTCTGATGTCCTCATGGCCGAATTTCTAGTACAGATAGTAGAGTATTTTGGTGAGTTTGGGTCTGGGGGACTGGGGCTTTGGTGGGCTTTCAGTTAGTAAAGCTTTACACAGCTGAAATGTCYGATTGCTCCCAATTTTCCATCAAAAGTAAGGTGCAAAAACCTGAAATTATGCCTGCAGGGTTATGTCCCTCCCAAAACCTCGTGTCCTCATGATTCAGCCCAGTCAAATAAAATACTCAAGGGGCTGTTTTATGTGTGGGCAGTGAATCCCTGCGTCTGACACAGCAAAGCTGCCTGCCCGTCCTTGTGGCCAGTGTCTGAACTTCCACCACCCTGCTGCCTTTGCCACCTTCCGACTCAGGCTTTTATTTCATTTTCCCTGAGTTGTTGGTCGTTTTGGTTTCAGCTGTGTCCTGGACGACTCCACACCTGCTGGGGATGGGCACATCCAAGCCGCAGCGATCTCCGGGCACCGTGGGCTGTGTGGTGGAGGTGCTGGGGTGAAACCACCGTCACTTTCCCTTTGGTAGGTGAGGACCAGCCCCGCTGCCTCTGAGCCGGAGGTTGCGTTGCTGTGGGCTTTGCTGGGATGCTCCCTCTGGCTCTGCCATAACCGTATCCAGCTCTGCCGTCTCGCTCACCTCCGTGCCTGCCCCATCTCACYATGGGGCTGAGTCCCACTGCCCTTGCCTAGTCCTGATGCCCGKCTCTTCCCCTTCAGCCTCCCAAATCCCTCCTCAACAGGAGAAAGCTGCCTCATTGCTCCCAGCTCATTCCCATGCAAATAACACATTAGGGRATGTAATGAACTTTGGCTGTTTTTTATAACCTTTTATTTTGGGGCTGAAAGGTTAATGGTGCAAGGGCGGGGAGGGGGACTTGCCTCCCCAGTGGGGTGGGAGCCATCCAGGCTGGCACAGTGAACAGTGGGCAGAGGTGCCGCCGATGGCTCTGCCCCGGGAGGGGTTTCTCCACAGCTTTCCTGCGTGGGGTCACCCCGCACCCCACCCCTTGTGTTGGGACCCCSAAGGACAGACTGAAGGTGTCAGGAGGGGCTGAGGTGAGATGTGRCAAGTGTCCCAAAATGTCCCCAGGGGTGAGCTGCACGAGCAGCAGGGTTGCCCTTGTGGAGACTGGTGACTGCCTGCCCAGGGCTTGTCCCTAGCCTCCTCAGCCTGCTGACACGTGCATTTATTTCCGCGGGGTTTTGGTCCCCGTTCTCTGGGGGACAAGGAGCTGGTCACGCAGAGGAGTGTCTCCAAGATATTCCAGCGAGGGATGGACTTGGCCCGAATCACTCTGCTCATGCAAAATGAGTTTCCCGTGCCTGGGGGAGCCTACGTGAGTTTCAGCCCATGTCCRTCAGCTGTCCCATGCCGTAAGTACCCTCATCCCACCCAGCATCCCCTTGCCCAGGGGTTGCTGGACCCGGTGCCCTGCGATGTCTCTCGGGGTTGGGTTGCTGGCCTGTCTGCCTGTGAGGCTTTGAGCAGCTGAAGCTCTTTGTTTTGTTTTATTTCTTAACATTCCTTGTTCTTTCACCACCGGAAAAGTTCAAAGTCTGCTGAGATTGTTCCTTTATTACAGCCAGTGCCCTGGCAGGCAGCTACACTTGGAGCTGTCTCACCGTTTCTGCTACGAGCCGCTCTTTGCAGCTGGTTTATAGTAACATCTCTGCGACTTGTTAAATATTTGTAGCTGTGATTGCTGTGCCTTATCCCAAGCTGTAGAAATGGAGTGAAGAGAGAACAGGGTTAGCGGGGAACCCACCCCCTGCATTAGCCACTAGTACTCAGTCAGCTCACAAATGCTCCAGGACCGGATCCTGACCCCTCTGTGAACAGCAAGGGTTGTAGTCTGATCCCTGGGAAGTCCGGGTGAAATTCCAGCTGGGGGTTACACTGCAGTAATGATGCATGAGGCCACAGAGCACTCCAAGATGTCCCCAAGGCTGAGCAGAGGGGGTGGTGAACAGGGCTGTGGGGGGCACCATAAAACATGCCTGCCCTGGGTTGGACCATGGCTGGTCCCAAGAGGGAGGTTTATTGCAAGCAGAGGAGAAGAAGCCCTGCTGTTGTGGGGCAGGGGATGTTGGGAGGTGTTGAATGGAGATGCTGATGCTTGAGCTGGTCATTCAACATCCCTTCCTTTTCAAGGGACCTTCTTGGCCATTTGAGTGGTGCCCTAGGAGTGCTCATTTCCCAGAGGGGACCACCAGTGTGTGAGGACAACATCCCACAGCCAGACCTATAGGGATGTGAGATGGGTCCCAGCACCGAAATCCAACAAAAAGGCATGAGGACAAACCATACAAGGGAGCAGGAAGGCATCTCCCTCACTTGAGCATAGGTRTCTATCAGTAAAGACGTAAACTTCCTGGCTTAAACTGGCTTAAAACTGCTTAAGCTGGCTCTGGTTTAGTGTGTTAGTGTGATGGTCAACTCCATATTGGCCAAGTTAGGAGASACCATCTGTGCTGGCTTGGATCTGAGGTCCTGCTCTCCCTCTGTGGCTCTGAGAGTGGCCTGTAGCAGTTTTTAGGGAATAGGGAGGAGCAAGGCCCCTTCCCAGGAGGCTCGGGGGTCACTAGGCATTCAGGGATTTCCTGGGGCCAGCGGTGCCTTTTGCGCTAATGGAGGAATTCCACCGACATGTGTTTCCTTTCAGTGATGCTCTGCATTGGGAGATTCGGATGGCTTCCAAAACCGTGTTTGAGTCAAAAGCCAGCAACTGAGCTGGGTTTGTCAGGAGGTGAGACGAGCTTACCTAAACACCCCTGCTTCCCTGTGTGCAGCGCTTGCAGCRTTTGGGCCATGTTGGTTTGGGTACGTTCCGGGGCGTTGCATTTGCAGGAGCAGCCTTGCGGTCCTTCCGAGCTGCGTGACTGTGCTGGTTTTGGCTGGGATAGAGTTAATTTTCTTCATAGTAGCTACTATGGGGCTATGTTTTGGACCTGCCGCAGGGTTAGCTCCCAGAGATAAGAAACATTTGTTTTAAATCAGCTGCTACATGAAAGAATTGATTGCTCCTTTGCTGATTGAAACAGCTGTGTTTTGCTGGATCATGACTTTATGGCTTTTTCCTGTTTGTTTTTCAATTGCTCTCCATACAAAAAAAGAAAAAGCTTCCCACCACTGGACATCTCTGATAAAATAATTCCTGCTGAAGGCTGCTTTGCCTTCATCTGCATGCGTGGAGTTGCTGCAAAGCATTCATCTGAAGATTGAAACTTTAAGGTGTTACTGAAAAATTCCCCAAGTAAAAAAATAAAATAAATGTATAGATAAATATTTAAGACATTGCATCCAACATTCTGCTTTTATGAATTGACTGAACTTTTTTTAAGAGTGAAATGCTGAATTGTGGCCTTTTATTACCAGAATAACTTTTGCCACCAGGAAAATTTGGACAAACTATTCCTATTGCAGATCAAAACCTGCAGAGTTAGACCCCGAGTGCGGCAGACCTGYGCAGCTCAGCTGCTGTGATGCTGATTTACACCCTGGCGGAGCTTCCCCTCTCCTAGCAATTATCCCCGCAATCACGATCCCTGGATAATCAAGTGGTAAGGCTGAGTTTGTCCTTGGTTTCCTGATGCAGATATTTGACCTGAAATGGCTCCTTGAACAAGGTTTGCCAGAAAGAGCTTCCTGTTAATTTAGGCATGGCTGTGCCCGGTGCTTTGCAGCCTTGCCGCGGCACAAACACAGCTCTCTGCGTTCGTCGGCTCTGCTGTGCCRTCACCCAGACAGGGCACATTTCTACAGGGGGTCCCAAATTCATTACTAAGTTTTTCTGTTCCCCAGAGGGGTACGCAAAATACAGAGCAGCGACATGACCCAAGTCAACCAAGTGGCCAACGTGAGAAGAGAATGGAGTCCCCCTGTTTCTCTCGGTTACGTGTTTGACCTGTAACCTAAGCACAACCCAAAGATTTAAACTTCAGAGACATTAGTTGAAAGTAATCCTACAATTATTATTTTCAAAACATCCTGTGGCTTTTAAGCCAGCCTCAAAATTTTGTGGGGCCAGAAGAGTTAAAATGGCCAGTTTAAACTGAATAATCTGACTTGCTTACATTGAAAGATTTACCATCATAGGGCCTTTGGCGTTGCTGTCTCAGGATAATGAAGATGCATCTGATACATTTTGAACCACAGTATAATTACTTTCATCAACACCAGTCAGTGTTTGGGTGAGATGGCTTTAAAACAGTGCAGCAGAGAGGAAGGAAAAGCTAAATGCTGCTCTGCTAAATGGAGCACACACTGAGGAAAGCAAGGTAAGTAGTGTTGCATGTAGGGCAATCTTTCATCACTGTTGGCTCTACTGGGGCTAATTAGAAAATGTGTTCTGGCTGGTATGACTGGGATGAATGGGGTTTGGTCCAAATAGGGTTTCCTGTAGTAAAATAAGACAGTTGAAGTGGCAGATGTAATGGTGGCAGCTGCCTTTATAGCCCGGTGTTAATTGGCTCAAATCCTTTGCAGTGGAAATGATCTGCTCCTATTGTAGCTGTTGCTCATCATCCCCAGAAATGCCTTTTCCTGGCCATGCTGCTGGGTGATGGTCCGAGACAKGCAGCTGTGTCAGGAGGGTGGGCCAGGCACCGGGTGTCCTGGTTTCGGCTGGGATAGAGTTAAATTTCTTCCTAGTAGCTGGTATAGTGCTGTGTTTTGGATTTAGTATGAGAATAATGTTGATAACACACCAATGTTTTAGTTGTTGCTAAGTCCTAGTCAAGGACTTTTTAGCTTCCCATGCTCTGCCAGGTGCACAAGGAGTTGGGAGGGASCATAGCCAGGACAGCTGACCTCAACTGACCAAWGGGRTATTCCATACCATATGGTGTCATGCTCAGCATATAAAGCTGGGGGAAGAAGAAGGAAGGGGGGATGTTCGGAGTGATGGCGTTTGTCTTCCCAAGTAACCGTTACGCGTGATGGAGCCCTGCTTTCCTGGGGATGGCTGAACACCTGCCTGCCGGTGGGAAGGAGTGAATGGATTCCTTGTTTTGCTTTCCTTGTGTGCACGTGGCTTTTGCTTTACTTATTAAACTGTYTTTAGTTCAACCCACGAGTTTTCTCACTTTTACTCTTCTGATTCTCTCCCCCATCCCACCGGGGGGGTGAGTGAGCAGCTGTGTGGGGCTCAGTTGCTGGCTGGGGTTAAACCACAACACTGGGAAATAATTCACAGTGGCCACATCCACCCATGAGGGGCCTGGGTTTTATTTCCCCTAGGTGAAGTAGCTTTTCTCATCACCTTAGCTTCATGGATTCCTACTGCTGAGGATGTAACAGTGTCTGGGAGTGGGATGAGGGCACGCACTTGTGGGGATACAAATGAAGTCCATGGAAAATGAGAGACAGTGAAACAGGGTGTGGAAATGGTTGGTGTAAACCAGATGATGCTACTGTACATCCAGCTGCAAAAAGATTCAGTCTAAAAGGCTACAGGAGGCAAAAAACTCACCACATCAATTCCAGCAACTGGGAATATAAAGATAGGATCCCTCCCTTATTAATTGCTATCTCAGTTGGGATGGCATAAACTGGTATGTTCAAGTTATCAGATGTTTGGAGGAAGAGGTGAATTTTTAGCTGTTGTTTATTCAGACCAAGATTTAATTAATATTAAATAGATTAAATATTTGATGAAATAGACTGAAATTAAATATTTAGCTCCCTCTTCCCCCCAGATAGCTGCCCCARTGTATGCTTACATGGGCAGTAAAGCTAGAACATCCTTTGAATGCCAGAGAGTGTTCAAAGGCCAGAGCTACATGGGAGCATCATCATCATCAGATAGGAATTAAATTACTCTGGGCCCCTTGTCTTTGTCAGCCTGCACAGGAACGCGGTTGTCCTTCCTCTGGGCTTATTCAGCCACGACCCACTGGGACTTCAGGTACCGCTTCAGTGCGGGTTGTCACCCCTGCTCTCCTGCCACGTTCATCTTCAACTGGGAAAGAGGCTTCATGGGGAAGGGTTTTCTCCCACGCTTCTCATTTCTCAGGGCAGCAGGCAGGCAAACACAAAATGGGAAGCAAACAGYGTTGCTTTATAGAAAGTAATTACATCCTGCCTCCTGAAGAGGAAGAAAACTTGTAGAAAAATGGCATCTTGCCTGAAGGAGGACAGCTAAYTCCCCACCGCTTGTGCAGGCTGGTGCCCCCGTGCATCCCTCACCAGAGCTGGGGTGGGACCGCTGTCCCCAAGTCCCAGGGACCGCTGTCCCCAATCCCAAGGACCGCTGTCCCCAAGGYGAGTCTGGTTTGCTGAGTGTCCACCAGTGCTTTGGGCACTGTAACTTCGTGCGAGCTGTGGGCTGGAGAAGGGCATGGGGCTCGACCCGTGCTCAGGAATTCCACGTTTGTCCTACTCATTAAAACCATATCGTTTTGAGGATTTAGGACCTAAATCCTTTTATGTTAGTATCCGTGCCAGTGTCTTTCAACTTGTGCCTCTGTCATGAAGCATTTGCCTTTGCAGTGAGGAGGGCAGGTCTGTGCCTGGCTCGGTGCACCCYGCAGCTGAAGCCCAGCTGCAGAAAAGCCTCAACGCATGGAGCACGTTGTGCAGAAACGTGAAGTACTTCGTCAACCACAAGAGCAGCCACGAACCGRAGCCATTGGGAGGCAACCCCAGCTTCCCCAGGGAAAAGTGAACAGCTTTGGGCTGTGAGACCAGCAGCAAGAGGAGAAAGGCGATGCGATCAGTGGCAACGCGTGGGACATGGAAGTACAGTCACAGGTAGCAAAAGACGGGAGAAAATGTGATCTCTGTGTGCAGCAGGTGTACCCTACGCATGTGCTGAGTCGGATCTTGTCTGGCATCAGCAATGCCGAGAGGCAACAGCTCCTCCCAGCGCTGTTAGGGGAGCGGGGCTGGGGTGCTCGGCTGGTCCGTACGGCACCAGCGGTGCTGCTGACCGGGGCGGAGGCAGATGCTGTTGCAATAAGCAGGTGAGATCCTGACCTGGCTTTGGCAGGGAGGAAGGTGCTCAGCCTGGTGCCTTTGCTGGGCTTGTGCCCTGCACGGGTAGTGGTGGCTTAATTGGGGAGGAAAACAAAATTTAATGAACCTGGCATTTCCCTTTTTGTCAGACCTGAGGAAGAAAGCCACAGCAAAACCAAGCTCTCAGCTCTCAGCTCTTTGCTTGCAGCATAGTTTGAATAGGCCAGAGATAAACCAGAATRTCTGGAATTTCGTTATGAACTTCAAGTACAGTCTTGTAAATTAGACACAGGCCACTTGGAGCCCTGTCACTTATCATGCTGGTCAGTTTGTGCTGGTTGGATTATTTATCATCTATTCTTTCTCTATAAAAACGAGCTTTGCCTCACTCTCTGTGGTTCTTTACAACTCTCCTTTRGACAGGGCTTGAATTTTTTGTAGGTGGTTTATCAACTTTGGAAGTATTAAGACCTTGCTCTTTGCCTTTGTCACCTTCCCCCTGCCCAAGGCTCTGTATGTAGCTGTGAGAAATCAGCTGYTTGGCCTTGGAGGTAGATACTTAACTAGAAGGAGTCTCATTTGCCAAAATCCACCTGCCGGTGAGTGGAAACTGAAAAAAGGGTCCTTGGTTTGGTCACACCAAAGATCTGCTTGGAGCTGAAGGCATGCTGGCAGGGTTTGATCTAATTCCCTATAGAAGAGAGGGGAATTCATGTTGCATTTATAAACCAAATCCAGATATCTTATCAATATTGCAGTGTCCTGCTTTATCTATAAGAGCCTGACCTTGCTTTATAACCTAGAGTGACAAATAAATCCACTCTGTTCCTGCAGGACTAGATATAGTTTCATTTGTTAGCACAAGGTTACTTACTTAGTTAAATTATTTAGAATTTTTCATGCAATTTAAAGCACACTGGATTCGCAGGCATGGCCAGTCGTGGCCTCTCTCCAGCCACTTAAAGCACAAGGGAGTGCTTTGTCCCAGCCAAGGAGGTTTATTGTCCCGAGGGCACCCTTGCCAGGTCTGCTCCTTCTTTGGCTAGTTGGTGTGTCTGACCATGCTTGGTACCACGCTCAGGGTCATGCCACCCCCACGTGACTGACACTGGGGTAGTACCCAGTCTGTGACGTCTCATACATCATCATACATCAGACAGAAATGTCCCTGCTCCGAAAATATTGTATGTCATAGCAAGTGATAGGTGTTAAAAAGGCAAGCGAGGAACAAAAATAATAGGATGTGCGTACCTTGTGAAAGTTGTGTGAGCTCTTAGGACTTTGAATGGCTGGGGCCAGTTCCCCAGCAGGAGTAAATTGATGAAGCCCTGTTGAAGTCTCTGATCTTTAAGCCCAACACCTATGTTGGACCACACTTGCAGAAGGTGGGATAGCAAAGGGCWGGTCCTTTGGGGCAAGAGGCTGGATTAGATTATTTCACAAACTCCTTCTCAGCCTGAGTTTTTTGATCTTGTACGTATGTGGAGGGAATTTTGATGGCATAAACCTCATTTAGGTGCTCMTGTCTCAAATGTAGATCCTCAAAACTCAGTCCCAGAGCTGCCTGAGCCCCAAGGCCATAATCTCTGCTCTCCTGGCACYCCTGCTTCTGGCTGGGCACAGGTCACCATCCTGGCACCCATGCAGGGGCTTTCTGCCACGTCCCTTGTTGGTGGGACAGGACTTCAGAGCAGCTTGCAGTGCACCTGGGCGACCTGGGGTCTCCTGAGCAGGTGTCTTCTCTCCTGGCAGTTCAGTACTGTGGGCAACCCCAGTCACGTACCCAGAGGGCTAGCGATGGGTGATGATGGACACTGTAAGGGGCTGGGCTGGGGATATGTTCCCTTCAGTGCCCAGTTTTTAGTGCTGGTGTTTGGCCCCTGTACTGGCACTGGCAGTATTTTAGCCAGTGT
The DNA here is from genome assembly GCA_030449065.1 of Oceanodroma leucorhoa. Classification (NCBI taxonomy): domain Eukaryota; kingdom Metazoa; phylum Chordata; class Aves; order Procellariiformes; genus Oceanodroma; species Oceanodroma leucorhoa. The sequence goes on from JASVER010000017.1 coordinate 3,702,873, forward strand.
TCGCTTGTTTTTGGGTACACTAAGCTTGTTTTAAAAGTGTATACAATATTCTAGCAGGATTTTTCTAAATAAAAGTATTGTCATAACCCAACAAAATGATCTGTATGTTTAGACAACACCTCCCATTAAGCATGAGGGTAAATCCAGTGCTCCAGTTATCCAGCAACTGACTTTGGTCTACTGGCATCTGAAACACTTCAGAAGCAGTAGCAGAGCAGTGGCTGGTACCTCACATCACCTCCAGCATCATCGTGTGGGGATGAAACTAGTGCAATCCATTCAGAGTGGTTAAGTGACTTGCTAGAGGTCGAGTGAAAAAAACCCATGGTGTATTAATAAAAGATGGATTTAAATAATTCAGCATGGGCCAGTTGATAAAGCTTAATAGGATCAGAAAGCTGATCTCATTCAGTTTGGTATAAAGCAGTGCCTTGCCAGCCTTTTGGCAGAAGGTAAGCCAGACCTGTGCTGAGGACCTCCTGGGGTCATGTTTGCCCACYCCCTTGCTGTGGTTTTCAGGGACCAGTTGGGGATGGAGAGTTTGCTGCCCACCTGCGGGTTTGGYGTGGTGGCAATTGATCTCTCTATCCCCTGGTGTCTTTAGGGTCAGGCATGGTTTCCCTTTTGGTTTCCTGCCCTTCCCTTTGGTTCCTGCCAGCAGGAACACAGCCCCGGTGCTGGGGAAGGGCACCCCTGGTCTGGGTGGGCTTGTGGGGCCATGCTGTCCCCAACTGCCCAGGAAAGGCAGGTCTGCACCCCACTGGCGGTGGGGAAGGGAGGCGGCGACGGTCCTTGCTCTGGGTAGGTGCATCCCCAATGCTTGCAGCATCACCAAGGGGCACCTGCAGACACCTGGGGAAGGAGCCAGACCCCGGGGCTCCCTGCCTTACTCTGCTCTCCTGTTCCCGTGGCTGTGGGTTGCCCACAGCTCAGCGTCAGCCCGTCTGCAGACACCAGCACCTCATGCTCGCGTTGCCTCTGCAACACCTCATTAAAGCCAGGTCCTTCTTCCAGGAGTCTGCTACAAAACTCCAAACAAACCTGTCTTTTTTTCTATGGCTCACCTCTGCACTGCTGAATTGCCTCCAGCTTTGTTGCCAGCAGGCAGCAGAGCCTCCACAGCCGTCAGGGATGTCTTTTTCCTTGCCCTGCCAGGCTTCAAAATGTAGCCAAGCAGAGAAAACTGTTCCCAAAGCAGATTTCTGAGGGGCCCCCACAGTAACGCAGCCAGGCAGGCAGGTCAGCGCCTGGCAAAGCCAGCCCATGCTGGTGGCTCTCCTTTCTGTTTGATGGATTGCACCAGGCTGTTGATCTGCATTTTTCAACTGGCAGGGACCGGTAAGGGCAGGCTCCCTGTGCTGGTGGGCAGGTCCTGGGAAGCTCCTCTTGATGCACAGACATCAAGTGGCACCATGCAAACGCTGAATGAACCTGCTGTCACCAATATTGGGGGCTTCCTCTGCTGGGAAGAGAATTAGGTTATGGCTGAGCTGATTGTATTTTTGCCTTRTGACACAGAGAAAGGCATATGCAATAGGAGCCCAGAGAGAGTCTGATTAATGTGCTTCTAGAATCGGATTGTTTAATCCAAACAGCTTTAGAGATATGACTAAAGTAGGAAAAGAAACTTGGAAAAGACCCCATTTGCGATAAAAGCAAAGAAGGCTATTTTTTGCAAATACCAGTATAGCTTCTTCTAAAAATATTATCTTGGGTGTCTGTTAGAAAATGAGAACCAAATGTGATTCTGAACTGTTTAATGCGGCCTGTCATTTCAGAGGAGGAGGGATGGGGACCTCTCAYTGGAGGCAGGAGATGTGCTTGCAGGCTTTCAGAGGCACGGCAGAAACCAGGCTGTGCAGAAGCCAAAGCCACCAGCTTTGGAGGGAAACATGGATGCAAGTGAGCAGCATTTGCCCACTGGCTGCTCAACTGCAGGTTCACATTTTGCCGTGTTGGCAACCATCTTCAGTCATAGTTCTGGGAAAATTTCTGAGGGTATATAAGAGTTTCTAAGACTCAGGAGAATGGCATGTGGATAACCATGGTTTCCCATAAGCAATGGTATTTACATACTCAAAAAAAGAAGTCTCACACTGTTAACTTCTGATTTTTTAAAAATTTATTTTATTTTTTAAGCAGAAGCAGGAACAATATCAARGAATGGGGAGAAGAAGGAATGGTCCTTGCAAGAAAGGCCATATCAGAGCTGTCTTTCTGTTCAACTATTTAGGGCCCGTTTTTGCCGTCCTTGCCCCTCCAGTGCGCTGTTCCTGAGAATCTTGCAGAAGCAAGGAGGTAGGTTTCTCTCCTTTTCACATGTGTCTTTGCCTCAGCCTCTCAAGCAGTTTCTTTCTTAAGCCAATASCTGCAACAGCTGCTGGGAACACCACGTTCAAAGTGAGTTCAGGTTGCAAACATCGATGCTGGTGCCAAAGCCCTGCGAATGGTTGAAAACCTGCAGGGTACCCTTCGGTACTAACTGAGACAGCATACAAGTGGTTTTGGAGTGTTTTCCATCTAAACTTCTCACTAATCTAATATTAAGCTCTGCTCCAACTTTGCCCTTTCCAAGCAAAGATCCAGCAGTGCGCTGACCCTCCTTCTGAAAGCTTACAGGGGGATTTTTTTTCCTTTGGAGCTGGTGAACATGAGCATGTTTTATTTGAAATGTACTGATTAGAGCACTCCCCCTCGGGCAGCGGTACGGAAATATGCACCCTATAGAGTGCACGCTTCTCCAGCCCTGCCTGATGGTTTCATCTCATCTTTGCAATGTGTGTCAGGGAAAGTCCTGCCTGTTACCTTTATGACCAGTATCTGTGGAAAACGCAGTGACGAGAAGGCCACCAGCCTGCAGAGCGTTTACATCGGGTAGCACTGAAGGCTTTTCTAAGTATGAAACAGAGTGTGTCTGAGGAGCGAAAATTTTATCTCCGACATGCTTGATGGGATTCAGTTCATCTGCCTCTGCCTGTGTGAAAATGTAGATGATGTCATGATGGGACTGAGAGGACAAGATCACATCAGGAGTCAGCAATGCATGATCTAATGGAGAAGGTCAGTAGGTGTCAGTAGGTGCATTTCCCGAGGGAGATTCTAGGGGCCTCAGCTGTTATCACCTCTGTCAGCCCATTACACAAATCCTTTGATATGATGTCTAAGACCAAGAGAGCTGTAAGGTGGCACAGGAAGGGCCAGGCAGTCAGATCTACCAAGTCCCTTGGAGGGTGGTGAGCAACGCAAACTCTTCACCTTGCAAGCTCAGAGCATTCTCTTTGCGGTTGCCTGGTGGGCTGGTCTCCAAGATGACTTGCCCAGGAACACATTAACCTTCATGGGACTTAAATAGACCCTGTAAGCTGGAACATCCCGTGTCCTGCATGCTGGATGGCTTCAATAGAAGTCCTCAATACTGAAGAGAAGAGYTATTTCAGCCAAAATCATGCCTGATCACTATCATAGGGAGAAAGCTGTGCTATTTCTTTGAGCTGTTTTAAACTGATCAAATAACTGATGGGAGTGCTGGGTGCTTTTCACAACCCAACTAGGATGCCCCCCCCCCCCCCCCCCCCCCCAAAAACAACAAAACAACACCAGAAGGCATTTTTCTTGTGACATGTTTTGGTTCTGTCACTGCATGTAATTTTTGTGAKCACTTTGTTTTGCCCCACTGCGTTGCTCTGGGCATGATGGGGAGGAAAATCCATCTTTCAGTAAATACTCCTCAAGCCACCTGCTGTCACAACAGATTGCTGCGTGTCTCTCTATTCCCACAGACCAAAACCGTTACAAGTCTGAGATTTCAGGCCATGTTGCATATCTGCTGCTGGCCTGATCCACCTCACAGCGCAAACTTTTCAGCAGGTTTTGGATGCAGCCCTTATAGCATTAAACAGCTATAATACAGAATGTGAACCGCCCATGCAAAGACTTATGAGGATTTGGATTTCCAGGCTGGAGGAAGAGGAACATCCTTCAGCAAAAACACTCCTGCAAGGCCTTGCTTTCGCCTCTCTCAGACACTGCCAGCAGGAGGAGAGACTTGCACTTGCCTGGGAAGAACCCAGGCATTGTGTACTAAGTGCTCAGACATGCACTGACATCTTAACCTTTTCCAGTGGGACATGAAACGTGTGTGATTCTGCATGCTCAGCTGCATTAAGAGCCTTTGAAGGCTTTTTATTTGAACTCTGGGTTTCYCCATTTCTGGGTCCCTACTATCTAGCCTTGCTCTGCAAAGACAGGGACTAGAAACATGCTCCTGAGCTTCCCAGTGACTGTATCTATGTATGAAGCAGTTGGCTTTGTAGGCAAATGTTTGCCCATCTTTATGCCTGTCGCAGTTTATTAATGTGTGGCACGACCGCGATGCATCTGGAAATAGCCCAACACTAACTGCTTGCTTCCTGGCCTTGTCACCCAATCCTTCTGCCAGGTTGTCTCCACTTCATATCTGCTTTCTTTTGGATGTAATTTTTTTTAAAAGTGACAGTGCCCTCAAGGATTTTGGCAAAAGAAAAGGAAAATGGAAGAATCTTCCTGGCAGAACCTATTCTTCTGACGCAGCAGCAGCTGCTGTGGAGGAGAGCCAGCAGCAGGGATCCTCTTTGGAGGAGTTTACAGGCTGAGGATCAGAGCTTGTGCTTCTCTCCTCACTTGGTAGCATAAGCTGCCTCCCTGCAGAGAGTGGTGATGGCCAAATCAAGCCTGAAATGTGACATTCACAGCTCTAAATTAGACATATGCAGTTTCACTTTGTCTCCAGAATCCAGACCAAGCAGGTGACAGTCTTCCAAGGCTTCTCAGAAGGTGGTCTATGAACCTCCTCGGTGATGTGTCCAGCTGATCCAGGACTCGATGGATTCAGCCTGTTTTAGACGCCTGCATTAAGGCAAGTTGAATCACKCTGAGCGCTCACTTTCTCTTGGTTGGTGGTGAAGGGAACCTCCTGGCTGGCTCTGACGGGAATGCTTGCTCTGTAGAGCTGCAAAGTTGGGGGATGGAAATCCAGTCAAGGAGGGAATAACCTGCTTTCCTCCTACCTTTTGTCCTGGTGGGCTCCATCCAAATCTACTGCAATAGGTTGACCATTTGCAGCTCTTCATAAATTATTAAGCCTTTACTGAATATTTTAATAAGCACAGCCACAATGGAAAAAGAGAAAAGCTTGGCAGATATTTCTCATGCACCTAATGTTTGGATATGTAAGTTTGGAGTGGGGTTCTGGACAGGGACTGGAATAAGACTGCAGAAGGTGACAGCGGTTGCTCACGTACTTGTCTGGATTTCATGAGCTGAGGAAGCTCACAGCTGCAAGTGCAGGATGCACTTGAGAAGGTTTTGCTTACTTGCTGTGATAAGCCAAACCCCATGTCTAAGTTTTAAGGAAAGGACTTTTTCCTTCATCTTCCCATCTCTTTCCCTTCCCCATTTCGCACTGTTAATCACACTGGCAGGATACCCTCCAGGCTAAGACTATTCTGAGAGCAGGGTGAGAGGAGGGTGCTGAGAGGGAACAGTAGGCTCTGCATTTTCCTTCACTAGCATGATTTGGCCATGATTAATGCACATGGAAAATAATCAGCACATTCAGCCTAATTCTGCAGAATTATTAAAGGGATGATAGCAAGGAGAGAGGAGAGATTTTGCTGCTTTTATGCCATTTTTAGGAAGGAGGTCAGGTGTTGTGTGAACATGGTCAAGTGACATGAGGCATCTCAAAATTAAGGCAGGGAGCAAAATTTGTCAATTTTATTTTTTTTCCTGGAAAAGGCAGTGTTAGTCTGAGCTTTGGAGATCTCCTGTTACTTCCCTAAACAGGATCAAAAGAAGTTCATTCATCACTAAACCAACACAGTCTGTATTAAAGGGAGGAGGAATTGTAAATGAGGAATCTTTGGAAAAATGGGATTATTATGCCTTACCCTGAGCTGGTGATCACCTCTCGGTCCTTTACCCCTCCTTTCCACGTGCTGTTCAGCCACTAATGCTGATGGGGATGGGCACAGCAAATTGCTGCTGGTTCCTGGGGAAATTGCACTGTTGCAGGAGCTGGGTCAGGCAGATGGTCGGGAGCTGAGTGCATTGCAACCACATGGTGCCCATCTTCTTTACACCCATCACCAAAGCTATTTGGTTTAAACCTTGGTCAGATATGGCTACTTGTAGTGTGTCCACATGTTCAGCAAGAGCATCTTGCTGAGCATTCCTGATGCTGGCAAGTTCACCAATTACTGGCATGATCTTTCTTTATTCCGTTAGAAAGGAAAATGTTATCTTGTTTTATAAGCTGAAGGTTTTGTAAATCTTTCTTCCCCTCATGTCTTTAAAACTGAATAACAAGACATTGGTTTACTGGAGTGATTGTAATATTTCTCCAGATGTTATAGTGCACTAAATAAAACACAAAAATGACTAATATGAAAAATATTAAAAAAGCCTATTTTGTGATTATAATTGCATTTCTTTCTGATACAGGGAAGTATGTCAGCTACTTCTTTTAATTGTGCTTTTTTATGACTTTGAATTTGCATTTTTATTTATTTTCCATTTTCTTGTAATTCCCATTTACCAACACAAAATTAACACTTCTTGTCCCTGCTGAGATTACTGCTGTTGATTTTTCCTTTAGTTTTCTAATTTTGCAAACATTGACTAGGTTTTTTTTGCCCAGTGGGTTTCTACAGGTGTCCATGCCTGATCAGAGAAATTATAGCCCAYAAGTGCTTAATTCCAGAGTTCACAGATATCATTTAAGACAGAGACAGGAATCTTTTGATCTCTGAATCAAACTGTAAAGAGTAATTGGGTGCCATGGCATTTAACAGTCAGGCTCTTGGATATTGCCCTATCACTCACAGCTGAGTGCAAGGTTGAAGATGCCTCCTGCTTTGCCGGAGAGCTGGTGGTTGCGTGGGAGTTCTGTTGCCTTTTGGGACCACTGGAAGCAGCGGGTGCATGAGACTGCAGTGCACGGCAAAGCCTTGGGAGTGGGACATCGAGGGAATACCCTCTCCCACCTCCCTGCCTCCTGACTTTGAGCACGTAGCTGGGAATTGGAGGTGGCACTGACGTTGCTGCCTGAGGATGTGGCAGCCCCGGGGGGCTGGGGCACAGTGCTGGGGCTGGGTTTCTGGGGGCAGCCTGACCGTGGGAGACCACTTGTCACGTCACGGTTGGGTTTCTTCTTTCAGATTCTTTCAGATCCTTTTTGACTAGAGGGGGGAAATTTTCCTTTGCTGTTGACCCATCCTTGCCAACCAGGGTGCCCAGGCCTCCTGTGTTTTCTGTGTTTTCTCCCTGCTTAGCAGTAGGAACTGGCCTGCGGCTCTCCTATTTCATTCCCACAGGCCTGTTCCCATTTCAGAGGGGAGTTTCAGGGCTGAACTCTGTAAAGGCAATGCCCTGCATCTCAAGCGTGCTGCACTGGGGTGTCCCTGCCCCTTGGTGAGGGTGACTGCACAAAGATGGGCCAAAAGTACTCACAGTGGGTGGATGGAGGAAGGGGGGAGCAGGAGGGAGTGARAAAGAGAGGGTGAGAGAGGGATCTAGGGATCTACACCCCTCCCCRTGCCCCACGGGACGATGCTCTCTTCACTTGCAGTTGTGCAGCTCAGATGAGAGACCTCGTGAGCTGCAGCAGTGGGGGGCTCAGAGCTGGATGAAGGTGTGAGCATCATGATCTCCATGCTGGATGGAGAGCACCTTGAGTCCTGCCTCAGTGACTGCAACAGCGGACGCAGGATTTCCCTGTGTGCTGAAGGAAATGGGGGCAGTTCCCAACCGCCCTAAAACCTCGGTGCTGGTGGCCTGTGTCTTGCGGAAAGGTCAAAAAAGCTGCAAGGCCACCAGGACCTTTGGAGAGTTACCGGGGCAGGAATCATTTTCCACTGACAGCTTAAAAATTGGCTGAATATTTTCCTCCTGCCAGGTCAGCTTCAAGAATATGCTGTAGGTATGGGAATTGAAATGGAGGTTATTGATAATCATTTTAAGCTTTAGGACATAAGAACTAAACCTATGCTGGCCAGACCTGAAGAGCCTGGTCTAAGCAAACAGGACAATCCCATGGGCTCTGCCATGTGATGAGACTTTCTTGGGAAGTCAAAGATGCTCAAAAGCTCAGGAATGAGGAGAGAGATGTTTTCAGGGGCTCTGCCCTTGGAGTTATTTTGCCCAGACTGACAGTGATGAGCTATTGGTGGTCCAAATGAAGTAGCTCAGTGCTCCTTGCTGGAGAGATCTCCAGCCAGCGGTGAAAACATTCAYGTGATGCATGCAAAGAGACTGCATGGAGAGAGACGTGAACTCCTGCTGCAGACTTAGGGCCTCACACACACGAGAACAAGCACAGGGGTTGTTCGTGCAGCTGTTTTCCRAATGAGTGAATGTCAACTGTCCCTGCAGGGCATGTTAGTCTGGTACTTGCCCAATGTATTTGAAGGGAGATTTGTTTTTTATTGGTGTAACCTGCCCTTGCAGAACAAACCTGCTGACTTTTATTTTTCTCTTTCATGATAAGCACAAGAGCCTGCGGTGGTCATAAGATCATTTCAGCAACATCCTGACTCAAGCAGCTTGTTGCATTGTTTGTGAAAGTCCAATTTTCTTTTTGAGGAAAATCAATATAGCTCATTACTTAGCTGAGAAAAGATCCCTGCATCAAGCAGCTACTCATTCCACTGGAAGGCAGCCCCCGAGCAGGGTCAGCCACTTTTCCTAAGCCAGACAACAGGCTGATAGCCTTTGTCTTAAATTATCCCTTCTGAACTAAAACTGCCCCACTGAGAAGACCAATCAGCTTCCCACAGACCACCAAAGAGCTGCTCAACAAATGAACACCACCATCCTTGGGCAAAATACGCACGGGAAAAAAAACCCAACACATTTTTTTTTACAGCTGGTGTAATGACTGCAAGTTCTCATGCTGCTTCTACATTATATCCTTTCTTCTGGGCTCTGGGTACATCACTAAGCCTTTTGGTTTCAGTGGTGGGATGAGCCAAATATTCCTTGCCTCGCCTGTCTGGAGTGGTGAGATGGAGCTCAGGTGCTTGGTGCAAACTTATGATGAGTTTAAGACTCATGCAAGTCTTTTAAACTTTAAAACACAAGATGTTTTAAAGCAGCTTTRGAGTCTGAGAGGGGTTGAGGGGTTGAGGTTGTTGGGTGGACAGTGCCTTTGCCTACCRTGTGTGTGTATGGCCTTGGGGACAGCTATCGGTCACTGTTTGTGCAGGACCTGGCCTGGGGGCATTCTCACCTGCCTTCCCCAGTAAATACATACTTTGATTACTCATATGAATATATAGCTAGTGAAAATTGCTCCTTGCTGCAGCCCAGCTTCAGGATCCAGTACTCCAATCCTTTGTCAGAAGTTGCTAGTTTAGAAAGTTGGAGGAGAAATTGCTCCTGTATGAAATGGAGAATGGGGAAAAAATGTACATTGTGGCTGCTGGGGAGTAGGATCGGGGAGTAAATAGTCGTCTTTTTCATTGTTTGGTTTGAGTTCTGAATAAGGCTAAGGGAAAATTTAGCAGAGACATTTCACTGCACTAAGTGACAAGGTCAGTGAGATAAGAGGGCCAGTGCACAGAGAATTACTGAGGTTATCTAAGGGTTAGGGTACACGCTCAGCTAACCAGGAAGAGCTATAAAGAAGGATGCAAAGCTGGTAAATTCTGTTAAACAAATTCTCTGTCTCGATTGTTTACAGGCTGCTCCAAAACCAGAGCAGATAACAAAAGGAATAGTGAGGTGTATTTTAAGAGAGCCATCGGCCAAGAAATCTGTCTTYTCTCTCCAGACCACTGCTGCAGCCCTTTGCGGTGGTCGCTCTCGAGAGCAGGTTTTGGATGCACGGGGTGCTGATGAGCTTGGCTCTCCTCTCCCCGTCTCTTCTCCATGACGTGGTAAGGGGCTGCTTCCCCCCTTGCAGGGTGCTCAGGGCCAGGGGGATGTGTCCTGGCAGCAGGGAGCGGGGCAATGCTTACAACAGTATTTTGCAGTGTGCTGGTCTCAAGACCAGATCCTGTCTACACACACGCAGGACCGGGTAAGGAAAACCACTGATGAAAGCGATTTACATCCTCGTCACCACATGCTGTCCGTAAAACCTCTTTTGTTTTGAAGTCCATCACTGGTCTGTTTCCAGTTTTCCTCTGTACTGTGACCTTGACCTCATGAGCTATCTTTAAGAACTTATTCCAGATTGTAGATAATTTTGGGTTGTGGAGACTGTGAGGAGATGACATTGCTTGTATTATCAGACTCTTCTGGTGTTTGATGATGGCTACGATTGTGGTGTGTATAACATTATTGTTTGACTGCAGTTACAATAGCATGGGGGGTGTTATGCCTGACTTGCTGATTAATCATCTGGAGCAATGAATAAATCTCCTTTTATGATAATTAATATGTAGAGCTGGGTCGCAGTTGGCTGAGTGAGTGTGGATGTGACCAAGGCAAACGAAGAGGTGTTTGGCAGCTTTAGGCTGCAGGAAGAATAAACACATGGGGCTCTTGGGGCAATTTTTCCCTCCCTAATATGAGGTCTGGCTCGAGCCAGCTCTGATCCACCTCAGGGTGCTGCATTTCAGTGGTAGGTGGCCAAACCGCTAAAGACAGGTTGGTCCAGTCAGAGTTGTAAGGAGATATTTTGGTGTGTAGGGATGCTCAGTAATGCCTTGTCCTCCCTTTCTCTCTTCAGGTTCCTGCTAGGTGCTGCCTCTGGCTTTCTCCCATCACAACAAAGTATGGCCCATTTTTTGGATGCTAGACACCAGAAGAAGGAAGCAGTGGAGGCTGGGTGGATTTACTGGGATTTGGTGTGCTTTCTTGGAGGATTTGCATGGGATAGGCTGCCTTGTGTGTGTATATGCCCTTAGTATAGCGGGCATTCTTGTTCCTAGTCTACCTCTTGTTTTTCTGTTTGACCTCGGTCCAGAGCCTCTGTTGACCTTCCCATCTTTTCCTTTCAACACTGTAAATTTTCTTGAGCAGTAACTGTCTCTTCCCATGTGTGTGCACATTACTTACACCAGTCATAACTGAAACCCATGCTGTGCTGTTTAAAATGTCTGGCTTTGAGGATGGAGCCATTTAAGATTGTGGGATGCAAAGCTCTTTCCTCCCTGCAGGGGTTAACCAGAGTCCTGTGCCAGTATGTCTGTAGCTACCCAGGAGTGAAGGGGGGAGAGGAATTCATTAGTACAATTGGATTAAATACCTGCTGTGCTGGGGACCTGCCATGATGGCTTAGTGCCACTGTTGTCTCCAAGCAGGTGGAGTGGCTTTCTGGTTCTCCCTGCAATCTGGGTCACATACATTCAGGCAACAGCAGTACAGATTGTCTGAAAGTAACTCATGGTTTTGCTTGTGGGAATTTGCAATTCAAATCAAGAGAAGTTGCAGCCTCTCTCTCCCTCATATGGTGATTTTCTTTACTCTCCTGATACAGCAGAGATCAACATGAAATATTAAATGTCCTCCACAATGTAATTATATCTGGCTGGTTGCAATCAATTCCCTCTGCCTCATGTAGTTTGCTATTGCTTCTCCCTTTCCTTCCTTTCCTGTAAAAGACAAGGGGCTGATTCTCATCTCCCCCGTGGGCTGGAAAGGAGACACTGCCAGCTCCCACATGGACCCACCAGCTTAACAGGAACAACTTATAGAAATGAATTATCATCAAAAGCCCCAAGCAGTGCAAAGTTTGTTGCAAAGAGACTGGACTCTAGTTTTCATAAAGCCCAAAGCGATGCTTTATCTATTGGGGTGCAATTAAACAATGGTTTCCAAAGGTCAGTCTAGTCCAGGCAAGTGCCTCTTTAAGCATACAGTGTATTTAAAAATAGCCTTTTCCCTTTTCCTGAGCATAGGTTTGGAAAGGCTTTGTGAGGCAGAAAGCATCATGTGAACTTCTCCTTTCCCCGGTGAAGAGATCAAGGTTATTAATATACATACTCATCAGCTTTTTCATTCTCTGCCTCTGAACGTGTCAAGCAATATCCAAGACAAATCCCTATTATCAGGTGCACAGGCTGGTATTATCATTAACAGGTCTTTTTGGGAAATCAAGGCCATTATTCAACATACCAGTGATCAAGCATTAGAGCCTGCCACTCTTGTTTAAGGGCCAGGGCACCTGCCCCGGTCTTGCCGGTGTGGCTGGGGTCAAGCACGCAGTCCCAGGAGCTGCCCCTGCACCTCTGCAGCTGTTAGTGGGGAGGGGAAATCCTGAGCATAGGCAGGAATGATCAACAGCTTATGGCCAGACACACATTTCTATGTTTTGCCGCATCAAGTCCTCATTACTGTTGAGTAGTGGATTCACAGAAAAATCCAGAGGCCATTTTTTGAAAGACTCTTCTTGGTGCTTCTTGAGTGACAATACGTGATCTAGGATTTAATGCTAAGAGACCTGTTTTTTGCCTTCACCAGCAATCCACAATATTTAAGCTTCATTTTGCAGCACTTTATTTATAAGCATCTCATTGCCTAAGTGCTGYTTAGAGTTCATTTAATATATATGGAGAGCCAGGCACCCGGTCTTCGGAAACTCCCCAGGAAATTGCCCAGGCTGTTGTAAACATGACAAAGGGTGAAGTATAGAACCCATCTGCCTTCTCTAGTTTGCAAACTCTTCTTCATTGGGTTTCAGAGCTTTGAGCTGCCTTCTGGTGTAGGATACYGGACTTTTCTTCCCATGCAACAATATAATCAGTGCCTCCTTTTGCACCCAACAGCTCATCATCAAGATAGATGTGAACACTTTGATTTCCACCTCTGCCCAAGGAGAGATGAGCTCCCAAATCTCASTTTGCACAGAATAGTTAAAGGTGATGGAGGCAAGAAGACCGAGTGGAAACACAACCCTGCAGCTTAGTGGACACTGAAGGACAAGGAAGAGAGGTCGGATGCTGAYGCCTGCTACAATGGATGTTAAACCACTTGATAAAAGCAGTGAATGAGCAGCTCTGGATCACTTCTGCCAGAGACATGGTTGAACCCTGCAGGATACAGCTGTGTTCCCGTCTGTATCAATGTAACTGGTTACGTTAAGCTTAGTGTTTCGTCACCATGGGCTGAACCTGAGATCATTCCTCTGCGAGCGGAGGGTGTTCGCATCCCATCAGGCAGGAGTGGGAGAAAACCCAGAGCACAGCAGGATTGAGGCACCAAACAGCCCCCCAGCCCATGGCTCTCTCTTTCAGTGTCTCTGTTCAGGACACCTTCCGCCACTCGTGTGATATAGGTGTATTAAAACTACAACACATCTCTTCAAAAATTGACCAGACCTTTCACTACACTTTAGTTTTTGCCTTATCTGTTGGAGCCTTACAGGTTGCTATGTTTACAGCTGCTGCCACTGCTAATGTGGCTTTGTTTATGATACAGAAGAAAACATGTCATTTTTTATTTTCTGATTGCTAGTATTGCTTCTTCTGTTTTACATTTTTTCCACATCAATCTAGAAGACCGGAGATAACTCAGATGAAAAGGAGTCAATTATGTGGTGCCTGGGATACTAGAAGTCTGGACTTTATGACCCAGGAAGTTTCTTTCTGCACCATGCTCCCAATTTGTTGGATTTTTTTTTCTTCTTTAATATCAACAAATGAAATAACATATCCTGGATACTCTGCAGTCAACAGCACTTGCTTTATTGGCAGTAACTGACTTGGAAGCTACTATATCTCCTATATCTCTGTGACTTTTCAGTTTATATATATAGATAGAATTCTTCCATCAGCTAGGAATATTGTTTTTGCTTTTCATCAGAAATTGCAAGCTTGCTGACACTAGATTTTTGGACAACTTCTGAAATGAATCCAAGCTAGGAATTTTCCATTGTTTTCCATTTGCATGATGGTATTTTYGAAAGATTTCCTTTCCACTTCATCCTTGATTGGCGTGCTACCACTGATAGGGACAGGAGAAGAATTGGGTCAGTGCTGAGTCCTTGGGAACTCTCTGCCAGTGGCTGCTAGGAACGTCAAATTAGTGATGCAATAGATAAATTTAGCAATGATGTGTTGCTGTTGTCTTCAGGGAGGTCTACACCTTGGACAAATATCTCCTGTTAGTGTGACTGCAATGTTGAAGTCTTCCCTTCTGAACAGCTTTCTGTCTAAAATGGCAAGCAGCCAAGCAATAGTGGCTGTGCTTAGGCGACTTTCAAATTTTTATTGTTTTTTTTTTAAAAGATGAACAGAAGCTTATAAATTTCAGTATGAGAACGTATTGAGAAGCAGAAAGTTTGAAGTAAAGTCACCATCCTTTTTGATCAAGTCTTAGGTGTGGGGTGTGGGGACCTCCTAGGGGCAAGAATGTGCCTCATTGGAAAGTACTGGCAAACTGTTCTTTTTCTGTTGAAGTTTTGTTTCCAGAAACTGAAGCCCCATTGAAATATCCTATATATCATGCAGTATAAGACTATGTATTGCATCATTTCAGTACCAGACAAGATTATACACAAGCATTCACTCTTTTATATCTGAGAGAGGATTGTTTATTCCTTGTTCTTTATAATTTTTTACCTGACAGAGGGCTCATTTTGACTTTCCCTGTGTTGAATTGCCCTTGTATCTCTGCCCAAGCCTGGCACTGCTGGTGGGGTTGGGACCCAGTCCTGGAGCTGGAGGAAGCACCTTGCCTTCTTTCTAGGGGCTGCACCCTTTGGGTGTTCCCAGAGGACGCTTTCGGAGTACTAGTTGAGGGAGAGCTGGTCTGCAGATGTGAGCCTGCAGGCTCCAGGGCTGTTACCCAGCAGACTTCACCAGAAGGAAAAATTACTTAAGAAAAAAAATATAAATAATGCAAACACAGGACACAACAGGAGGAGTAGCCTTAAGTACCCTAAATTAAGGGAACCGAAAGTCCTCTCACTGCACCATGACATTTTAAGCAGAGTTATTATAATTAATCTTCTTTTTAATATATAATAATAGTCAAAGAAAACACAACACAACCCATGCTGACATGTATCCAGGAGACAGAGTGGATTTAAAATAAGGTATCTTTGTAATCTGGTAGAAATAAAATCCTGAAGGCAGGAATTGATCAATGTGGAGAGTGGCAGGTAAAAGTGGTACAAATACCTGCTCTAAAAGCATTGGATACAGTAACTCCCACAGGTGCCAGGAAGCTGTTAGCTAATCAGACAGCGATGCACCATATGCTTCACTGTCTAGTAAAAAAAATTATAAAAAAAAGAGAGCAAGAAAGAGAGATAATCTCTAAGCATACGGTCAGCAAGTGACAAATGCGCATGCTGGGGCTCTCTGGAAGAGGGGAAAGCCATGGCCCAGGCTGTGACTCATTCCCAAATGAGCAGGGCTAACGGCACCAAGGAAGCTGCTGGCTGGGTTTCCCGATGTGACCGGAGTGGCCATGGCATCCACCCTGGCCAGCCTGGTGCTGCCAGAGAGCCTGCTCGGCAGTGCGAGCGTGTCGAGCAGGTTTTGAAGAGCCAGCCTGTTCTCCTATGTGCATCTTCGAGGCAGCTCTCTCCCACTGTCAGTAAGTACAGTAAGTACTGGAGAGTGTTTGCAGAGGACTCTGCCAGCCAGTCTCCTTGGCAGGCAGGAGACCAGGCTTAGCACGATCCTGCCAGGTGCTAAGCAGGTCCCAGGGAGGCCAGGCACCCTCTGTGAAGGCTGAAGGAGCTCCACATCCAGCAGACTTGTCTGTAACCAAAGCAGCAGGAAATGGCAATAGCTTGTACTTCAGCTAGAGACAACCCACCAGGCGTTAAACAGACTTCTGGGAGAAGCCATGTGCAATCCACAGCAAGGGTCACTGAGCCGGCAGGAACCAGGAACTCCTGTACATACCTTTGGTCACCACTTTTCACATACATATATATAAATGATATATTGTATATATTATATTATACTTTTCTGTAAGGACTGTATTGTACAGATAATAGATTATACTTTATTCCAGCCGTATTATAAATTCTGTTTTCTACAGATGTAGGTACAGATCAAGAAGTGCATGGAAGTGCTGAAGTACAATCCCTGTCTCACCAGTTTTATGGTCTAAGGGTACCATAAGATGGGGTAAGATCATCTCCTTGCTGACTACTGCTCACTAAGCTTCCTTCCTCTTCAATGCAACCTTGAAGATCCTGCCATTTATCTGTGCAAGCACTGGCACCTGGAGGACCCTCTCTATGCTGATTCAACTCACTAATCTGGCAGAAAAATTAGTCCAGCAGAAAAGAAGTGGTTTGTTTTATGCTGAGTTAATGAGTTGAACTCACCTCTGGTTTTGTTTGCTTGGATAAGCTGGAAATCTCCTTCTACAACGGAGTGGGGCTAATTCTCATCTCCAATTTTAGCTCATCTCCTGCGTCATTCTCTTCTAGATTTCCTTTTGATGCAGGTGGGTAACCTGCAAAATTGACCTCATGCCTTTTGCCTCCTCTGCCTGGAAACGTTTTGTTGTCACTGCAGGTGGAGCCAGGACTGAACATTTCCTCCCCAGCACCATGTGGAGCTTGGCTTCAGGGATGCAGGCTGCTTGGAAAGTGGATGAAATGCACAGCAAAGTAAGTGTTGGGAAGGGCAAAACAGTGGTTAAATAAAGAAATCATTTTTTTGTGCATCTGATAGCGAGGGACTGACTGTCTGTCAGGCTGGGCACCAGTGGGTTATTTGTTTTTCCTTAGATTTGTATCATCTCCCAGAGCTGGTTTGTTAATTTTTTCTTTAAGCAATTATTTGTCAATGCACAGTGTTTTAAATAAGCCTCCTGCGTGAGTGCTGGTCTGGTCTAGTGGTGCAGGGAAAAGCCTTCCCTGTAGGGCAGATCCTCTGCTCCATCCTCCGGGCTGCCCCAGCCTTCTTGCAGGGGCTTAGCCCCTGCGGAGGGGTCAGGGCTTGGCATGCTGAAGCAGGACCCCAGCAGGGAAACAGCTCTGTCGGTGCACAGCTACAGCTGCTTCTCTTGAGAGCATGGCAAAAGGGACTGGGACTTGGTCCTAGGAGGATGCCTGACTTCTGGGCTGTGGAAATGTTTTCTTTCTCTTTGTTCAGCCCTCAGCTGTTCCTCTTCTCTGCTATCAAACCTTTTTCTTCTTCTGGCTGAAGCCCCTCTGAAAACCCTCCTAGAATTATATGCCCCTTTTCCCATATTCAGCCTTCATGTCTCTGCAGAGATGCCTGGAGCAAACTGCTTTTCTTGGACTTCAGCCCATGAACCCACCTACGATCTGATTCAAGTGCAATCATTAAAGGCTAATGATGCTCCATTGTCTTGAATTATATCTATATTGCACGATCTAGTGGAAAGCTATCAAACTAACAGTAAATTAATTTAGTCAGCACAGTAAGCAATTTAGCCAAGCTACCATGGGGCTACTGAAGGGCTAATTTACCCCCTCTAGAAGAAGATCAGCAGAGACAAATCTGGTAAGTGCAATTAAGATGTTCATCCAAAACTCAAGCTGAGTTACACTTTCCAGAAGAAACCAAAAAAACAGCCTGGGTAAATCTGTAGAGTAGGGAACAAAAGAAAAAGATGAAGTGAAGGCTCTTGTTTTGTAATTTTGATTTTATTAATCCCAGTGCTAAAAGGATCTGTGTTTAATCAGCAGGTGCTATTCACTGTGGGCACACAGATGTTATAGTTAGAGCCATTGGCAGTGAATGTGTCCGGTCTGATATTGGAAATAGGTATCTCGCTTTTGGGGCAATGGGGCAATCTCGCTTTCCAATGGGGCACCAGAAGCAGCTTTACCCAAGGAAAGACATACGTGTGTGAGAAGCACTGAGCTGGACAGGAGTCAGTGCATGACCAGATTGTGGGAGGAGCTGTATGTGATCATGGCTGCAAAAACAAGCGACTCCTGTTCAACAGCCCGAGAGGTACCGGGGGTGAAGGATAACTGGGTGGTCAGGTGTTCCCTGCAGTGAAGGCACTGATCTCTTCCTATCCCATTTTATTAGTATTCTCCATGGTTCCTCCATCTGTCATAGTCTGCGTTAGACATGGAGGGATGAAATCACCCTCATCATTTCCCCTCCCAGTCTAAGTGAGAACTGTTTGTGCTTTGTTTGATTAAAACATGCTGTGTTTTTTTTCAGGACTCACTAATACCAGGATTAATCTGAAGCTACTGTACAAAGCGTGCATTCTGGCGCCTCTAACAATAGGCTTACTGTGACACTGGTCTCATTTAGGTGTGACATCTGGGCTGGACAACAACATGGTAGAACTGTACCTTTGTGCATTATCCTCTAATCAGATAAAACAGTGGCTTGTCCTCATTTAAATGGTCCCTGGAAGAAAGCAAAGCTGAAGCACTAAGCATCTTCTCGTTCAGCTTGCAATCAACATTTATGGATTTTAGGAGAGGCTTGTGCAAGACCAGAAGGCTTGGGAAGGAGAGAACGACAAAGCAGAAGAGTGACTCGCTGCTGCCTAAGAAGCTGAAAGGAGAAGAGCAGAAATACCAGAAATACAACAAATCTCCTTTGCCAGGCAGCTTGGCTTCATGAGCAGCAGACAACACAACTTTTCTCCAAATAGGTACAAACGGACAGCGTGACGAAAGCAGTAGATAAGGGACCATAGGTTAGTGCTGTTAGAGCCTATTTGACCCTTGAGCAATGGCAAAGACTATGTTTGGTCGTGAAATGTGGAGACGTCACCACATTCCAAGTGCTGAGTGCAATTACGGGTGCAGTAGATCTCTTGCTAGGACATGTGCATGGGGAAATGTTTCCCATAGCTGGAGAGATTTCCATGTAAAGATTCCTTCTTGTCTTAAGTGTTGTGCCAAGGAAAACACAGCACTGGGGCAAGGGAATCTCACAGCAGAAAGAAGCGAGTCCATGAATGAGTCCACTGTAGCACCCATAATAGGCATGAATGTGTGCTGGCCCTTTGCATGGGCATGGGGGGGGAACTGGAAATGGCTTTGGACATAGCCCTGCCCAGCAGCAGGCTGGTGCTGATCCTATCTCAAAGTAGAAGATGGAGAAAGCTGTAACAACCTGCCAGGCTTGGCAGTACTGGAAGGAAGAAAGAAGGGAAAGGAAGGGAGGGTGGAGGCACGAAGGGAGGCAAGGAAGGACGTGAGGAGAACACTCTTTAAAGAAAGGCTTACATCAATCCCTGAATTACTGAACCAAGACAGTCAAGTGAGAAAGTAATGATTAGAGTTCACTACCCCTAGCAGCTTGTGGCCATTAATTTTCTCTGGCAGCAATACCTAAGGTTGCAGCAATGTCCAGCCTGTGGCTGGGGCTCTTTGTGCGACACAATAGGGTAMAAATACTTGCCTCATAGATATTAAGGAAGTTGAAGAAGATAAAAACAGAGCCGTGGCAAAAAAAGCAGTTAAGTGAGCAAGGTGAACAACAAATCATTGACAGAGGTTGCGCCTCCTGGCACCGAAGTTCRGTGGTGCACCCACGGGAGAAAACACCTCTTCCAAGGGTGACATACGGTCCATCTATTGTTTCATAGCTCTTCATCTTCCCTATGTTGCCACATAAATCCTCAGTTGTAAAGCACACAATAATTA
The DNA here is from genome assembly GCA_030449065.1 of Oceanodroma leucorhoa. Taxonomy (NCBI): domain Eukaryota; kingdom Metazoa; phylum Chordata; class Aves; order Procellariiformes; genus Oceanodroma; species Oceanodroma leucorhoa. Next base: position 3,722,413 of record JASVER010000017.1, read on the forward strand.
AGCTTAGTCCTTAAATGCTCCAGGAAGGAACTCAACCTAGCTGAGCTCTCCTTCCTATACTGAAATGGCCCAAGAATTGCTGAGTCTGGTTTAGACCAACTCTAAGCTTATCCTCACTGTTGCAAAGCGGGATGGTGCTACTTACGTAACAGCCTGAAAGGGGGATTGTCTCACGAGTTTTCCTTTGCTTTCAGGGCCATTCCAGGTGTCTTCCTGGGAAAAAAAAGAAAATATCCTGCCACCCACAGATAGTAACTCCAGTCTTTCAGATCCCTTTACCCCCTTAGAAGACTACTGTGTGCCTTGTGGTGTAGGTTTTTCAGACCAAATCGGGGATCAGAATCTAGATTTCAGTAACAAAGGATCTTCAAAGGGAATGCCTGATCTTTCCCTCTGATATTCATGGAAATCCACTTAAGGCCCCTGCTATTCTCAGCTCTGGCTATGGAGGCTGAAGGAGAGGAATGCTCTCTCACAGAGTGCACCCTTTAGCTACTCTTGATCAAAGCCTGTATCAAAGCCTGTCAGCTAGTATCCATCCAGAAGCAAACAAATAAATGCATAGGTGAAGAAATGAGGCTCTGAAATTTGCCCTTGGGTAGCCAACCTTCTGTATCAACACTGTGAGTATTCTCTGCTGTTAAGTAAAAGCCTAGAAGATAAACCCCAAATATAAGAAATTAAAATCAATAAACTCACTGAATTGTCCATGTCACAGTTCAGACTCAAAGTGATACAACCACTAAATCCCTACAGTGCTGCTCTTTCACAATTGCACACATTAAGAAAAGGGAGGAAAGAGTTATATGAAACATTTGGCTGGGTATAGGAATCAGTTATCTTAATGATGCAATATCAGAAGGAAATATTGTCTCATTTAGCGATCTACCAGCTACAGTCTCTACAATACTCCCAAAAGGATGGTAACTATTCTCACAGATGCCTAGAAATTAAGAATTATACTCTCACTATGTTTAATATCCTAGCTGTACTTTCAAGGATCATCTATCTTAGTAAAGCTTTGGGGATCTAATTCGATTGCTTTTTGTTTGCCATTGCTTATTTATAAAACATGTGTCCTTCTGGTGATACTGTGTTCCAGTGAATCTCCCAGAAGCTGGAAGAACTGATGAACAAGAAAGATCTGATCTGCTCACCATGCCTCTAGGACTGCATCCTGTCCTCAACTGTCTTGTTTTGCAAAGCAAAGGACATAGCTAAAAAAATGCATCTGCCTCATGCTGATCAAGCCACATGGTAGGCTTTGATAATTTGTGCTGATTGTTATGCTAAAATCAACAGCTAGCTGTTGATTTTTCAGCACAGCTAGCAACATCTGCAACGTGTGAGACATCTGTTTACCTGTGTGGAGACAAAGAATAATTTATAACGGATTATTTACAAGATCACACCATTATGGAACAACTTTACCTGGAGCCCCAGAGTAACACCAAAATTGATAAGCCTTGCAAAGACAGCTGAAATCCAGCCATTCCTCAAGTGAGACATTGTAGTGCTTGGGGATGTCACATGCATGTGCTTATGATAAAGACAAAATATCAGTGTAAGGTTTGAGAGTGAGAAAAAAAGGACTCAATATAAAACTTCCCAGCCAATTTTCTGAGGCTTGGTGGCCACCATGCTTTTTCAAGGGTTGTCAACAACTCATCTAATTTGGGTTCCAGTTGTCTCTAGGCAAGCCTCAGCAGCTTTGTGGTCACTAAGCCCATGGTTCACTATGCCTCTGAGTGGCAATCAACTGAATGCTCTTGCATTTTACTCACTCCTTGATGTCACCCAGGTTTGGGCTCAGTAAGTTTACTGTTGGGTGAGGTGTGTGCGCACTGTTGATGTGGAGGTGCAAGTAGAGCATAAAAAGCTAATGTGGGCACTTTCACTTGGGCCTTACACATATTCAGTGTCTAGCAGTAAGGAAGCAGTGCCAGGAGCAAGCCCAAGGACACAGTGCTATGAGGAGACTGCAATGGGGGAAGGTAGGATCTTGGAAAGTACTGCGAAGTGGATGGCAGGAGCCCAAGGGAGGAGGGCATGTTGGTGGTCCCAGGGATGGACTCAGTGGGATGCAGAGCAAGGAGGTGGTGGGGAAAGGAGAGGCACTGAACCCACTTCTGCTGTTAAGCTTGTAAGCACGTTGTTACTTCTCTGAGCTGTGTTCCAACACAGCAATTAAAAATATTAAAAGTATTAAAAATGGACTCAACTTGAAGGCCACAAGTACTCATCTTGAATTTTATGCCACTCCTCATATGCTTAAGATTAAGTGTATGCTTAAGTGCTTTCTGGATGGGAACGTTAGGTGATAGGCAGCATCAAATATTAGGCTAACAGATGTGTGTAGGGTCTTATCAGCTTGCTATAGAAAATAACTGGCAGTGACTTTCAGCCTTGAAAGCTACCTCTCTCAATAGTCTAGAGTATATTGTTCTTCTGATTAACAAACCACAAGATGGATTTCTTTCCAAACATCTGATGCCTTGTGAATAATTTTCTTAACCAAAACGAATAAGCAGGAAGCACGTATTTTATCATTGTTGCTATGATACTGTGAGTTATTACTTTTTTTACTCAACTGCTCTTGTGGTTTTGTACAGTTATAGGAAATACATGAAGAAATCATTCTGGAGAAGATTTTAATGTGATGCTATAGAAGTTTGGATTCAGCTGTCTACCAGATGCTTGGTCATAAAGAGAGGGATGTTTCAGAGGTAATGGATTATGGATAGAGTTTGTAGGATTCAGTATTTATTCTTATTAAAAATCAGTGATTTAAATCAACAGTGATTCTTGCTTGTCCAAGATCACTGTCAGTTACAATTTCTGGTCAATATGGGAGAGCATCTGACCCTGGCACAGCACCAGCACCAGCTGTACAGCTGCTGGAGAAGGTCTCGGGGCAAGAGAGAGATAGGCTGAAAAACCAGCCAGTGCATGTAGGGGAAAAAGATGTGCTGTGAGTTTGGAGAATGAATAAGGGAAAAAATGGACAGTTTTTTAACATTTATTGATTAAATCCTGCCCAGTCTTTTCACAGAGCACAGCTGTCTGCTATAAAAGTTAAAAGCCAGCGCAGATCAACAGCAGAACTGTGCAGGGAGAAGTGCAGCTGTATGGCTTCAACAAATCCAGTGGTAAATGTGTGTGTCAAAGCAGAGAGCTCTGGGCCCTCCCAGGTGCTCCCAGGGCTGTGAGCTTGGTCTTTGCCACCGCGCTACAGCCGTAGGTCCTCAGGGGAGCAGCTGCTGCAAGAGGAGATGGAGTGTTTCACTCCACCTCCAATTAGTGTAGGATTCAAGCCATGTCGCTAGGCTGGCTGGATTTCTCTCTCACACACAGGCGTGCATGCACACAAGAGAAATGATGATGATGACAAAACACAAGATGGGAAGTGCAGCTGTCAGGAATTTCTTGACTCACATGAGGAAGATGGGGAGCGGCCAAGAGAATCGAGAGGAGGGCAAATCCCTTGTAGAGAAAAACAAAGTAGACAGAAATACAAAAACCAGGAGATCTTTTAAGGCTTGAGAAAGTGGAAAGAAAAAAAAAAATGGTGTGGAGGGGGAGGAGGAGAAAAAAGAGAAAAGCCAGATAAAAGCTGAGGAGTTATTGATGCCGCAGGATCACAGACCTGATGGCTGTGTGCTAATTGTGCTAGGTTTATAATAAGCATCAAACTTCAGCCCCAGCTGCATTCAGATGAGCTGAGAGCACGTTCCATAGCACTTGTTAGGGAATGTTGTTTTCCTACCAAGACGTTTAGTGATAGATGAGAAATGAGCTAGTGGTCTCTGTGTCCATCTCCTAACAGAAGCGAGCTGCCACAAAACCGGAAGTCGTGAGGTTCCCCACTGAACTGCTCTGCTCAAGCTCAGTTTTAATTTCTGCTGGAGAGTTGTGAAACCAAGCCCTCAGACTGATAAAGGTGGGAGCAAATGTGGGTGAGGCCACTAGCTGTGGGCAACTGGAGGGATAGGGAGGAGAAAAACACTCTGGCTGCTAACTCTGTCTGTGCACATGCAAAGAGAATCATTTACAACTGCAAGGTGTTGTAGTGACCTCTAAAATATGTGTCTGACAAGAAGGCTATTTAAAATAAAAGGCATTTGCTAGTTCTGGAACAAAGCAGCAATGTAAGTTCAGAGATGCCTCTGAGGACCACACAAGGCTTCCCTTGCTACGCTTCCATTTGCAGCATACACTCAGGACTGGGGGAGTCAGTCACCATTGCCGTATGGGGTTGCTGAAGCTGCATTCCTGAAGGAAGAAAGATGCAGGAGAAGTCAGGCGTGAAGGAGAAGCAGTCTGTCTTGAGCAAGAGGATGAAGAAGGTGCTGGCTTGGAGGAAGCCCCACAGGTCCTCGAAGTGGGGCTGGACCCACCTGGTCCTTGGCTCCGGGGTTGAGCCTGAAGACCACTCAGCTGCTGGAGGATGCTGAGTTCCCCTTGCAGCTTGACAGCTGAGAAGTGCCTCAGAGACCCCCAAAGTGGGACCACAGGACAGAGGTCAGTGCCAAGCACATGCTTTTCAATGTGCCTCTGTTTCTGTTTTGTAACTTTTCAATTTGGCAGCTGAAAACTTAATTAACCCTTCACTGTGCTAGAGTACTTTTTGTCTCTAGGCTTGTCTAGGCACATGCCTGAGCCCAGATCAGTCCAAGGCTTGCTGCTCCTCTGGAAGCAATGAATCCACATAAGGCAGTGTGTGCAGCCTGCACACCCTTTGGGTGCCTGCAAACCAGGATGCATTAGGAAATGGCCATGGTGTGGTTGCAACCATTAGGGCACACCAGGACCAACCCACCAGCCTGAAAGAGCCAGCCTGGGGTTAGTACCATCAGTGACAGTTCATAGACAGAAATCCCTCAGGTTTACCCACCTGCCTATCTTGGGTTAGGGATAAGCTGTTGGGAGATAGCTCAGTATGCCTTTTTATCCCAAAATGTCTCACCTAACAGAGACAGCCTCTCAGGCTAGAGCAGATGGCACCGTTATTAGGAAAAAATCAGAGATTTTGAAATGGGACCTGACTCCAGCCTGGTACTTCAAGATCAGTTTTGAAGAGTAAAATGTCTGCAAATATGTCTTCTACAAAGTGAGCCATTTCTGTCCCTGCCTTTTGCATGAGTATGAGAATTGCAGCTCCTTATCTGTACTGAAATGCACCCGTGTCCCTCCTGTCCTCCCTCCCTCTCCTGAGTTCTCATTCCCAGATGCCGAGTTCTATCAGTCACTTATCTGGCAGGTATATATGAAATTCAGTGTTAGTTCAAGGACGTGCACTAATAAGATAAACATATCACAAAAGGCACCACCTGGTCAATATGCTTAACATTTTGTGCAACAGATAAACCCAGAAGGAACTGATGAAGCAACAATTGTTATGTTTACAGAGTAGTTACACATTACTGAGCAACTTAGACGAACAGGATTCATCCCTGGTCAGTCCTCTTTTGCTGTTAYATCACTCCAGGGAAGTGTGTTTTATTCAACTGCCCATGGAACCTGGCTATTAATAGGAGTCTAAAGTGCAGCAAATTGGCCAATGGCAGTCCCATTAAGATGCATAAGTGCATATTGCTCATTTTATAGTTTGTGTGTAATTTGAGCCTTTCAAATTTTCTTTGGAACTCTCAGCTTAGTTACATATCATCACCTTAAGCAAAGGTGATGAAGTTCAGGGAAATTTTGCTGTTAGACTCCCTGCTGTAAGGTGTTGTTGAGGCTGAAAGGCTCTCTACATTCAGGACACAAACTACTAGACCCTGTGAAAGTGTGCTGGGGAAATATCACGGCTGTTGTTGGTGTCTAACTGTGTTAGACGGACTATTTGTCCAACCCAGTTCGCTGTGCTTATGTTCTGTGCTGTATCACAGCTGACAGCCCAGGTGAAAGGATATGGCAGCTTTAATTTGTACTTTTAATAGGGCAGTTGGAGAGGACTCCAGGCTAACCTAGGCTATTTTGAGGGTTTGCTGACAAGCCTCTACCCCATGCTAAAAAATATAGTCCTATCAACCATGGCTTCATCTCATCAAATATTGCTGGTTTAAGAAGGAACCATAAGAAGACAACCTGCCTGGCTGTCTTCTGTCTTGCCTGAGCACACCGGGATTGTCCAGACCACTGGGTGGTTGGTCCTAGTCTGGCAGACCACTTTCCCATGCAGAGGATCTGGATGAGCCTGTGCTGGCAATACGAAAATCACTCTTCAGAAAGATTATGCCTTCAGGAAGGGAAAAGCATGCTCTTTTATGGGGACATAAGTACTCAAAATATATATACTTGGATCACGATGCTCGGATTATACATGCAGCAACTCTCCTCCCCTCTGGCTGTGCAAATTCTGAAGACTCTGATCACCTTGGCATGAATTATTGAAAGGAACAGAATGAATGCTTAAAAACATGAAAAAGTGTCTGCGGTCCAAGATGCTTTTTAAGCATCATCTCATTGATTCCTTCTTCACTGTATTGCCTGCTGCCTCCTAAACGCTGCGGATAGTCCTTAATTCCATTAGCTCTGTATGTGAATGCTTAAGCTGACCACTAGCATCCTGTCACTAGGAACAAACTTCCCTTAAGGGGAATTATTACACAATTATGGAAGTTTTGTAACCTTTTCTGAGGCACCCAGTGTCGGCCACTCAGGGCAGACAGGACTTTGGTTGATAGGGACTATTGGCATGACAATGTGAAGAAAGACCTTGGAGCTGTCTTGAATAGGAAAGTAGTAGTAGTATTAAGTAGAGTTAGTACAGGAACAAAGCCAGAGGTTCCGCTTTTTGTCTTGAAGTAGCTGCAATTTAATTTCAATTGGGATGTAGCACAGGGAGGTAATGAAGAAATCAGAGAGAGCAATAAAAACTGAACAAGGCCGGAGCAAAGCAGCATTGGACAAATTGTCTTTCCTATTTTCTGGTGAGTGTGTAACATGTCAAAGAACCTGCTTCATAGCAATATTATGATCAATGTTACTGATACTGTAATCATATAGATGATGTGTGGAACCAACTGAGAGAAGATGGGTTTCCTGTAGTAATAGGTATGTTACCAGGCTGGAAAACTTCTGGAAATCAAGAAACATTTTGAGCCTTGCTACCTGTCCTTTTGATCACATTAGTGTCTAGTGTTAAAATAGGTCATGGCTCTGCTGTGCAAAGTGCTGTGCAAACATATCACAGCAGACCTTCATCTAAGTTGTCACGGAGCCATCGTTTTCATTGGAAAATCAATTTCATGCCTCTCTGCCAGCTCTGTGATCCTTTTTTCCTGGGACAGACTTCTCAAACAACTTGAAGTAATGGTTTTGTGGGATGTGGGAGAGGTGATGTGCGATAGATGATGACTCATGGGCATTTTTTACCTTGTCATAGAGTTCACCTCATTAGGAAATGTCATTTCTCCTCGGATTTTGAGGGAGTTGAGAGATTTGGGTATGTTTGTAGGAAGCTGGGCTGGTGACTGATAGTGGTTTTGCTACAGGAAAAGAGGCAGGTTGTGTATGTGTAAATGAGATTGCCATCTCAGATCATCCTGGGTTCACTGACCATTGGTGCTGTTAATATTGACCACTCGTAGCATTGGGAAAAGGGGAGGGAAGGCCAGTGTTTAAAAAAAAAGAAAAAGAATTGGAGATATAAACTAGTTGTGCACAATTGAGACCCTCATACAGCATCTCATATCACATGAAGTATCACAAAACTTCTTTATGTATGTTAAGACATGTAGGAAAGGGAGTGACTTGGAAACAGAGGAGAAAGTTGCAGATCATGAAGTCTTGCTGAATTATTGGGGAATACAGTCTCATGTCTACAGCACCTTGCTTTCCCAAAGCACTTCATGGAGACTACGGAAAAATGGCATACTGCTAATATGTTTTCTGTTGGAATCTGGTCTCTGTCAATTAAGTGTGTAAAGAAAATCTGTAAGGATCCTGGCAGCACTGGGCAGTATACAGACTTGCAACTGAAGCAATATACGTACAAAAGAGAAGGGATGAAGTATCAGTCAAGAATTCCTCCTGTCTGATTTTAAATTACATTTCTGTGTATCATATTCTCCTGTGTACAGGAAATGCGGAAAATAATGCAACCTTCATTTCTCTTGGACAGCAGCAAAATAGCTCAAAGGGAATCTAGAGCCTGATCTACAGCAGAAACAAAGGACTGTAAATACAAATTCAGTAAAATTCAGAATCACACAGGTCTGAATGTGATTTCACTGATGCCATTTCCAAAACAATATTTTAAGGTCACTGTGTGAAAAGTACATTGTTTCTGAACAACAAAAATGTTCATACAAATTGCTAATGTGGTTTCATTAATCCATTTCAAAAATTAAAACTCATTAATGTTCTTGGGTATTTACCTTAGCCCCAAGGAAGTGTAAAAGGATTGCTTGAAGATTTCCTTTTGAATAACTTGACCACCTCATTTTATCGTGGCATTTGGGTCAGCTTGAGAATATTGACTTCAACAGAGAGTAAGTATCAATGGATCACTTTGCCAGGCAGCCCTCTGACAACATGGGGGACGCTCAGCAGAGGGAGGAGCAGGAGAGGAAGACCAAGAAGAGAATACTGATGGAAGAAAAGTCCATGAAAAAGTGTAAAMCAGGTCTATTTTGACAAGGAATCTGACCTCACAGATCCTCACATTGGAAGAAACAAAAGTCCTGGACAGTTTTAATCTTTTATTTCAGACAACTGAGGTGCTGTCCCTGCAGCTACTGGCAAATACCCAATGCACTGAGAGGTAGGTCATCCCCTGTTATCAAGCTGGTAATGGAGAAGAAATCTGCATGGGGAACTTCATGGAAATCAGCCAGTCAGATCTGGTTTGCATTTGTCCAGAGCGAGAATTTCCTCTGCTACTTATTGGCGTCTGCTTAACATGAGCGAGATGAGGGAGAAAGGCTGTCTGCAATGAATCAGACTCGCTCTGGACAGATAAGATAGAAAGGCAACAGCAGGGACTTTAGTATTGCAATCTGGAAAACTAGATAATAATAAAAAAGGGATTAAAGTGATAATTTTTAGTTGACAGACTTTGTTTGTAAAGCTACAGTCATCTAATGGGGAAACTGAATTTCCTGGATAGCGTATATATGCTGCCCTGGAGTTACTTGATTAAATAATTGATGGGAAATGAAAATACAACTGTGTGTAGGATGATAAAGTACATGGACTGTCTCTGGCACTCCCAATTTTTTTGTGTGAATTACTCCAGTCCCACCAACACACTTCTGAGGGAAGCTTTGTCTTCCTTCCTCACTCCTGCGGGAGAGCAGGCCGGTACGTGTGAGTCAGATTTATTCCTTACCTGGTAAGTCAGCCTGGATCAGGGATGGGATAGAAAAAAGCTGCTCCTCCTGGAGCACTGTGTTATCTGGTGGATACAACTAACCAAAAGAGATATAGCCATTCTGGTCAAGAGTTATATTAACTCTTCATCTTTCCAGGCTTAATCTGATGGAGTTTGTACGAGGGCTGCGCTGGCTTCCCAGGCAGCCTGCTCATGAAGGAACCCAAGAAGACAGGGCAGTTATTTCCTCTCCTGAGGCAGAAAGTGCCCCCTCTGAGTCTTACAGCCCAGGTTAGTCCAGAAGGCAGCAAATATGAAAAAGCTTTGTGGAGCTCTTCACTGTGTAGGTGTGGAGACCTACAAATGGTAGGTGTGGGCAAATGGGGAGACCATGGTGTACCCCTGAAACCTGGGTTAGAAGCCACATCAGCATGAAGACCACAACCAAGGACAGAGCTTCCCTCTTACTTGTGTCCCCATTTCTACAGCCTGATCTGACCCCTTCTTAGCCAGAGTGCTCTGCATCGTGGAAGAAGCAGAACTTCTTGGCATTGGTGATCTCCTATAAGCCATACCAAAAGAAAATGATACCAGGGGTTTAATACAGAATAAGCTTCACCAGAGCAGCAGACTTCATCAATCATTATGTTCTTGGCTCTCATTTTGTAGGYAGACCTTCAAAGTCAGCTCTGGTTTATTTGACATAATTATTATAATAGTACTCATCAGCTTGTTAATGTAGAAGGCTCAGGTATTTGGCATTTGGGTCAATATGCCATACAYAGATATTCCCTATCTTTGCACAGTGCTTGTTAATGTAACGCTCAGGAATGGACTAATGTTGTGTGAATAATTTCAGCAGGGCAAGATTATTTAGATCTACTCACTCCCAAAATCATATAATTTTTAAGAGCCATATTTAAATTCATAGGAAGCAGAGAAAACTGCATATATGAAAGACTGCCTCACAGCGATCTGCAGTTTTAAAGAAATTAACCCTCTGGGAGGGTGTAACTTCATTTATAATTTCTTTGCCTCCAACACAGTGGAGCATGAAAAAGATCCACTCCCTCTCCCAAACCCAACCCAAGTACTTACGTGAAAGCTAAGTCAGAGAAAAGCGGCACATAATAGTCTCACAAACTTGGAAGCTGAAAGGTGTGGTCTTATCTTGGTGCCCACATTAATAATCCAATCTTATCCAAGAATTTCATGTATTAGTCAATGCTTATCACAGTTACATTTATAGAGCCATGGGGACATATAATGGGTCCAAAAATACCCTTCCCTRAGTCACTGTTAAAACTGTAATTAGTTAACAAATTATTTGGCTTTTCTGTTTCAGGCCTCAGCCACTAAACTCAGGTAATTTCTGGTTGCATTTATAGAGAAAAAAATGTGTTCTGTTTAATAATAATCATCATCATCAATAAACTTACAGAAGGAGAGTTCCTTTTCTCCAGGAGATTTTCCATTTTGCCACAAAAGACATTTTTTGCATAAACATTTGAATGGAAGATTTTTCATCATTCTGGAAGAGACACTGATACCATTGCCTTTTTTACGCAAAGGAGAATCAGGGGAGGAAGAGRTTAAGTGATTTATTTTGATTTCTGGTAGAGTAGCGATGAGAGGTGTATGCTGGCAGATGTGACCTTGGAGGCCAATGTTCTGGGCACCCTGCAGTCCCGCAGCAGCAGAGGAATAGGACCAAGCGTGAGCAAACAGGCTGTCCTTTACTCAGCTTCRGACTGCCTTGGGTCACAGGATCCCCCATGCCTGCAATGTGCTGCGCACACTAAAATATGCTTAAATGTCCACACGTCTCAGATTGCAGGGTAATGTAGCTTCGTAGTGCCTTGAATTCTTCTGTATGAGTTATGATCCCACTCCAGAAAAATGCTGTGAAATTGAATTCACTTACAGTGGAAGGAGACAAAAAGGTGTAGAAGTACAGTCACCTATGTATATCCCAATGTATATCCCAACGATGTCTGCAAGATATACTAGGGGAATACACAAACCTGTGCCCAGAGACAATCGAAAGCCATGTGGTTGCTGTTATTATTATTATTATTATTATTATTATTACCTAATATTAATTTATTTTACCTAGAAATTTTTTGGCTGAATTCCTCAATGAGCATTTTTGGACTGTCTCTGTTCCTGTGTAGGTGTGTCCATCAGATCAGGGCGTGGATATAGGATTGCTGTTTGATAGTCGGCACATGTGAAGAGATCAGACACTTGGAGAGTGGTGAACAAGCAATAAGAACTCAAGGTAAACACTTCACTGCCTTTTGAAGGGTCCTTACTGAAAACTACCTGACGACTATGCAAATCTGTCTATTGTGTAGGGTGAGGACTTTATCAAAGAGCAGATCGTCACCATTATACTTCAATTCAAAATATGGTAGCGCTTAAGTGTTTTCAGCTCCCGTTAGTTGAACATGTGATGAGATGATGGCTGACTATTTAAAGTGACTTGAAGGATTTTTTTGAGATAATTGGGACTGAAAACTTTGCCACTGTTTCCTTCTGATATGGACATGGTTATGGGGCTCCACAGTCTGCCTTATTTCAAGATTTGTCTAACACCCTCGTATTTACTTTAAATTGGCCAGGAAGAAGACTGAAGTGGAGGATACAGAGGCCTGCCCACTGTACACGATTCTGGATGGGAGCCTGACATTGTCATTCCAAGGTTGCATTGGTTTCATTGCATTTTCAATACGGAACAAAGGTACTTCTGTATTTTTAATGTTTTTTTTTATAGATCTAATTCTATTTGCGTGAGGGGAACTTTTATGATGTGGACATGTTATATTACCATTTATATAACAACAGTCTGGTAGGAGTCCAGAGCTATTAACTAGGATTGTCCAAACACAGTGAGCAGAGTGCAGAAACTGAGGAAAGGAACAGACACAGCCATAGTTGCCTGCTCTGCTTCAGTCCCTCTGTCCCTTCCAAATATAAGGATCAAACAAAAATTTTTCACATTCACCGCGATTTGATATAGGCTAAATTMACTTTAGGCTTAGATGCCCATCAGGTTTTAGCAGCTTTTTCATCTCCACTGCAACAGGAAGCTTTCATTTGATTTCCAAGGGACTTGAGTTTGGGTTTCTACTAAATTAAGTTGTTTGAGTATTAGGGCCTCTGAAATCTGTTACTGAACTCTTCCATCCTCCTCCATTCAATTTCATGCTTCTAATTTCTGTGCTTCTGATGAAAGGGATGTTTACTAGCAGGCATCCAACTTGAGCTGATCTGGCAAGTTGCTGAGAAATGTAAGTTGCAAAACACTTGATACAAATGAAGTTTTCTCCATCAAAAAGGTCTTATGTCAAAAGTGAAGACAAGTCTCTGCTTTTGCTCTTCTTAAGTACTGGATGATAGACATTAATCACTGAACTGGAAATCCAATTACATGATTATTAATCAGATGCATTTTTTTCAACTTGGGGGAAAAAAGGCCAAGTGAAACATGAAAGTCCACTGGGAAACACTGCCAATTAAAGCAATTAAAAGAGCATGTGGAATTCTTAATTCTTACACTTGGCTAGAAAGATGATTGACTGGACTTGACTCTCCTGGGAGTGGGTGTGCTGGGCAGTTTTTTATTTGCTTCTTAAGATCAAATGCTTCTGTTTCCTTTATGAAGCATAATTAATTTTCTTTGCAGGAAACTTTACTTATTATGATATGGGTAGCTGATCAAGTTTAAAATGTTTGATCAGGTTAAGCGATGCCTGTCATTTAACATTCCCACTCACGGAGGGAAGCACATATTTCTTCAACTCTCATAACATTTTGCAGACAGTCTTTCTGACAGCTGAAGTGTAGCCAGTAAATTTCTTTTCCATTAGTTGCAAATTGTACAATAATATACTAAAGTAATTACACCATAAATCTTCTTGCCATGAAGTTAGGCTCTGCGGTACACACTCATAAAATAGTGCAGTAGCAAATAAAATCACTGCATCTGTATATATTAGTCTTGCAGTAACTTTTCTGAGGATGGTCTAAAACATTGACAAGAGTGAATTGGGAGGAACTGGGAGGAATTCAGTGTTTCTTGGTTTTTATAAGAGAGGGACTATAGTTCTTCAATAATTAAGGTTACCTTGTAGCTGTGCATGGGTCAGAGCAAGGATTGTTGCCAACAATCTCCTTAGATGTGAACTAGAATATAATATTCCCTGGATCATCCAGGATGCGGTGAGCCTTAGTTGAAGATCTGAGTCCGAGACAGACTGTGTTGAAGCACCTAAGGAGTCTACCCAATCTAGACAGAATACCTCTAGGCTAAATCTAACCATTGCATGGCTCTAAAATGCTTTGAAGTTCAGGGAAACACAAATGAGAATATTTGCACTAAAAGAAGTAGCTGCCAATGCATCTATTTTTCTTAGGTCCCTAGAAAAGAACAGACAGGTACTGTACCTAGAACACTCTCTCAGCACCTGAATGTGAAGAGTCATCATTTAGCATTCACCATTGTATTGCAAACTGTGGCAATAAAATTATGGTTTCTAGGCAGTTTTGTTCCCAAAGCCAAGGGCTACCGTGGAGACAAAGCTGCCTGTAACCCTCCTGATACTCCTTGAATTGTGCAATAGGAAAGTTCCTTCCTTTTTTTGGAGAGGATGGCAGCAGCCATCTCATCCCATCCCATCCCATCCCATCCCATCCCATCCCATCCCATCCCATCCCATCCCATCCCATCCCATCCTATCCCATCCCACAATTTTTTCCCTTTAGGTCAAAGACTGTAAAGGTCTCTTTATTTCCAGACAGACCAGGGGCTGATGCAGTCTTCCTTCAAGCCATGATAGGTGTTTGCACCCAGAGAGCCATGGACCTTCCACAGATCAAGGAGCATATGCTTAAAACTTCTGTATTGTCCCCAGGGAACGGGGATGTGCATGTGCATTTTGACCGCACAGCACCTGCTCTGCCTTCTTCCATCTCCAGGTGGGCTGCCAGGTCCCCAGGAAGCCATATATTGCTGAAGAACAGCTCTGGATCCAGCTCTTCTATTGCCCTGCTGGATGCCCTGATACAAGAACTGCAGGCTGGATTTATAGGAGCCCATGTCAAGTTTAATTTGCTACAGTGTATATGGCTTAGCAGTCAGAATATGTGAGCTTTGCTCTCTCCCCAGAGCAATGTCAATGCTGCCATTCACTCCTCCCACGTAAGGGGCAAGATTTATAGAGGTTGGGTTTTTATTTCTTGTGGTTTGGTGCCAGAGGTGGAGAGGTGGATTCATGGTAGTGATCAGATTGCTGGAGAAAACAGTGCAGAGGCAGGGCAGGAAAAACTTATGCTGAAAAAGCCAACATTGCGGCTTCTGATTCTGCATAACACTGCAGCCACAGACCTCTGCCAGGGATCAGCCATGGYGGCAAGAGCACAAATAACCCTCAGTGCGGGAACATTTCAGGTGAACGGGCTTTGCTATTCTGTGAATAATTACCCTCATATAGGCAGCATCTTTGACTGGGTCTTCAGCGACAGTAGCGTGAAAAGGGCATTTGACTTTGATTCATCTGGGAACCGGGCAAGTACAAAAGCACTGGAGAGATATTTTCCCTGCACATCAAGGCCCAGGAAGTACATTTGATTATATTCACTGTATTTGGTGTGATTTGCTGCACTCAGACATTCAGCAGCAATTAGGTGGTTAGAGACTCATCATTAATCTTCGACTCTGTGCTGCCTATCACTCTGTTCCCTCACATAGCTTATGGCACTATTCTGAACATTTTTGATTAGGAAATATCCCTGCCTTGGAGCTGTGGCAGGATTTCTTCATGCATCTCCTATGAGTATCTAAATCTCTTCTATTCAAGGCTCTTTAGAGCACTTGTCTCTCAAATGACAATTATTATGTCTCTTGTCTGATCCAGAGATCTCTCAAAACCCTGCTGAGTTGGTGCTCTGGCATTAGACCCCCMAAAAACTGCTTGCTCTCTGATACCTGAGCATATTCCTTGATGAACTTCCCAATTTTTTTTTTTCTCCCGTTAGGATTTCTTAGGATGTTCAGATTCATCTAAGTTATCTCCTTCTGCTTTCCTCCTTCCTAAAAAGGCTCACATTCTCGGTGCCCTTATTATATTAAAAATGCTTTGAATTTGATTCTGCACTCACTGGCCTTCCTGCTTTTCAGTTCACTCTTTTTCATAAATAATTAAATAAGAGAAAAACAGGGGACATTTAATTGTACTTGTGATGGGGAAAGAAAAGCCACTGTGGGGCTGGCAGTGGGGAACCTCTGCTCTTGAGGGAGCTCTCTTCCAGGTCAGGACACTTAAAGGCAGCTCTTAATTCTCAATGCTTTTAACTGATGAGAGAGGCCAGTAAGTGGATGGACTTGTCCTTGCCTGCATCCTTCTCTCTGGAAGCTTTAATCTTATTTACCCCTCATCTAATATGGACATATGGTTCATTCGTGATATCTCCTACGAGGGTAGAAGACCTCAATACATCAAAGGTAAAGCTGTTTTTATCTATGTACTGCTCAGCCACCCTGTAGAAATCACAGGTTTACAAGGAACATTTTATATATATCTAATTACCCTGTTGCAGTCTATATCACAGATGACATTCCCTATGAAATCCCCAGGGTGGCTTTAGGTAACTATGAAACTGAGGATTGTTTTCAAGTACTAATAAGAGTAGATTCATCCAGGATAGGAACTATAACCCAATCCTTATGCTATACTATGCTGGAGATGAAAGACATTGGGGAAGTGACGGACAGAATCCAAGCAGTTCATTTATTTCTGTCCATGCACAAATCACAAGCAAATCTCACTCTTAAGTAGACTTTCATTCAAATCCCATTCTTCTCCCTCTCTAGAATCAGCATATATTTTGCTTGGTAATAGAGCTGTCCAGTCACTGTCCGCTCTTCCACTTTGGATCTTCCAAGATTAAAGACCTTCCTTAAAAAAAAAAGTTGTTATTCAGCCAGAGTATTGAATATGCTAAAGAATGTGATGTGAATGGAGTCATGAAGAGATCAGACTTGACAATTATAGTGTTTTTGAAAGTCATAGGTTTTTGATCTACCTCTCAGTTATACCCTCCTGCTGATGGAAAGGCGTTCAATGAAGCTGTAAAGCTGGGTATTTTGTGGAGTTTAGCATAAATGAGCATTAGCTCCTCTGAAGTTTTCTTTCCCTGGGAGTATCTCTAGTACATCTTTTAAGCTTCCTTGAAGTTCAGTCTTTYTTGTGTCTCTGTTTAAACAAATGTGGGTTGTGCCTTATTATGTATGTATCACAGATACAGGGGAAGAGGGAAACTGAGATGAGTTTTTAATATTTTTCCTCTATTTCTTTGATGAGATACTGTATCAGACTGGTTCTAATTGTCCCCTATATATTAAAGTTGCAAAATGTCCATTTTAATAGCTCCAATCACCTGCAAAAAAACCCTGCCTCAACTTTTAATCAACAAACTAAATCCTGTGGACATCTATAGTTTAAGGAATAAGAGGGAAAAAAAAAAGAAAAAAAAGAAATGTGTCAGACAAGTAAATGCATATGAATTTCCTCTGATAAGCATTTGCAGGTACTTCAGAAATAGCCAGATTTATTATAAAAGTTATAACTATACTATTGACATTAAATAGTAGGAAGAGAACCACACAAAGCTATCCATTAATCTTTGTGCATCCAAAACTGTCATGAGGAGAAAAGAGTTTTAGGAAAGGATCAGAGACTTCTCACTGTCTAAAGTCCCTGCTGTGCTTTACTCCACTGCTGGATACAGAGAAGCAAATCAAAATAATTCACTGCATATCTTGCCTTGCTCTTATTTACATTTGGCATCAGGATGCAGCTGTACTGACTTTTCCTGAGTAAGACAAGGTCATATTCATCATTCCATGTTTAAATAATCCTTGTGTTTTCAGTCTCTTGTAGTACACATCCTACTAGACCATTAAACTACCATCTCTGTTGGGTTCTATGAAATTTTTCATTTTTCCTGTGGCTGATGAAATGAGTGATGGTGATGTACTTCTTACCAAAAGCATCTATCATTTAAATTCCCACACTTCCCTGAGCCTTCAGTACTGTTAAAAGTCAACACCTTTATCCCTTCAATTCATGAAGACTGACAATAGTTTTTAAATGGAGTCCAAAGGGTACCTCCAGGTATGTGTTATTGGGGTTAAAATCTGGACTGCTTTGTCAGAAGTTCACTTTCCTCTACAGTTCAGGCTTTATGGTAAACTAGGTCAATTCTATGCAATTATGGAAGATCAGATAAAAGTTTTTCTATTAGCTCCTAGGAAAAAATGCTTTTTGGGCAAGGAAGCTGGGAAATTTTGCTTTATGAAATTGTGTTTTCTCTGTCTTTCCCTCTTTCTGGGAACTGCAGAGATATTAAGCACGAGACTCAATTTGTTTTCTAGTTCCACGATGGAATTCACCTAACTGAATGAGTACTAAACAAGTTTAGATCAGCCATTTCTTTAAAAAAATGACTAAGCTGTCAGCTGAACTAATGCTTGTGCAGACATAGTATTTTGTAAGATCCAGGTGATTACCAAAGCTGGGAGAACCCATGGGAAAAGACAGACTGAGAAAGGTGGAACTAGCTATTATTGGCAGAGGTTTTTCCAATGTTGATTCACAATTCCAGCCTCAAACATTTCCCAGCCTCATCAGAAGCTCTCAGAAGTTTATTCCTATTTTTTTTCATGTTGTTTTACCCTCTTGATGTCATACTTTGTCTCCTGGTGGTTCCTACAGGGATAATACAGGGACCTTCCAGTGGAAGGTGACACTTTGGCAAGGGTTTGTTCATGCTAATAGACTTTAATAATTAATGGCATTAAGAACTGGAATAAACACACTCAGCCTGTATTGTGCCTTGATCCAAAGGACATGCTTACCCATTCCTCACATAAGTCAGGGTGTCAGGACATTTCACAGATGGGGTGGCTCTGACAAGCACTGAGCATCACTCAGGAAGCGCAGAGGGAGATGCTGTTTTTCTAGGAGAAACTTCCCTAGCATTTTTGATTGGCTCTTGGCAATGACAATCTTAGCCACTAAAAGGAATCCCAGGAAGACACAGACCAGCCACATTAAAAAAAANAAAAAAAAAAACCAACAACAAAAAACAACAAACAAAGAGAGAAAAGAAAAAATAAAAAGGGTTGAAGCCTGTGGCTGAGACAATCAGTGCAGGAGACCATCTGACAGATTTAGCAGAAGGCTATCACAGGTAGGACTGGGAATTCACGCTAATGTAAATACCAATTTGCATGATTAAATTTAAACTCTTACAGCTGCTTGGTTCAGTATAGTTTGTACTGTCACATCCCCTGTGTGTGTGTGTGTGTGTCTTCTGCTTCTGAGTATATTAGCCAATTTCAACTAAATCAGATGAAGGGGTCCAGGACAGTAGGACTTCGGATAATTCAATTCCCATGAGGTCTTTGGAAAATAGCAACTACAGATTGTGCCAAAGTGAAAACTAAGCACTCTGAGAAATCGTATTTATTCCTTGGTTATACATCATTTACAGGATATTCTCAAAAGAAATGAGGAGACCACAGGAAATGCTTTTAAGCTGATATGCCAGAGGCTTAGAACCATGTTAGCTTTCTGGTATGGGTGAAAGTCACTTTAGAGTGCTTCAATGGTGTAGCAATGCTACTGGAGAGMTGACTTGAATCCCAATGTTTCTACATTGTCTACATTCTGCCTGGTAAAATATCACAAACATGGAGTAAAGCAAGAGAGTGATCTCCACTGGAGATATATCCGTAGCATTAGAAACTGAGTACAGATAGAGCAAAACCCACTATGCAACATTAAAATGAAATGGAGCACAGCCTAAGCAGGGTGAGTCATATCCTCAGTCCTTAAATTGCAGTCAGGGAGATGTGTTGGTCAATGAGCAGCTCCAGTCTTTCTGCAGTCATTATTATTTGTATAGCCTGTGCATGTAGGAGCTCAGTTATGGYTGATGATCCCACCAGTCTGCTCTGTGCAGATCTGAAAAAACCCAAACAGATTCCACCTCATGGAGATAAGTGTACTCTGCAGTATTTTTGTTTTCATTGTACATGTCACTGTTTCCTCATCTTTACTCTACTGCCTCCAGGGAGAAAAGGAAAGTATTAAATGTCTCATCTTGGGCAAGAGAGAATAATTGAGAGAGATTTTCACCTCAGTACAAGCCTTCAGACTTGGTTCTTTGTTGGTAAATAGTATCAGATACCTCAGGGTTTGGAGAAAGACACTGAGAGATTTCAACTGCTAATTGAAAATTTAACTGAGAACTCTTTCTCCAGCATGGGTGGATTTCAGAGGAGCCATGGGGTTAAAAGCAAACCAAAGAGTGAAGCTGGGGGGGCTGATCTGGTCTCCCTACAGATATGGAGCAGGAACAGGGGAAATCCTGGGGTTGAGCTTTCCACTGACTCTCCCAGAGGCTGTGAAACTCTAGTCTCCAGAAATGGAATACCAAACCAGGTGCTGAAATTGCAGCAAACCTGGCTGCATGCTGACAGCTTCTTATAGTGAATGATGTCTTTATTTTGCTACAGAAAGTGCTCTAGGAAAGCTGTGGAGTGTAACTGAGGGCTAGCTTGACCCCCTAACAGAACTGCAGACTCAAGCTATCCGAGGGACACAAGAGGGCTAGACAGCAGCAAGACTTGAGAGAGCAAAATTTGCTTCTTCCTCCTACTTCATGACACAAGAACTCCTGATTAAAAAATGTCGTAGCATGCTGGGAGGGGCCTGATTTTTTTTTTCTAAACCCTCCTCATAATTAGCTCAGTTGCTGTCTGCCAAGACCTGGAATGCTGCTGCTGAAACCGTTGAGGCAATTCATATGTTCTTCAGTATAAGAAACCACAAGCGATGACAAATCCAGCCATCAGCCAGTCTTTTATCATTGTGCAGCATTATGAAAATCATCTCTCCATTTCAATAGGCCAACGGTGCCATTGATTGTACTATTCTCTGGCAGTCGGCGCCAGACTTATGATCCTTTAAACCACATAAAGATTATCTTGGTTTCTTTTCAGCTGTATAATTTGTTTCTTGCCAGTTGCTGCAAGAATGCATTTGGGACTACCTGGCTTTCTACCTTCAAGTATCCTATCAGGCTTACTTTCTTGTAGGAACTCAAGACATCCTTTTTTGTGGAGGTAAATGACAGGGCTTCAGAAAGCTAAGATGAAACACGAAAATCTCAAAATGTAAAATGTGACTCCTTCTCTACTGTAATGCTGGACCCTGCTCTAGTTCTAAAGAAGATGAGCCTGAGCCTCCAGCTGTAAGGAAGGTCCATATCTCCATCACACAATGGTAGTGGGACACCTTGCGGTGTTGAATCTATCTGTGCTCACAGGAACCCTAAAAAGCCAGGGGCTGCCGTTACCCACTATTTTAGAGACAAGGACAGAGACAGATTAAGGCATTTTGGTTGCTGGGGAATCAGTGCCCTGAAGGACACACATTCCTCTCTTCTGAAGGMGTCAGGGATCTTGCAGCAGAGTGCTGGTCCTCCCATACCTGTGGAAAGTTGGAGTAACATCGCTGCTCACTGCACCCTGGAATTGCACCTCCAATGGATGACTAGGTAAGGGCCATAACTCCTGCACACATCAGGATGGTGCAGTGCCAGTGCTGTGGTGGAAACTGAGGCAGGGAAGGAGGGAGCTGCTGGGGAACTCAACAAATCCTCCGGCCTAGCGAAGAAATGAAGAGAGCCCCTCTGGAGAACAAGGACGCTGCAGATAAGCCCAGAGATGCCATCCATTCAGTTCACCTTGCAGAGGATATTGTGAAGATCAACAACCTGATCAACAACCTGACAAAATGTGACCATCTTTGCTAAAGATAAATGGTCATGGCACTTAGAAAAGACAGCATGATTTAAAAACGCTCAAGTTAAGAGTTATGAATAGGATGTCAAGACTGGGGCCAGTGGCTGTAAAGTCCCTCAGGTTTCCTCAGCCAGCGATCACACCGTCCTGCCACGTCGTGTAGGGAGAGCATGGGACAGCCACCTGAGGATGTCCAGTGACAGACGGCCATTTCGGCCAGCTGTTGCGTCGAGATGTATGATGAACACACGGTGCCACAGCAAAGGTCCCTCTCTCCACATGCAGGCTCGCTGGGACCCTCCTGAGATGAGACGCTTGACAGGCTGTGGTCAATTCTGCTCTGTGAAGTCTGACCTGTCATCATGCTGGCAGGGACGAGGGTGGGAGCAATGTGTCCCTATTCACCCGCGGGCTGGGTGGCTGGGCTGCGAGTGCTGTAACCCACGCATTGCAGAGAGGTTGAAATCACTGACCACCTCTATTCCCTGGTTGTGTGCACTGTATTTAACACCATGTAAGGGCAGGAGGTGTCAAGGTCTAAGGCAAGAGAAAAAAAAGATAATAACAGAGAGCCAGTGAGATAAGCAACCTGAGAGGGGATGAGGCCTGACCAGATTTAACGACACAAACTGTTGAATATCTTAGGCCCTGTTCTGATTTTGCAAAAAAACCTTTACAAAAAGGGTAAGAAGGCTTAACTATAAAACTTTTGTGCAGCTCTTCTGGGTGCATTGGGGTATGGACTTTGTGTGCAACAGGTCATCTAAATATTCTGCCACTACACTGAGCCACCTAGACCTCACAGCAGACTGCAGTCACCAGCTAACAAGAGAAGATTGTTCTGGCATGAATGGGCTGCAGGCAAGCAGCATGAATGGAGAGGAAAAAGGAACTTAGGCACATCTAAGACTTTTATGTCTCTTAATAGTCAGTGTGTTTTCACACCCAGTACATGGGAAAGTTACAGAGAGGGGTGTACTTCGGGGGGTATTCTCACACCCTCCTGACTTTGTCCTGAGCCAGTGTCATGTTCTGGTGGCCACGTCAGCTCCTGCTATGAGGTATGCCTTGGACTTGGGAAGTCTGCAGGCTCCTGGTGATGCACAAACAATAGTCCTGCAGCAGAGGTGGCTGCAACAAAGCTCAGGGCAATCTTGACTCAGCAGGGACACACCATTCTCCGGGAGCCATTCTGCCTTTGCTTGGAGCAGGTGATAGGGAGAGAACTGGGCTTTCTGCTGCTCACTGCTGCTCCTCTGTCCAGACTGTTTCAGGGGATCAGCAGCTAATACTTCCCCAAGATAACATTTATCCAGTATTAAGAACTTGGGAGACTGCATGCAGGGATGTCATCTTGCATTGTCTGGCAGAATATTACAAGTAAAAATAGTTAAAGTGCGTTTTGCATGTAAAATGCAATGGTAGATCTGTGGCAGTATCACAACTCATTTGGGGTGAAACTTTCAGTCTTCATACAGCATTATTCGTAAAAAACCAGCAATGCCTGGAATGACCAGCCAACTGTTTCCTTAGGGCCTTCCTCTGTCCACTGGACTTGATCTCTTTTGGGGTTGTTTAAGTCTTTGGGGCTTTGAAAAAACTTCTGGCAACTTTCTTTTGTGTTGTGGTTAAGCAGATGCATTTACTGCCAGAGGGCAATAAAATTAAAGAAGTCGATAGCAAATAAAGATGACTGTTTATCTTATTTGAGGTCTACAAAGCAACTAGAACTGAAATTGGCTTTAAATGGCCAAAAAATACAGTTTGTGTGATAAAGCTCCTTGTGGATCCCAAATCAACCTAGCACCTCTTCCTAGTTGGAATAGCAAGAGCCTGGATTTCACTTGGTTATGTGGTGTAATATACTGGATTTAGGAGTGTATAACCCAGTTCAGAAAATGGTCAAACACACTCTGGAAAGCAGTTAAAAATATGGTCTAATCCAAGGATTTAAAGCCTACACTTAAAGTTCAGCATATTGCAAAATTGTTAGGAATTGGGAGTTCCCCTTATTTTAGTTGCTGGGTGCTGAACACTCTTGAATATCTGGCAATGGTGGATAGTGAATAAGGCAATTTTCTCGAATTGGTGCCTAAAACTACTAAGTCTATGAGCACTCCCAGGAAACCCATCCGAAGATTTATTTGAGAATCAGCACATCATGAGACCCTCTGGGAGCCTTCCTTCAGCCCTTCATAGATTATAAGGCTCCAGCCAGCTGGATATAAGTCATTAAAGCTCCTTATTCTAGCCATTAGTACACTCATTAATATTTCTCAGCAACTCGGGACACAACATTTCTCATGCCAAGCTTAGAAAAGTTTTCTCTTCCATTTAATTTTGACCTAGAGACAGCTGTAAGGACCAAAAGCTCACCACTGAGTGGAAGAAAAACTTTTTATAAAATTTATGTTTACAGAATCTGTCATTCTGGGCAAAGCAGTAGARGAATTTTACTTTAGAGATTAAAATCTTCCATGAAATTGTTGACTGTAGGGGTATTTAACTTTTGTCATTTGGCTCAGTGTTCCTGTCTGAAGCTTATTGAACTACTAACAGTAAAACAATGAGCTTTTCACAGCAGGTCTCAAAAAGAAAAACAAAGAAATCCAAAGAAAGACTCCTTCTGGGACCTTAGGAACTGGATAAACATGGTGCTAAATTGCTCATATACTCTAGAGATGCGTACTGTCAGAAGACAGACAACTTAAGCACAAATAATTGCTTTTGGGTAGAAAAACAGCATCGCAGAATCACAGAATGGTTGTGGTTGGAAGGGACCTCTGGAGGTCTTCGTGTCCACCCCCCCTGCTAAAGCAGGGCCACCTAGAACCAGTTGCTCAGGACTATGTCCAGAYGGCTTTTGAATATCTCCAAGGTGGGATCCAAGTTTTGTTCCATTGCATGCCTATATTCATACACATATAGACATATTTACATACTTGTATATGTATAGGAATATAGATTATACATGCACATTTATATATATATATATATATATAAGCTATCATATGCATATATATGACCATGTATTTTAACAGCAACATCTGGGTGCTCAGCAGGAATTTGAGGATTTGCATTTACAGAGATATTCTCTAAACTTTAGGGAAAAAACCCTGAACTATTTGATTCCACCAACAAAAAACACTTCAGTGCTAAACCCAGCAGGAGTGCTAATTGCTGGATGAACATGGTGACATTGTTACTGTTCTTAAAGCAAGCAGTAAGCAGTGGCTCTCATCACTTACCATGCTGTAATTTAGCCTTGAGGTCAGAGGTTAAACATTTCTGTTTTGCTCTTGGCCATACATGAGAAAACTCATTAAGTGAATCTTTTTTTTTTTTAATAAAGCTCCTTCATTCCTAAGAGGAATTTATGGGAGAAGAGAACTAGGGGCAGCGGGAAGAGACTCAGAGCCCCGCAGGGTGTACATTGTGCTGCCAAAGTCAATATTCCCTTTCTGTACACAAAACAAGGAGCCCTCAGGCTCCAAAAACATGTACAAGAACTCACTTTCTGCAGGTTTTTGTTTTAGCTTTCCATCTGGAATTTAGTGTTTTGTTTCTTGCATGCACAGCAACGCTACTGGAATTTTACTTTATCTTTGGTGTTTTCTACTGACTTGGCTATTTGTCACRTGTCTCCACTGCTTGGAGGTTAATTCCTTCTCCTCTCTCTGAGTCCCTTGTTGTGTTGACAGTCATTGAAAGCTCAGTAGCACTCTTTCTTGGTAAAGTCTGTCTAGATAGTGCAGGACTTGAGCAGTGGTGTAGTATATCTGCTGAGTCAAGCCATCTAATCGAAGAAGATAGAACAATATGGCCAGAGGGGCTGAAGCAAGGATGAAATGGAGGTGACCCATGGAGACAGTCCAGGCATGGAAAGAGAGCATCAAATCCCATGTATTTTGAGCTTTACTGCTTGGAGGACTCTCTTGGGGCACTATGGGGCCCTGTTGCTGAAGGTGTGGAGGGTTGCTAGACCTCTGGCATCTTGCCCAGCAAGAGACTATGTGGAGGGCATCTGATACCTTCAGCTGAGCGACTGATACAGCTGGCATTTAGATTGCAACTAGATTTCCTCCTATGCATAGCAGCAATGGGAATGGTGAGCAGAGGCTCTTCCGCTTGCCGTCTCCCTTCCTGCTACATCCACCCACAGCCTTCCAGCTCTGGTAAGCGTGTTCTCATCAAGTGGGCTTGACCTAAGCATGAGGCCAACAGTGGCTGCCAGAGAGGCTTGTGACAATGCTGCCAAGCCAGGGCAGGGACTTTTCTGGCATTCCAAGCCAAATTCCCCCTATGGATTAAATGCGATTCGTGGTACAGGCAAAACTCAGAGGATTAAAATGCACATCTCTTCTGCCTGTGCCTCCTTGCACTTGTACTCCTTCTCCAACATTGTATGCACTTCTTCCTCTGCCTCAGCTCAGAACTCCTTGTTCTGCTGGGGCTTTGCATAGCTGAGTACTTCAAAGCCTTTTCTTAATTTGTGTTTGCACTTCTAAGTACTGAATGAAGGTGTTAGGCAGAGGCAGGTTCTTTCCAAGTATTTGTGTATAAACATGAAAGTTACAACCTTCTGCTCCTTGTGCCTTTCATCTTTTCAGGCTCACAGATAAAATGCGGTTGGGTTTTTGAACTTTACAGGAAGTTTTATTAAAAGAATGACTCAGACTCAGAAGTTCTTCTACTGAGCTCCTTTTCTCTTTCTCCATTCCTTTCCTCTCGTTTTTTCTTCCTTTTTCTTCTGCTTCCCTTATTACTTTCTCCCTTTTAATCCTTTTCAATCCAGCACTAGTTTCAGATAGTTTTGGTGGACATCTTGTTGCATTGTTGCTTTGCAGGACATCAGGACTGTGTACCTGGGRTCCGCATTTGTCACAGCTCCCAAATCTCTCCACTGCACAGCCCCTGTCACCTCTGATGTGGGTGAAATTTTGTGGAAAATAGATTATTTCAGTATTGTGTTGCCAGTTTACCTCCAGACTGCCATGGGGAGAGGTACTAAGGATGTCTCTCCATTGACAACAAAGAGAGCACGGAAGACTAAAATACACAATTTTCAGAATTTTTCCCCCATATTTGGGGAGTATCAGAGCTCAAGAAATATTTCAACAAAAAGGTAGGAATTGGAGCAGGAATGGCAATGATTTATCACAAAAAGAGATGTCTTTGAATGCTCACATATTGTCCAGCAACACAGAAGTAACTTCTGCTCCCTCAGGTTCCTAGCAGGTTCCCAGCTTTCTTTTCTTTGTCACTGTTCAGGTAGTTTGGTCTATTTACACCAAGTTTCATTTCTTATATTGATACCAACTGTAAAGTAGCATTGACACGTGAAATAGCACCAATAATTTCAACTGTTGGTACTTACATGTCTAGGTTACAGTGCCCAGGTAACCGTAATGAAGATATTGATAATAAAACCAGAGGTACGAATAAGGACTCATGAGACTTTTTGTGCTTTACCCACTAGACCAAAGATAGAGAGCCACTGTAAATATGTAGGTCAGTGACATATCGATATTTATTTTGCTGAGCCTTCCATTAGTCCCAATTTTCTTTTAATCTTCTGACCAAAATCTGAACAATGATCACCCTAGTTACAAATATCTTCTTTTTGGGAAAAGAGGTAATTAACTGGTATCAGGATTTCCATGAGTGAATTACTTTAGTGACTTTCAGGATGAACCCCATATGCGCATGGCTCTCCTTGGAAGTTTGTGTTATTTGCTTGACTTGAATTTTGTGTCAGCTGGAATCTGATAATTTAACTGATAATAACTTGTACTGGTGCAGCTGTTTCTCTTCCGGTATTCACCCTATGAAGTATTGTCAAAAATTTGCTGCTTCAAAGGTTATAAAAAGCTTAGGTCCTTGAAGTATGCTTTTATTTTTTTTTCTAATGTTGAGAGGAGTAGCTATAATTTAACCTTCCTGTGCCTGAAACAAAGCTTGCTGAACTCCATCACAATGACTTCAATGGCTTGACTTGCAGTGCTTAGTCTGTATGTGGAGACAAAAAATATCCTAATATCCTGCAGTGATTGGCTCTTTTATGTGATTGCCAATGTGACATTCACCCACAGACATCTCTACAGTTTCCTGAGATTAAGATACTGGCCACACTGATTAGACTGGGCCAAGGATATAGGATAACAGGTAGAATCTGCAGCTGTTTCCTTTTAATGGGTAATTTAATGAGGATTTTCCTTGTTCAAATTCTATCCACTACCTTGGCATAAAAGTGCAATGCAATCTCTCTTTTGAGGTCCACAAAGAATTCCTTAGAATTACGGTCAGATAATTGCAAGCAATGAAATATCATCTCCCAGGTGAGAAGAGGCAACTTCTTGCATACATTTGTGCAGACCATTTCCAGAAAAGGTTGTTTAAGATAATCCATTTTATTTTGCATTGCAAGGTGCTGGAAGCACAGTAGCTTTCAATTTATGCAGTTCAGCTAAGGGTAGGCAAGTTCTTTAAATGTATTAGTATCAGTACAAATTCCATATACATTAATATCAAAAATGGTTGTTGATTGCTTGGGACCTATGACCCTACCTTTGCTAACCAATGATACAGAAACCTTAGAAATCTGAATTTGTTGCCGAAAGGAATGCACTTCAGATGCTTTTTTCCCATTCAGTGTTTTGAATTCCTTATGTTGCACTTTGCTGAAAATCTCTGTGGACTCTGGGGGTTGGTGCAGGGAGGATCTGTAAGCCTCTAGGACAATGTGATGCTAAGCTGAAGAACTCCCAGATCTCATGAAGCCCACCTCCTCCCCAGCCTCACTTGGCATCTGGAGAGCACATTAAAGGATTAAGGCCTTAATGGCCTTACACGTGGCACATTAAAGGATTAAGGCCTTAATGACAATTTTCAAATGCCATTATTAAATGGGGACTTCCATCCTGTAGAACACTTGAAAAATAACATTTGTAAAACTGCTTCCTGAGCAGTATATTCCCTTTTCCATTATCTCATCTATTTGTATGCTAATAAGAATTCTTCTTCCTTGCTACTCAGTCTCTGCTTGAGCAGTTCAACACTGAATTCATGATTCTGTGTTTTGTGCTGTCAAGATTTTACTTATATTTAAAAAAAAATAGTATCTCAATAATTAATTACAGATAAATTATTGACAAAGCAGCCATAGATGCAAAGGAAGAGTGCTCTGTATGAGAGGCTTTTCAAACAGATATCTTTGCAATATTACAGATATATACCTTTGATATTCAGTTATCAGAAATAAATCAATGCTTGTCTAGCTTTTGATGCTCTGTGTGATACGAAAAACTACTGCAAAAAATTAGCATTTCCTCTCAAAGTATATCCATAACCAATATGCACATCTGTTAAAAATATCTCCCAAGAGAAAAATATACTAGTGTATCCAGATTACACTTCTGTGAAGAAAGTCCTGCATATTTAGGAAGCACAGCTTTGCTATCAGAGGAACCAAGTTAAGAGCAGACATATAATTTTGCAATTTTCTGCTTGTTTGAAAACGCTTACAGAATCCGAATGTTCACATATATTAGTAACAGCTCTGGAGTTAATTCAAGAAAGTTACTGAAACTTTAATGCCTGCTGAAAGAATCTTTAGCCAATGTTTTCAGTATCTTTTCTAATGCAGGAAGGGCTTCTACTGAGCTTAGTACGTTCCTGTGCATCTCTAAACCTCAGTAAGGGTTTGGATACCTGATCTTAGCCCAAGGTAATTTGAGTTACGCTAACTCCCTTGTGAGTCACAGACTCAAGGAATGGTTCAGGCTGGAAGGGACCTTCGTCCAGCCCAACCTCTAGCCCAAAGCAGGGCCAACTCCAAGGGCAGGGCTTTGTGTTGAGGCTGGAGAGTCCACAGACTCTGGTCCCGTGTTTTAGTGATTAATGTCTTTCACAGTGAGGATTTTTTTCTTTATGTCCTTTTGGTTGTTGTCCCTCATCCTTTCATTGTGCTTCTACAAGAGGAGGCTGGCTCCTTTTCCGTCATCTCCTTTCACGTAATGGAAGACAGCAACCAAATTCCTCCTTAAGCTTCTCACCCCAGGACTGAACATCCCCTGTGCTTTCAGCCTCTCCGCATGCAGTGTGTGCTCCAGCCCCCAGCCGCGCTGATGGCCTTCGGCTGGGCCCTCCCCAGGATGTCAGCAAGCCGTGTTACATCTTTTATCTGCCACACACACACAGCTGCGACTGTGAACTTCTACTGCAGCTCAAGTGATGCTCCCAGGTATGTCTGAGCTCTGAGCAATGTTGGCCAGATGCAGAAACATATATACTTTTTTTCCAGATCTCTGAATAAGTCTGTATTGATATTGTCTGTTCTCTGCTCTTTCACATCTCTGCAGAGAACCAGCTTTGAAGGGCTAAGTGTGGCAGGGAGAGTCTCCCCTTTAATGTGACTGTAAAATATTTAAGAGTTTAGACTAGGGAAGTAATTTCAGGGCCTAGTTCGACATTACATCTCTCCTCATGAAAACCTGTCTTCAAAGAGCTGCTCCAAGGCCCAGGGGTGCCAAAAAGAATATTTCCATTGACTTTTGACCACTTTGCTTTCTGTTCTAAAGAAAATCCAATTTTCAACAAAGCTATCAGCTGCATTTGGCATAAAACATGGGCTAATTTCACATCTCRGCTACCTCAAGGAGAGATGACTCCAAGGCTGAGCTTCTGTTTTCATGAAGAACAGCATAAAAACCAGGCTCCTTGTTAGCAACACAAAAAGCTCTGTATGGGGAAATGAGCTGTCTTTGGAACAGCACRACTGATATTTTAGCCTCAGGATCCTTTTCTCTTCTAAAGGTCACAACATAATTTTAAACCCAGAATATTGCAATGCATTTAAATACCTGAAATCTGGGTAAACAAGATCTACTAATGTAAAACAGAAATGAAGAAATTGCATCTATCTTCCTCATGCCAGAATTGACTCATCCCAGGAACAACAATTCCAAGCAGTGGGAAAATAAAACTGGCCTTTCAGTGCCATGACCTTGGATGTAAGACGTTCTTCCTCACTGCACAGAGGGATGATAGCCTCTACAATAAGAAGACTGGCTTAGTGGATGAGAGGATGTTGTTTATCCTAACTTTAGGAAGTGACTTTCAGCACTGTTCTCCATTAGGTCCTGAGAGACAAGCTGATGAAGTATGGGGCCAATAAATGGAAATGACATGGGGTGAAACTGGCTGAATGGTTGGCCCCAGAGGGGTGAGACCAGCAGTACAAAGTCCAGCTGGAGGTCAACACTAGTAGTGTATACTAGTGGTTGATACTGGGTCCTATACTGTTTAATATTTTCATTAATTACCTAGGTGATGGGACAAAGCGTACCCTCAGAATGTTTGCAGATGATACAAAACTGGCAGGAGTGGGTACACCAGATGAGTGTGCTGCCTTTCAGAGGGACTGAAGAAATGGGTGGAGAAATGAGCCAGCAGGTGTCTCATGAAGTTCAATAAAGGAAAAGGCAATGTCCTGCCCCCCAGGAGGAATAACCGCATGCACCAGCAGAGGCTGGGGGGTGACTGGCTGGAAATCAGCTCTGCAGAAAAGGCCCTGGTGGTCCTGGTTGACACCAAGTTTAACATGAGCCAGCAACGTGCTCTTGAGGCAAATAAGGCCAATGGCACCTTAGGCTGTATTAGAAAGCGTATTTCCAGCAGGTCAAGGGAGGTGATCCTTCCCCTTTATTCAGCACTGATGAGTCCAGTGCTGGGTCCAGTTCTGGGCTCCCCAGTACAAGAGAGAAATGGACATACTGGATTGAGTCCAGGAAAGGGCCATGAAGATGATTAGAGGATTGGAGCATCTATCACATGAGGAGAGGCTGGGAGACCTGGTGTTATTCAGCTCGGAGGTGAGAAAGCTCAGGGGGATCTTGTCCATGTGTATAAACACCTGGTGGGAGGAGTAAAGAAGATGGAGCCAGAATCTTCTCAGTGATGTCCATTGACAGGACGAGAAGCAAGGGGCACAAACTGAAATAAAGAAAATTCCATTTAAACAAAAGAAAAATCACTTTTACTCTGAGGCTGGTCGAACACTGGCACAGGCTGCTCAGGGAGGCTGTGGAGGCTCCATCCGTAGAGCTGTTCAAAACCCAACTGGRCACAGCTGCTACAGCTGACCCTACTCTGAGTAGGGATCTGGACAATCTCCAGAGGTGCCTGCCCACCTCATCCATTCTGTGATGCTTTTATTGGAGTACACAAAGGATTTTTGCAAGACACGTTGAAGAAAACAGTATGTTTTGTAAAGTCAAGTATCATCAAGGCCACTAGGAACTGATAAATCCTGAATACTACTTTGAGAGATATTCAGAGCAAGACTTCACTGCAGCTGAGAATAAGTGTTTATAACACAAAATTATGGTGGGCACATATTAATCATTCTCCACCAAAATGCAGGCTTTTTTACAAATGTTTTTATCCTAGGAAAAGCTTCTTCATTAAAGTATTTGAACCTTCAAAACATGCCAGTCATTCTATCTGTAAGATGGTAAAACCAGCAAATCACTCTCATGACTATTTCCTTACTAAAACATCAATGAAATTGAAACTACCTTAGTATGCGTGTATTGACTTTTATTCCTAACACTGATTTAACTGTAAAGGCCTATTAGAGATCAAAGCATCTACCAAAGAGTTCACTTAGCTCTGTAAAAGCATACATTACTTAGAAGAGAATATAAGAAAATGATAGAAAATACAGGTTTACAATGTAATTTGTGATGGAAGTGTAATGGGTGCTCATTGTACTAAATCCTGCTGAAGAGAAAATGCCTTGGATTTTGCCTGGAGAGAGAATAGGATGAAAGACAGATTTTTATTGCACTTTTGCCTAATAGAGGTGAATAACTGAGTGACACCAGAAGTTTGAATCAGTATTGAATATGAAAGCTGGATGTGAGTCCTAATCTGATGTCTTCATCATAAAACAGTCTTTCCTCATGCTATACAGAGAGGGAGATAAGCTATATTCCAAATAACCTCTGGACTGTGCACTTGAATTAAGGAAAATAAAGGAGTGAACACCACCGCGCGAGCAGCTGTGGAGCGGCATGAAGATAGATGGTGTCTGGGATGAGACGGGGCTAAAAGAAGAGAAGAAGCAATATGTTTTTTTCCATTGCAGTGAGTCATGTAAAGCAGGAATACACACATAAACTGAAGATTTTTTCCTTTCTCTTTCAACTGCCACAAAGAAGCCGTCTCAGCAGCCACACAATTAAAGCAACCCGAGCTCCTCTCATGCACAGGGAGCAATTGTTTCTTGCTTGCAGAAGGAAATGCACACACACACACTTAAAAATGGTTTAAAAATGTCATATTTGACTTCCTGGCTAGTTTGACAGTTCTCTTCAAAAATAGCTCTCATGACTGCAGGCTGGCAGAGCTGTTCCTGCCTTGATTTAAATGGGAAAACTCAATTAGAGTTTGAATCTGTTGCACTGAAATGGAATTGTCTCTTGCAGGCAGAGCTTGGTCACGGACATGGAGCAGTGTGAGAGGGAGGGCTGGGGAGAGGAGGAGGCCGTGCCTGTGCGGAGGGCAGGTTGTGGGGGGCTCTGAGCTAGTTGGGACAGGGATTTTCCATGTGCTGTCACGCTGGAAAGGGAACTTTATTGCTCTTCTCCAAACATGTTCAAGGAACTGCTGCTTCTTCCAGGCTTTTGCTCTCCAGACCCCTCCATGCCTGAGGAGCTCTGCTGGGTCTGGGGGTGGCAGGGACCGGGCACTGAGCAGCTCACGGGCACAGAGCAGTGACTCGGTTCATGAGGATGATGTCCTTTTGCTTTTGCCTCTCTGACTTTGAACAAATCTCCCAGGCTCTTTCCCTCAGGTTTAAGGATGCCATTTGTATTCCTGTAGTCTAGAAATATTTGTGAGGATCTCGGCTAGGCTGGAGTTTAGGCACTGGCAAAATGTTTGGCTTTTGGGTGGCAGCTTCACCACAGGAGACCCCCCAGCTCTGGGCGTCCCATTGCAGTCCCATGTCTCTCCTCGCTGCCTCCACAGCAGACTGTTTCCAGCCATGATGGGAGACACTTCAATACTGCCTCTGCTCCTGAGAGCCCCAAGCTGGCCTCAGCATTTTTCTCATCATCATGCATTGAGATAATATGTCTAGAAATCACCGACTCTCCCCCTGCCTCTCTTATCTGGGATCTCAGCCTGAGCCTTAGTTTCCATTTGCTCTGTAAGTCATCTGTGTTAAACTGCTCCTCATAAATAGCAGCTTCCAGCATGACTTCTTTCATCTGTGGCTTGTATTTGTGTGCGAGAGGGAGAAAACAGGTCTAATTTACATCAGAGCAGCTGGCTCCTCTGATCTGTCACCTGGAGACTTGGCTGACRGGGAATGTGTGTCTGCAAACGGGCCAGACCTGACGAGCTGTGCCTGTCTCTGCACTTGTCACCCTGCTGGCAGGGGGCAAATGTACCCCTTGACCCAACTCTTTCGGACCTGCTGGACACTCTTAGTAGATGTTATGGATTCCAAAGAGGATACACAAGTCCTAGCACTGCAGCAGGCTCCAGTGATCCTCTTGCAAAACCTGCAGTGTAGAGATTCAAGCGTGTTCATAGAGGCAAACCAGGAAAATGGGTAGGATGGGGCAGTGGGCAGGCAGGGCTCAGGCCTGCTCTGATCCCCTGCCCTACCCTACCCTGGTTATGAACATCCAGCTGGAGAGGTTTATCTATACTGTATTGCCCTCTGTCCAGGGGAGAAGGGTGATAGCCATTGAACATTTTTACTGAATAACTGTTGTCCTTGGAGAACCTGTTGCAGAAGAGGTGTTTAGGTCTTCCTTTTGTTATGTGCAGATGAGACCAGATGGAGATGAAGGAGTTTTGACAGCCAGRCCTCAGCCACAGAGTCAGGGAAGTCCTGGGTAAGGGTTAGTGCCCTGCACAGAAATGTGTCTACGGACTATCCGTCCTTTGTGCAAATGCAGGTTAATGCTTTAAAGCTCTTCCCTGCAGGCTCTTGCTGCTCTTGTGTGCATGGACGGATGCACGTGTGTGGTCTGAATTGAGGTGCTATTCACTGTACTCAGGTTACCCTGTCATTGACATGGGGCAGTTGAAATGCCCGCGCTGGGGCAGGCCAGGAGCGTTCGACAAACTTTGACAGTTACCGTAATAGTACTCTCCATACTCCAAGAAGATACACCAGGGACTTTTGGCTTCTACATGATTTTCTTTTTTTGTCGATAGGTTGAGATTTTCTTTGGAGTTGGTTTCAACAGAGCAAAGGAGGGAGTTTGGAAAAAAATGCCATGTATGAATTCTAAAAATCACATTGTGGTTGGCAAAGGCAAGGCCAGTTAGTAAGGCAAGAGCCGTAGCTGTGCAGCAGGGTGGATTTTCTGAGGAGGGCATTCACAACAATGTTATTGGGTGTCTGTGACAGTTTTGCAGGAACAGGGAGAAACCCATCAACGCCAAAGCTGTGATGGGGCCAGCAGCTACCTGACGTTCCCAGGGCTGAGTACAGGCCTCAGCAAATGTCAGAGCTTGTCAGTGAGAAGGGGAGATCATTCTCACTGGAACAAGTCCCACAGATTTGTGAGACAGGCAGGGAAAATTTCCAGAAATGTCTCCTGAGAAAAACTAGCTGAACCGTGGTGACAAAAGGGTGAAGATGAAGAACCACCTCATATGTCAGCTATGGCTGCTGCAGCAAGAGCAGTGACTGCAGCACCTGGGAGAAACCCCAGGCTGGGGGCTAGTGATGGGGATGGGGATCAGGCCCGAGAGGGAACTCTTCCCGGTCACACACTGCAGACACCAGCCATGTGGCCAGCTCTGCCTACAGCTGAAGTTTTAATGAGCTCAGAAGAGAAAGAGCTAGAATGAAACCAAGAGCTTTGCCTGCTCTGAGGTTCTTCAGAAAGGTAAATATAACTCAAAAGAGRGGGCAAGCACTTCCAACATGGCATGACTGTGAAGTGCATCACCCCCCAGGGCAGGTCTGCTGTCTGCTCTGCTGCCCCACGCCAGGTCATTTCCCCAGCTAACGCTGTGCAGAGGCACCCCAGTCCCCCCGCCAAGCAGAGTGAAGGGGTGGGGGCAGCTGGAGGCAGGGGAAGGGAGATTTCCTTCTCACGCTGGGCCCCCGGAGAGGGGGTGCCACCAGCCAGCGGTCAGCGGCGGTGGCCGGTTCAGAAGGACCAGGTGAGGAAAAATCCATCGCTGAGTGGAGTGGCATGTGGTGGAGCTGCCTGTGTGCAGCCACAGAGCCCTCTTGTGTTGTCTGCTGGGCTGCAGACCAGCCAGAAGAGCAGTCTTTTCCCTTCACAAGACCAAGGAGGGTAAAAAAATGAGTGGCTTAGGTTTTTTCCCCTCCCTTAGGAATTTTCAGCTTGTGGGTGTTTCTAGAAAGCAAGAATGGCAGGAATGAAATGGTCCCCCTTGTCTGTGGGAGGAGGAGATATATTCTGCACAACTTCTAAACCACCAGGAGGAAGGATTTACTCTGGAGCTGTTCCCATGGTGTTACCTGTTATTAATCGGTTGATTTTCCAGACAATATTATGGCTTCTTGCAGAAACCCAAGCCCCAAGAACTGATTGTTTCAGCCAAAAGAAATCTATAAAAAATTGTTTTTCTTGCAAAAATCCTGTTCTTTTTTTTTTTTTTTTTTTTTCCCTGTGGAAAATAACTACTTTTTTTTGAAAGTAAAGAGAAAAAAAAACGCCCATTGGCTGAACTGTCAAATCTCTGAAGACTAGAAGTTCAGGTGTCTTTCCTTCAGGCAATATTAGAACCACAATGGACTGTTCCACCTCACGTTTTTTATTCTAACCTGTGCAATCATTGCTACAAAAAGAAAAATGGTTAGTGGAGAAGAAGAAAGGAGAGAAGTTTTTACCAGCCACCTTCTTCTTTTGTARAGTAGGGGTTATATTTACTCCCTTCTGTAGTGCTCTATGCTATCCTCCTGCTCCTGCAAAACACCTAAGTCTCTGCCTAAGTTTAAGGCTGCAAATAACCYCCTTCACTGCAATGTCCCTTTAGGGGAAGCCACCTTAGGCACAAGGGCTTTGTGCAGTGGAGGYTGAGGAAGTACCAGGGAGCTCTGCTCCAGTGGAGTCCCCAGGGAGACGATACTGTCTTCCCCTGGCAGTCGTACATATTGGACAGGTTCCCAGAAACCACAAGCAGCTTAAATATTATAGGATTTTTTTCCTTACAATGGCACAGGTATGCTTGTCTCTCTTTTTAATGGTTTCAGAAAGTGTAAAACCAGGAAGGACTATTAGATCATTTTAATTTGCTCACTGATGTTTTTGTGTAAAGTCTTGTATTAACTAGGCATTAATCTCCAGCCGATACGACCAGCAAGGAAAAAAGATGCCATCAAAGMTAAGAACGATTTAAAACTACTGTAGAAGGAAAAAAATGGTGGAAAATGCTTATGAAAATATGTTCCATGCTGCAGAAAAAGGTAAATGTTGTCCTTCCCTCTGTCTGCACTAAACCACAATGAATCTGAACAGTGAAAAAAATATTTCCTGCATTCAGATCCAATGGTCTCCAAGACCCTGAGAATACAAACAAGGACCATATGACTCARTCATCCAAATGCAGTGCAAGGGAGGTCTTGTTTTCAATCACGTCCATAAACAGCAAACAGAGCTGTATGTCAGAATCTATTCTTTTCCTATTTATAATCTATCGAATAGGCTMTTCTTGTATATGTCTAATATGTTCATGAGGTTAGGAGGAGGTTATGAGAGGTTAGGAAGCTGACATGTGTTTTGGAATTTCCTATCCACTGAACTAGCTTTTCCTAATAATTCAAGATGATGTCAAATGAAATAAAATCATTCTGATGATGATGCTACATATGTGTCAGCTTCTATTTGAATAATATATCCTGTATTTTGGCTGCTTAGGATTGGATTTTGATAGCAATTTCTTTTTCTCTATGTTGCTACCAGCATGATCCTATTTGATCTCAGTGTTGGCAACAGAAATGTAAGAATGAAGACCTGTTTTAGCAATCCCTTTAGTTTACATTGAAGGCACTTTTAACCTGAGCTGTTGCTTTAGCACCCTACCAAAATATTTGAATTGGAATTATTTTATTTTTTTAAAGATCTTCCCTTCAAAATTTAAATAATTTAGTTCATGAAAATATTTTTACTCATTGCAGATTTGGGAAATTATTTGCTGCCTTATTTCGGAACAAAGCTCCTGGGTCTCTTTCCTCCCCATCCTCAGAACATGTCTTCATAGAAGACTGGAAAGCATATAGGTTTGAAAAACAATCAAAATAGCTGTGTGTTATGGTGTGACTTTTTGGTGTTGCATTGTTGTGCCAAGACAAACAAGGTGCTGCCCAGATCATTCCCTGGTGTAGCTCTCGTTTCGCTTTTTGGTAGGAGGTAGATTCTTAGCCTGGCCCATGGTAGATACGGTTAATATTTCATCCGTTTACTGATTCTGTCTCTCATTGTCTTCTTGCAAATCCACCCCCTCTCCTACTGACTGTAATTGAATTGGCTGTCTGTATTAGGTTCTTAGATTCACCATATGCTCTCAGTCTACTATTATTTATTCGAGGCTAAAGGAAACAACACCAAGAGCRAGCGAATGCAAAGCCTATAGGAGCAGTCACAGGGTATCTTTTTGTGCCAGATGGTGTTGTAGCCATCCTGGAAGCTATTATCAGGTGAGTGTTACTGATACTTAACATGTTCTTTACCTTTTCAATTGGAGGAAAATTTAAGGAACTGCTATGAGATGATCCCTAAAGCCTTCCAGTCCAGAAAAAGAGAGAAGTGTCATTTGAATGGGCAGTCGGGGAAGGAAGCTGAAGTGCCTATGCTATGATTCTCAGATGTAAGGTAAGTCTGTAAAAATGGTACAGGTTTTTAGGATTTATGTCTGAACATGAATTTTGCTTCTCTGATCCTACTCATCTCTGTCTTGGGAATGTTTTCATAGATTACTTTAAAAAAAGGGTGTTATTTGCAAGCTATCTCTGTTTCATGTTACCCTTGCCAGAAGGTGTCTCACTTGCATGGTCATTGCAAGAAACTATAAGTTCGTTTACTCTCTATGAGATATCTTTAGGTGTACTGCATGTTGCTAGTTTGGTTTAAGATGATGTATTGCAGCCAGTCAGCAACACGATTAGGAGAATATATTAACCTAAACTGGGTAATGTGCGTGCAAGGCTTGAATAAGCACAGCACATCTCACAAATGCTAGTTAGCAGCAGAAATATATTTTCAAAGTAGATTATGTTGAAAAGAGAGAAAGYCGACAAAGAAAAGGGGAAAAGGGAAAAGGAGAAAGAAAGAAAAAACTGACTAGCGAAGGGGGAGAAGGTACTCAAGTACTGCAGTGATTGGCAGAGCTGAAGGAGATGGGAGAAGATGGGAGTTTGTGTGTCAGAGAGAAATAGAGCAATGGGGGAATGCAGTCTGGTCAGGAGAGGAGATGCCTGTGGAGGGAGGAGATCTCTGGTCAGAGGAGGAGGTGTAACCAGGAAAGGGGGAACAAGTGTCTCGGGCTCCTGCTAACAGCTCTGCCTGTGGTCACATCCCTGGGTCACACTGGTACCTTACCCAGCCAGATCCCGTCTGCGTGAGATGTTTTCCCAGGGCTGAGCCCTGCCCTGGCAGGAGGCTCTGTAGCTCCGATTACAAATTAATTAACTCAGTTGAGAATGGGAGATATGATGGAATGAGGGGGAGAGAGAAAAGCATAGCTGAGAAGTTGCTTTAATGAATTTGGTTTTCCTCAGTGAAGGTTTGAAGACATGAAAGATGTTTCCAAGGAAGCAGGAAGGCTTGCTTAAGCAATGGATTATTCAGAGCTTAAAAAGTGCTGATTACAAATTGCTCTGTGTATGCTTAAGTTGTTAAGTGTGAAGAGCTCTTAATAACTAAGCTAATAAACTCCTCAGCATTTCACCTGATATTTTTATTTATGTCTTTGGAAATATGCTAGTTTGCTGCATAAATAGCAAGGCATATTTCATTTTGGAGCAAATAACAAACACAGTCAAAGATTTCTTCAACACAGCAAGAAGTGAGGATTTTTTTCATTTATTTTGTTGGCCTTTGGTAYCTTTTATGTTTCACATCGTCCACCAGTGAAGTGGACACAAACTTTACCTGCATGATCTTTGTGGAGTATCTAGCAGATTTTTGATTGATCCAAGTGACATGAAACCTGCCAACACTGATGGGGGAGGCGCTTTTAAACGTGGATTAATTTAAAATGCTTTAAGATGTAGAACTTTTAAAAAAACCCCTGCCCAGTTAACTTGGTTCCTTAATTCCAAGTGAAAGCTCCTGCCATCTTCTGTTTCAAAACCAATTCAAAGACTGAGTTGCAAATAAGATCTTTTCCTGAGAAGGTGAGAGTTTAAAGTGAGTTCCTTTTGTCTGGTGGGCAGAAAGGTCTCTTGAAAAAGCTGTTACCCAGCTACTCTTAATGTCTGTCCCCTGAGGCAGGCAGGGCCTATTTTAACTGTACTTATTGATCTGTGTTATGAAAACAATTACAATTCAATTACAATAACCTTAAAAACCATAAGCAAAGATAATAGACACACTAATTCACTGATTTTGGTGGGGGGTGTAATATGCCTCTTGGAGCGTAGCTTGAGGAAATCATCTTGCTTTACACTGCTTGAGGAGGCTCTGGTAATGTATTTAATAATAAAAACAATAAAAATAAGGCTCAGCAAACTACCTGGTTTATGCRGTGTAGCAAAACCTCTGCTCCCTGCTGTCACGCACACCGGCCTCGGCTGGCCCCCGACCTCCTCCAGCCCCATGCCTGCGGGCAGAGAGGGAGCAAGTGCCCCCCTGCCCTCCTCCTTTCTGTTGAGATGGCAAATACTTCAGGCTGGAACCGCCTCTGGCTGGCTCTGCACAGCACCCACTAGAAAGTAAGGTCTCATTTCAGCTGGGGCTTTCAAGCACTATAGCAGTACAAATAATTTTATGTAATGATTTCATTTTGTTTCCAGTCCCGGGCTTTGTCCAGAGACTCACAGTGGAACTATTAGGCATGTCTGGAATTGTTATGAACGTTTTCCCCCAAAAGTGATTTATCTGACTGAGGGTAATACAGTGTAATTGTACACCAGCCTCTGACTATTCCTCTAAGACAACTCAGCTCCTGTCTCTCTGAAAACCATCTCAAGATGAATAAAAACTGGACTGCTCTGAAAACAGCCTCTGCCCCTTCAGGATGGGCTAGTATTGTAGAAAGCAAAGGCATGTTGCCTGGATGCATACGTTGTATGCCTACCTCTAGTACCAACCTCCAAGGACCTCCCCAACTGCTCAGGGCATTTGCCAYATTTGCAGACTTTGACGGCATGTCATGTCAAAAATGAAAGGCCCAGGGGATCAAAAGTCCCCAAGACACCAGGCGCAGTGGCAAAATTGAATTTATGTATGTTCACCTCAGCCTGTTCTGCTTTCTCCAGCTCTAAAACAAAGTTTCTCCTCCCCTTTGGAAAGGACTTGGAGCCAGAAGCGTGGGCAATCATTTGGGTTTGGGTACAAATGTACTGCCCTGAGAGAACTGCACTGGAAAAGCATGGCCAGGTCTTACAGAGCCAATGTAGCTGATGAAAGGCTGCAGAACCTTTCCAAGACCATTGACTACTACRAGAGCTGGCTGATTTCACTGAATTGCCTTTCTGAGTGGGGAAGATAATCTCATTAGAGCAACCCCTGAAATGTTGATGGGGTCTAAGCAATGGATTGAGCTGGCCAAAGAGGCTGCTAGGAGCATCTCTAGCACGAAACAAGGGGGAGGAATGTGATCCAGTAACTGTCCAGGGAATAACATTATTCTGAACTACTCTGTGAACAAAACAATAGAGGGGACCAGCTTTGCCTTGCTGAAGGAAACCTGTGGGCCTGCAGAAATCATTTGAAAGGGATGGACTTTGAAAAATATTCTGCAGCTGAGCTCAGAAAGAAAGCCAGTGTTGGGTGACCATCTTCTTTAAGCTCCTAGCTGTCTGTGTTAAAATGTCTCTCATACCTCAGTTCTGAAAGCCTTCCTGTGCAAACACTAAACCTCTTTGTCACTGCCCTAACTTGAACCACACACAGCCTATTTTCTGCCATTCAAGTGGTCTGCTCACAGGAGAGGATGGAGCTATCCTTGCCGGAGCTTAGTCCAGCTGCTTTTCTCACCTGGAGCTATCACCACTCCTGCACTACTCTGTGGCAAAAGCCCATGCTGGGAACAGCTGATTGTTGTGCCAAAGTGGTGGATTTTGGGATACTCAGCTTTGTGTCCTGTCTCCCAGGCTTGCTGCCTGACTGAACCTCAGAAGCATAAAGCAGAAACGTCTTCTTTGAGGCCTTGTAGCTTCCACATCCCAACTGCTGATAGCAAAAGTGAGGTAATTTTAGGCACCGAGAATGAGTAATTGCAAATYCTTTTTCTCTGCTTACGTACTACGAACACTAAACAGTTATTCAGTTCAGTTCTGGCTCCAGCCAAAAATGATGAAGACAAGCATGACGATGGTCAGAAATGCATTTGTGGACAGAAGCCCAGTCACTAGATGAACTCCCTCTGTAACTAGCGGTCTTGAAATCCTGTAGCTTCAGTGAATTTTAAACCAGGCCTTTTCAGAGCATCCTCAAAATAATGGCCTCTGGTGGGAAAGATCCTAATTTGCTGCAATACCCAGTGCTTGGCATATAACAGCCTCAGCAACCCAGAAGTCTGCCTGCCTGATGTGCAGCAGGAGTACCTTTCTGCATTATGTGCTCATCAACATGGCCTGACCGATGCAGTCAAGACACGTGTTTGTCCTGCCAGAACGTGTGAATACATATGATAAAAATTAACACTTGGGCAGGGCTCAAAAGTGCATGAAAAATACTAATTTTTGCTTCTTGAGTAATTTTGTACCCAAATTCTTGTACCTTCTTCCTTGCATCCAAGACTGCTCCTGTGAAGGGGCTACCGGGCTTTTGCCCGGTGCTCAGCGAGGGGAAGGCTGGCAGATGGGCTCTGTGCTGGCTGCTGTCCCCACCATCACTGAGAGATGGAGCCTGGGGGGTGCAGGGGTGTGTGGATAAGGACAAGAACGACACTGCGAAGAATGTCTACAAAAGGACATTCATACTGGCAAATACAGAGAGCATCCTTTCTCCCTTTGCCCCAGTCCTACACTGAATGAATTTAATGCCCTGCAAAATACCYTGGTAGTTTTTGGGTTTTACTTCATACAAGCAACTGACAGTGAGCTGGTCCAACAGTTGTGCTGGGAATACCACACTATCTCTCTTTCCCCTCCTTCTCCTCATCCTGCCTGTCATTTGTTTTTTTTTCTGTATTTTTTTTCCCTTCTTGGCATGGGAGATTTATCATATTTGGGATACAGATTTCTGGGACCATGAAAAACAGAAGAAAACTTTAAAAATGTGTTCAGAGGCTCAAAATTCAAAATCTAAAGCTTGGTCAAGGAAGCAAGTCTGGGCAATTAGTGAGYGCCAGTGATCTGCTCTTTTGAAATTGAGAGCTATCTTAGTGGAACACACTCTGCTTTAAAGCAGGTAAAATGTACCACCTCAGAAACACTTCACACTGACAGGCGTGAGCTGTGTGCAGGTTGCTAAAACCTGTCTATGTTTTCTCCAGTGTTTTTCCTGAGTGCAAGCATTTGTTCTGCTTTTGCTTTAATTAGTCCCTCATAGTGGCACTCTGACAGACTAAATTAGGTGCAGTAATAATATACTTTGTAAATGCAATCATTTTGCCTGTACAGAAATTCTCCATGCTCAGACTGTGGTTGTTTTCCATGTCTATTCACTGCAYGTAATTATATAATAATCTTCTAGAAATAAACACGAAATAGTGGCTAGATCTTAAACCGTGCCGTTTCTCAGYTGTTACTCATGGGGTGTGACCGGCCAGCTAGTCCACAGGACAGTAAGTCTGCTCCTCAGTCAAGTGATAGAAATGTTTAATATGGGGGATAAGGAATAGCGATTAGCAATACAGTCTGTTTAGAGCTGATCTGTTTATTCAGCAGAGCCGACCATAAAGTGCAGGCACTGAGATTTTTTGCAAACATTTCCCTACCTGTGGGGTTTCTTAAGCTATGATCTTCAACAG
Organism: Oceanodroma leucorhoa; assembly: GCA_030449065.1. Taxonomy (NCBI): domain Eukaryota; kingdom Metazoa; phylum Chordata; class Aves; order Procellariiformes; genus Oceanodroma; species Oceanodroma leucorhoa. The sequence continues at coordinate 3,765,747 of JASVER010000017.1, forward strand.
GATACCCGAATCCTCTGTACTGTCCATGTACCCCAGTTAGGGGGCAAATTCATTTCAAGCCAATCCCTTTCATCTGTTTGTGTGAGCTTTGGGTGAGGTACTTGGCATGTTTCAGATTAGAGCCATCATGTGAATCAAAGGTCTAGGGTTTGAGCTCGAGTGTGAGTTCAAGTTGCAAGCTAACACAAGGGGTGTCAAGTGAGATTTTAAGATCAAAATGGACCTTTAAGATCTTTATAACATCGACCACAGAATTTCAKCTGATTACTGCTGTTTGGAGTCCAGCAGATCATGTCTTCATCAAAGCAGAGCTTCTAGATCTGCTCCTGTCTTAACCAGAAGACACCAAGAGACAGAGAGCCCACCAATTCCCTTTGCTGATTGTTCTTATCCCAGGTTACCCCTACTGTTAAATAATTGTGTATATTTTATTGATGAGACAATAGAGAACCACTAGAAAGCAAAGCTTGTTCCATATTTATACCTTGTAAAAAGCAACCCCCTCCTTTTTACCGAGGAAAAGATGTTGTTTCCTACTTCAGCAGATGTTCTGTAAGAAGATGAGGAGTATATCCCTGTTTCTAACCAAAGTTAAGAGGTTCCTAACCTCTTTCTGGCTAGATTTTATTGTAGCTGACAGTGCAAAAGGTGGAAGTGGTCATTGTGTGCCGAGACTTCTCTGTGCCATGCCAGAGAGAGGTGCAGTGTAAGAAGAGGACTATGTCCTTTTCATGAAAAAGTTTCATAGGAAAGCATTCTCTCTTTCTCTCCATACTTGACATACTTTGAATTTAGAAATTCATACACAGAATTTAGAAAAATCTGGGTAAATAGCAAGTCAAGCCACTAGTTTTTACCTGTTTTCTTTTTCTTTTTAATCCTTGTAAAAAACAGAGCTATGTCTTTTTCTGTGTTCATTTTTTTTTTTTTTTTTGCTTTAAAACCAAATTCAATACTGCAGGGAAATAAGACAGGAGTCACATTTTTTCTCACATTTTGTAATGTTTTGTTCTAAAATTTGCTGCTTATGAGACCGTTTGAAAATATTTCATATGAATGGGAACTCTGTAGAACTAATGGACTTAAATTTATCTAGTGGGCTGTTGCCTGAAGAGAGAGAAAGTCTTATTGTGGCTTCTCAGTGGTGGCTGCATTCTCAATAATGAAACATGAAGAACAATTTTCTTACCTTGCATTTATACAAACCTTAACAGTAGAGAAATGAGAAACTTAAGAAAACTTCCCAAACAAGACTTCTAACCATTATTCAAGCCTCCCAGGCATCAAAGAGCTTTGCAGATCAATGCCATTATTATATGAATGAGAGGACTTTAGAAAGCCATCAGATATAGGGGGGCGGTCTGTGGTTTGTGGCAAATCCTGTTGGAAATGAGCATCCCTTATCCCTGTGTGACTTCCTATGCTTTTCAAAGGGTGTAGTTTGAGAGGTGTTTGGGATTCAGCATTTATGATGGAATCTGTAACAAAACTCAGCATGGGAACTGCAAGAAGGTATTTAAGTAGTTTGAGTGAGAGTCAGAAACTGGTTTAAAAAGCATTTCCTGAAGGTACAATCACTTCTGGCACCAGAGTAGAAACACTTATGCATATTTCTGCGCCCTGGGGCAGTTTTCAAGAATGTAGCTAATGTTAAATCTGAACTCAAAGGGCTTTAATTTTTCTGTTTGATGGGGAGCACTCATTATGCAAATAAGATAGCCTTTGGGCAGCTGTCTATTTTCCAAAGTTTTTTTCTTTTTTGGAAGGATGCTAGTTTAAAATGGAAATTTCCACACTTAAGTTACCTATTTAGTCACAGTTTTTTAGTGTGCCTGGAAAACGTGAAGCGGAACATGATCAGATACAAGTGTGATTGGTAAAGCCCCATCCTGGCATGAAAGGAGCCTTGTTTCAGTTTGGCACTGTCAGTGTTGCAACTCCTCCTAGACAGGGAAGTTGCAGCAACCTCCACTTGTCCTTGACCTCATGGCACAAGTAAAAAGTCCTTGGTTATATCCATAGCTGGCCTCTGGTGGCCAGCTAAATCGCATCATTCTTCCTGACCTACCTCCACACTAGGTTTTTGGGGCAGGGACAGTTTGGCTGAGGGTTTAGTCAGTGTTGTAAGGGTAGCTAATCTCTGTATCCTGCCTTATAGTGCTCTTGCTGCCCTCCTGGCATTTGACGTTGTAGGCGGGACCTCAATCCAGTCTTCTTGTCCAGCATTTCCTGTGTGGCAGTCCCAGGGGGAGCGGTGGGAGACATGGCCATGCGAGAGGTAGGTGGGCATTTTGGCCTATGCTGTCCTCCAGTTTTCCCATCTGGTGGATTCCATGGCTTTCCTGAATGCGGGCATGCATCCAGGCAGGCTTTGTCTGTATGATTACATTAGGTAATAGCACAGTCTTTGGTAAGCAAAGGCAAAGAATTAGTCAGAAGAGAATCTGAGGACACATCCTGCATGTGTATAACTCACATGCCATGACCAAAGCCAATGGAGTGAGAATATTTTATATCTGCAGAGATTTTTTTCTTCTGCTGATACTTTTCTTCTTCCAGCACTGTAGTCTCAAAAATCTTATGGAGGATTCAGGGATCACCACCAACCATCACCACCTCGAAGTCTAGGGGCCTTTAAGAACCGGACTTTAACCTCTGGGGAAAAGACAGACCATAAGGAACAGGAAAAATTGAAACCCAAGAAAAATCTTTTAGTAACTTATTTTAACTTATAACCCACTGACTGCTCTGTCTCAGAACATGGGTGCAAGAACCTGGACATTCATCTCCAGGAGCCCAGTGGGGGACTGGAGCAACCCCTCCCTGGGAGCAGTGGAGGAAAAGAACTAGCCTCCCTTTTACGGTGCATCTTGTTTAGGTGAAATCATAAATTATCTGACTTCGTACCTGCGATACACTCAGATATTTCCTCCCCAGTTTGAGTTTCCTTACCAGTAGCCCTCATTACTCATGCTGGGCTGGTGGTAAAACATCTGCTTCCCAACATCCGAAAGGGATTTGTTGTGCAGTGTTAGGGAGAGCTTTCCCTGCTGAGTTTGGCTTGCTTAATTAAGTAACAGTTTGCGAAATGCTTCAGATCCATCTGGAGGGAAGATCCTCCTGAAATGGAGCTCATTATCCTAACAATGCAAACCGACCTGGGTAAGCAAGGGCTGTGGGACCAAACCTCATCTGTAAAGGAAGATGCATGACAGAAGATGGGCAGCTTGCTGAGGGGAAAGCAGGTGGCTCTTGTAGGTTGAGTGGGAGCTCTGCTCTCCTGGGGAGAGAAGCAACAGCACCGTAAGTGCTGAGACTGACAGGAAAAGTTAGTGGAAGTGCTTTCCTATGTTGCTGGGCACAGCTGCAGCACAGCGCTTTGCCATGCTTGGAGCCTTAATGTTGCTGAGCTTGCAGCTGGAGGTGGAGAGCTGCAGAGCCAGGCAGGGAAAGTTGTACACAGTAAACTTCTCTTTTCATCCATCTCTGTAAAATGATCGGGGTGTGTGGTATCAGGACTCCAGGCTTTCAGAAGTTTGGGGTGAAATTAAAGAACCCTGAGACATTTTTAGGTGAAGAGCACACAATTAGTTGCTGAGCAGCCTGGCACTCAGACGTGGCTCCGTCTCCCTCCTTCCCAAGCATTCTGCTTGTCACATGCTGCTCGTGGTTGTGTCTAAGGGTGGTCAAAGCTATTAACTCCCACTTACCTCTCTTTAATCGCTGTGCAGAAGAACATTGGGGCAGGGCCCTCAGAAGTGCCAGGCAGCTCCCAGGGTAATGGTCCATAGCATTTGCCTCACTGTTAGGGCTGTTTTCTGCTTGGGGTGAGCCCTACTCTGCTGTGCCACTTTCTGCTTAAAGGTTCCCGCTCCCTCCTTTATTTTAATGCCAGGAACAACCTAAGTACAGTGGCCAGAGTGGCTTTCTGTATTGTCAATCGTATTTTGGAAGGAAGAAGTGCTATTACCTTATCAGCAAATCATTTCCCACAGGCATTTTATTCATCTGCTGCAGAGGACGAAGTGAGCTATGGGGAAGGCTGCTGAGGCAGTTGTGGCTGGGTGAACCAAAGCTGACCGCTTCATACAGTGGATGTTTTCTTCTCTCTGGTATCTGGATAGTGTTTGGTACAGTTGTAGGACCCTTTGAAACCCCGCATCTTATTTTTCTAACACTTGGAAAAAATAGACCCTGAAGGAGGAACAACAAGCAAACTAAATCAAAACATATTTTCCCAAAATACACATAAACTTCCCCTTCCAGTAAGAAAATACCCTAAGGACATTGGATGTCAGCACTAAATCCAAGCCTTTGGAAACAGCCTGCATAAGACAAACAAGACAAGAAGTAAATTCCACTGTCCTGCCAAGGTCAGCCATGTGCTTCTGGTGCCTTCATTCTTGGAGGGAATGCTAGGGTCACCAGGAAGATCCATGTTCCCTTGACATTTCAGGAACACACCAGGAGAAGGAGAGCAAGGACTCTTGCTCTTGGTCTTGCTTGGGTGGACCGAGTGCCACCCAACCTGCTGTCTCTACAGCTGAACGGGTGCAATCCCTACACAAGCTGGGTCTTCTCTGTTTTTGTCTAAACAAGGGTGGAGGGGTGTTTTCTGAGCTGGGGTGCATTATTACACCAGCTAAAATAAAACAAACCTGTTCTTTCCATTTTCCAAAGCACACTGCAGACCTCCTTTACTCTCCCTGCTAATTTTATTCTAAGGGAATACCAGTGACTTTAAGGAATTTCATGGTGTCATCACAGAATCAGACACTAATGCTGCCAATTTACACATGAAAGGGACGAGTACTGACCTAAGGTGCCATATAAAGAATGGTTACAGCTATGTTTTAGGACTGGGTTGGTATTTTCTCTTGCTTTCTTTTCAGAAGTAAGTTGACAGAGCTCTAACATTGGTGACCAGACATCACACAAACATGCCCTGAGTTTCACTGTGCGTCCATAGTCTGCCTAGGGAAGCTCCCTTCTGTCTGAATGCAAAAAGCCGTGAAAGGGCATTCATAGACATAAATACTCCATTTGAAGAGGCAGAAGAGATGTTCAAGAATGTTTCCTTGATTTTCATTTTGAAAAGAGCCAGGTGCTTGATTAAAGGCCCAGCAGCTGGCATTTCAAAAGCCACAGAAGGGTCTTGTGCTATCCACAAAGTACAGTGAAAGAGAGAAGAAAGGATACCAGGGAGTGACTTCCTTTTTCCTTTATGCCAAGAAAACATCCTGGTGTGATGGCTTCTACAAGGTTATTGGAAAAGGTCCTCTGAAGAGGTGAGATGGATGTCAGTGCCATAGGAGGAGACACTGATTTTGTGTCCCATTCCTGGGACTTTACAGAACCCAGGAACAATTGCACTTAATTGCCATACTCAGTGGCATTTGACATGAGCTTTCATCACTCCTTGGAGAGTCTTAGACGTACCTGGGGTCACATTTCTCTCTGGTGGATGAAATAAGCCTATGATAGCCAGATAGGAATTGCACAGATTCCGTTTTCCAGGTAGCAACACTCATGGTGCTGAGACCTTATGGAGTGTTTCATGCATGATAACAACACATATATCACCCCCTGTGCAACAATGCCAGCACTGTGGGCAAGAACTATGGGCAGTTACCTCAGCTGAAAAATCAGAGCCGTGTGGCAAAGTTGGATGAAGACAGGAAAGCCCATGTCACAGAGGACAGGAATGAAACTCCGTAACGTGACTGTCAAAGGGAATCAAGCTCCTGCTCCAGTGCAGTGTGATATGGAGGTGTGGTACATGACATAGTTGGGCAATTTCAGCGCGCTGCCAGCCACAGCCATCTGGTAGGTATTTTCCTGTCTTTTACTCTGCTGCTCTTTTAAGTGTCCTCACACAACTTTTTGAAGTTACTAACTGGCAAATTCTGCTTCCTTGGGTGTTTCTCACTGTCTCCATAGCCATAGATATGAGAAGACTGTAACTGTTCCAGGGTGGGCCCATATGCTGTAGAGCAGATATCACTCCCAGGCAGCTGGGATGGGTTGCTTATATGCTGTGAAGGTTTCTATCCTTTGCCAGGAAACGTCAATTGGTGCTTGATTAGTTAAACTAAAAATTCAGAAGAAAATTCAGCAAAGGAAATAAAATACTACTTGATGAGTAATTTGAACATCAGCTATAATAAAATGTACTACTTTTAAAATGAAAAATCAGCTGCTTTCATCTATCTGCTATCAGTCTCAATTTCCCAAGTTTTCACAACTGCAGATCTAAAAAAAAAAAAACCAAAACATCTTTCCTTTTAATACATTGGAAAGGCCAAAGAAAGACTTTAAGCTGAAAATCTAAAATAATTTTACTGAAATTACTCCAGATTTATAGTTGAGTTCACAGTCCTACCTAAACTCCTATTTCCTTTTAAGGTGTATTTGCTATATGCCATTCCAAGAGACTTTTAACAAGATGTAAATATTTTCATCTCTTTTTTTCTGTTTCCAGGCAAAATTTAGTATTTATGCTAAATTGCCGGCAGTTTGGATAAGGTAGGTATGAATTCAAATTGTTATTAGCTTTCAAAATCCAGCCAATATTTGTGTAAACAACATCATTTAAACGTAATATGCTCAAATCCCATTGCTATTCATAAGTTAAGCAATTAGTAGATGGGCCAAAAGTGAGGTAAAGTGTAATAACTTCACTGAAGTCAAGTGAACTTGGGCTAATTTGCTTTAGCTATAACCTGGCCCGTTTTTCCCTTTACCACTATATTGTCCTGCTTCCTTTTCCATGACACTTCTTACGCTGGCCTCCAAATTTCTTTGTAAAAAAACCCAGGGTTTTGTCTGCATCTTCTTTGGTCATAATTTTTATGTAATGGTTATTAGTGTCAGGACAAACTCATGATTTTTCTCATCATTAAAAAAGCCATGAAAGTTGCACATCCATCCCCTCTCCTCTCCTTTCCTTTCCTCCCATTTCTTTTTTTTCCTTTTTGAAATGGACTTAAATACAAGCTATAGCAAACCCAACACTGGGCAAATATTAAATAACACACAGCAGAAAAATGCAGTGACCTAGATGGTGTTTGCAGTTTAGGAGCAGAAAAAAATGCATTCATGCTTTGTATAAAAGATTAGCGCTTGATCCTGTTTTCATGGTGTCAGTGGGAGTTCTGCCACCATTCAGCAAGGGATATATCAGATCCTTAAGATACTTGGTGAAATGGCTCGGCCAAGGATTGTAACTTTCAATACACAAAAGCACACATAAACTGTGGCCAAAATAAACTCAAAATAAAAATCCTGTCTCTGGTGGCTAAGCCGCGTGTAAGATCCTGCTTTGAAACCAGGGTGTTGTGTGTAAATAATTGAGCAGGTTCAGTAGAGAGGGCACAGAATGACATTTTCCCTAGGAATATTTGACAAAATGTTCAAATTTTGCTACACAGAATAGGCTGATCTGCAAAGATACTGATAACACAGAAAAGGGACTGGCGAGGTCAAGGGACTTAACGTGGATCTCAAGTCGTGTCCTAGAGACCAGGGCTCCATCTGCAGAGGAAAGCCCATCTGCCCCTGAACTGTGTCTCTACTATGTAGGCAGGAATATTTTTTTTCTTAAAATTTTTTTTTGACAATTTTCCTGATGTGGTGCTGTATTGATCTGAAAGGAGATTGTAGCGAGGTGGGTGTTGGTCTCTTCTCCCAAATAACAAGTGATAGGACAAGAGGAAATGGCCTCAAGCTGCGCCAGGGTAGGTTTAGATTGGATATTAGAAAAAATTTCTTCACCGAAAAGGTTGTCAAGCATTGGAACAGGCTGCCCAGGGAAGTGGTGGAGTCACCATCCCTGGAAGTATTTAAAAGACGTGTAGTTGTAGCACTTGGGGACATGGTTTAGTGGTGGACTTGGCAGTGCTAGGTTAAAGGTCGGACTTGACGATCTTAAGAGTCTTTTCCAACAGAAGTTGGAAACTGACTTAGGCAGCATTGCCCTCAAATGCAAAGCTATAGTGAGGACTGGACAACTGAAAGGACTTTCAGAGGTTTCTCAGTGTATTCTCCCCACCCCTAGACCAGGGTTAATTATACCAAGACCTTCTGACAGATGGTTTCAGAAACACCCATGAACGACTGCTCCAGGCCATCTCCTCCTGAGCAACGCAAAGTGGAATTGGATTCACAGACCAGCAGCTCAGGGATCACCGTTTGCATGGAGAGGTCAAGAGCCTCTGGAGCCGATGCCTCAAAGGCCAATCAGAGAGAAAAGCTTGTGTTCTCCTCGCTGGCTGGCTGTATTTGCTTAGACTTCAAACCTGTTGTTTGCAGACCTGCTTGGTCTATTTCCAAAGGGATGATGAGAGATGACTAAAAAAAAAGTTAGCTTACATATTCAAATATGACAGCCCAGCAGCCTCTGCATTTTTGTCTACAGCAAACTTTCAAAGTGAGAGTTTGAAAGCCTGTTCTTTAAATGCTTGGACCTTGATTGTTGCAGTGAGCAGAGGTGCCCTGATCTCTGGTTTCTGGTGTGACTTCCATGTCAGTACTCCCAGAGTATTGCTCTTACCACTGCTCTGTCCCTTACCCCTTCACGGCCCACAGAGACTGTAGGATGAAGCACTCTGCCTCTCTAATCCATAAAAAAGAAGAGCAGAAAAMTCTCTGGGGAAGGGGAAGGATCAAAAAGTTGAGAATCAGTCTCTTTTATAGCTATTTTCTGGCTAGCAACCCGGGCAAGCACTTTTCAGTGTATTGTTCCCAAAACAATCAGAACATGCAAACAATGAAAAACAATAGACAGTTTTCTTCAGAAACTTTATCTGTCTCATATCTCCCTTCCAACCTATGGTCACAACAACCCCAGGCAACGCTACAGGCTTGGGGAAGAGTGGCTGGAAAGCTGCCCGGTGGAAAAGGACCTGGGGATGCTGGTCGACAGCCAGCTGAACATGAGCCGACAGTGTGCCCAGGTGGCCAAGAAGGCCAACGGCATCCTGGCCTGTGTCAGGAATAGTGTGGCCAGCAGGAGTAGGGAGGTGATCGTGCCCCTGTACTCGGCACTGGTGAGGCTGCACCTCGAATACTGTGTTCAGTTTTGGGCCCCTCACTACAAGAAGGACATTGAGGTGCTGGAGCGTGTCCAGAGAAGGGCAATGAGGCTGGTGAAGGGTCTGGAGAACAGGTCTTGTGAGGAGCGGCTGAGGGAACTGGAGTTGTTTAGCCTGGAGAAAAGGAGGCTGAGGGGAGACCTTATCGCTCTCTACAACTACCTGAAAGAAGGCTGTAGAGAGGCGGGTGCTGGTCTCTTCTCCCAAGTAACAAGTGATAGGACGAGAGGAAATGTCCTCAAGTTGCACCAGGGGAGGTTTAGATTGGATATTAGGAAAAATTTCTTCACCAAAAGGGTTGTCAAGCACTGGAACAGGCTGCTCAGGGAAGTGGTTGAGTCACCATTCCTGGAAGTATTTAAAAGACGTGTAGATGTAGCACTTGGGGACATGGTTTAGTGGTGGACTTGGCAGTGCTAGGTTAACGGTTGGACTTGATGATCTTAAAGGTCTTTTCCAACCTAAACGATTCTATGATTCTATGATTCTGTGTATTGTGACAGCTGATGCTCCTGCATTTCCTCAAGGTGTTTGCTTGCTATAGTGTCATTGCTATAAGGAAGAATGTGTTTGCAGAGAGACCTTGGCACACCATTCGAGTTCTCAAATTTCCTTCTCTCTAAACTCCACACCTCTCATGAAGAACTGAACAGGAAGGGGAGCAGCTGCATTGTGTGGAGGAGGGACATTATAGAAGTGTTTTGTGTTGCTTTTAGCAAGCGCCATCCACCTCAAAAGAGACAGCTGTGTATTAATATCCCATATTCAAACTCCGCTGGAGATTACCTTGGTCCATGGCATGTCAGTCATAGCTATAAGAGTCTACAGCATATCATACAGCATCTGGATTGTTTCGTTCCAGTAGGTTTAGTTGTATGCCAGCTTTGCTCCCAAATTGCCTTGCCATAGCATCAAATGTACACCAGAGTCAGAGCGGTGGGCAGGAGGGACCAAAAGCACACAGCTTCTGGCAGGCAATATAAGCCATAAGATTGGCTTAGCTTTACCAGGGTCCTGCACCCTTAGGTTAGCCTGCAGTGAAGGAGGTTACCACTAGGAAAAACCCCAATGGCTAGGGAACAGATCAGAGCTGCTAATAGGCCTTTTCTAGCTCTGTGCACTTATATTCTGCATGTGTTTGTGCTGAAAGTTCAGATGCCATAATATTTTATTGCACATGAGACAGTATGAGATAAACACTTCTAACAGTGCAAAAATACAACAGCAGTCCATCAGTTATAAGTAGAAAATGGAGGATTTTTCTATTTGTCCTTAGCTTTAAGTGAAAGAAATATCTTAAATGGAAATATAGTTGTTGTGCAGACTCCTACAAACACTGAAAGACAGCTCCTGCTTCTCCGTAACATGTGAAAGACTAAAGGATTTCGGTGGGAAGAAGCTGTCAGATTTTGTATAGTACAGCAGAAGATACTGCATGCATGTTATTAATGAAGCTAAAGAGGCAGAAAGTGTAGAACTGATCTTGCTCAGAAAAAAGGATCCTAGAATCCTAATGTGTGTAGGTAAAAGCAGACAAAAGATATCATTCCAGTCAAAACCATAACTTGCTTACGAGCTGGAGAAGTACTGGTTAGAGTTTTGTTTCTCATTAAGTACAAATACTTTTTTTCATTACTTTTTTAATTTCCTTCTTGAGCTGGAAGCAGAACTGCTATGTGGCTAAACCAGATTCACAGCAGGGTGATTAAGTGCCATTGCGGCCTTGTTGTTAAGCATCCTGTGGGGGAGAACTGCCAAATATTTCGAGCGATCAAAGATATAGGACGTGGCTGGCTCAAGAGCACAGAAACAAGTGATGGACTGTCCCAGTGCTGTATCACGTGAATTCAGCTCCAGTGCAGTCGTGCAGCAGTATGACTGGGTTGTGACAGATACGGAGTGCTCTCTCGAGAGGCTGCCCTTCTCAGCAGAAATCCTTCTGAGCTCAATGTCTAGAAGGACTAGACCATTAGACATGACTGCCTATCTGATGAGTGTTTTGGAAGGAGGTGAGGAGCGTTGCTCTGGTTACTTGTGGAGAAAGGTCTTTCCAGATGACAGAAGGACCCAGCACAAGTGGAAAATGTGTTGTCTATCTGTCTTTGCAGGGAAGTCAGGAACTGAAAAGCTCCTAAGGTTCACCCAGACCTGGGGTAGTTAGGTCATCGTGGCTGGTGGCACATCGCTAATTGATGCAAATATATGAATCTCATAACACTGCTAACCGTGCTCTTTGGAGAGCGTGTTTCATTTTCCACATTTGCCAGTTGGATATATTCCTTGAAAATTACATTTGCTTGGAAAGAAAATATAGTAAAGGCTGGTAAAAATTGGCAGCAGTGTAATAGAGTTATGCGAAAAAGAATGTAAAGAATTTCAAATAACGGGCTTTTGCAAATCTGATCCCTTTCCTTCCTTGTAGCTGTCAGCAGCTCACCGTGGAGTGAGCATCTACAGGAACAGAACTTAGGCAGTAAAGCTGTCACAGTGAGGACTTTGGGTAGGCAGAAATGATTCTTGTTTAACCCAAGGTTAGTGACAAATACAGAATCTAAAAGAAAAGCACAAACCCCCAAAACCACAGAAAATACTATCTGCATTTTCCTTTTCACAAAGGAGAGATACAGGGTTAAAAAAAAGCCTAGTGAAGAGATCCTTTAAGCAAACTGTGCTTGTGTCACCTGTAGTTCCTTCTTCCTCCCATTGGGATGGGGACTTAGATATTCCAGGAATTTTAGAAATACTTTGGAAAACTGTGTCTTTGTCAAGACCTTCTAGAATAAATTTCCCATTTAATTAGGTATAATTATACACATCACTGTGAGCCCGTGAATAGATGTCCACACTATTACTTGTGCTTAAAGTAAAGCACATGCTTGAATACTTATTACATATGGATCTAAATCTCAAAATGGACTAAAGGAGGGATAACTGGAGAGATGATGGAGAGATCTTTTATGTAATTTAAGCTATTCCTCTTGTTTCTGACTTGAAGCTAAATGATTTTTAAGAGTCCGCTGCATTTATGTGGCTCACTCCAGGGTACCAGTGTTCTATTTGCAGTGGCTCTGCTTATCTGACAACCCCAAGTAGTGTGAGGATGGTAGTGAATGTAGGAACTTTAGTGGCATTGAGACTTGATAAACTGTACACTCAAGAGAGCTAAAAGGGAATAGATGTCTACTTCATGAGAAGCTCTGAAATTTTGACATCTTTTTATCTTGAATCTTTCATCAAGAACAGCTTTTTTGAAAACCTATTCCTTTGGATCTCAGCTTTTCCAATATTATCTCTAAATTTACATTTTGCATCATTTGGTTTATTATTGTACAAGATGTCCCATGCCCCATTTCCATTTTTGATGCTCAGTTTTACTGAAATCAATGTGTTCCCATGAAAGAAATTTGATCTGGCACATTTTCTGACAGAAAGATGTATTTCCATAGAAAATCTTTAACTGGCTTTAGACTTCAGCATATAAATGTGATTAATCAAAAAAGCAGTCCAAAAGATGGCTCTTTGTAATGCCAGCAAGGCTACTAAGTGGTATGTGTGTTGCAATTGCAATCAAGCAGAACAATTGAACTGGAAGATAATAAGGACAATTACTTGTACAAAGTTGAAATGCATTGATTTTCCACTGTATGTTCCTTCTTACAGGATCCAGAGCACTTTGGGTTCAGAGAATCCAGTCCATGGCCATTAAATATTTAAAAGACTCTCAAAAGGAAAGGAATTCCTTTCACATTGTTGCCTTATGGCTCAGGAATATGCCTCTGTCAGGTGTGGTGTGGCAAATAGAGCAATCAGAAGTTTTCTCTGAACCGGCTTTTAAAAATTGCATAAAGAGCTTCTAATTTGCCTTGGCTTGACAAGCACAGGCATGTGAAATCCAGAATTTCACTTGAACCTTCGAGAACTGTAAGCTGCTTGACCCAGAATTGGCTTTGACATGAAAAAAATGCTTGTAGAAAGCCTGAAGTTTATATCAGATTTAATGCTAGTTGGGTGCACAGCTTCTTAGCTGTATCTTCCAACAGAAATGGACTCTGATGAAGTCTATATTGTTCTCCTCATCTACCAGTAAGAGTGAAAAAGAACAGATGGTTTGACTTTTAGCTGGCATCCCAAGACAAAATGCAGGAGTGCACCAATTCTCTTCTTTCTGCCCAGAAAAAAACCTTCTGCAAAGATTTTGGCATCTAAGCATCATTACATGCTGTGTATTCGTGTTCATTTCTGAGCTCTTCTGTTGTATTTTTTCCTAATTTTTGTTTYTTCTCTACACTGCAAACTAATTATAGTAGGGACCTTTTATTCATGTGTAGCACTGAACAGCTTCCTTTTTTTTTTTATTTTAGCAATTATTATAATTTGTATCATGTTTATAATAATAAGTTTGATTTCTTTTCTGTTTACTGGGGATGAGCATGAGGGAAGATAATGACAGAATGAAGTAGTCATACCCTTCACATTTTGAAGACATGCAAAGATAGAGAAATAATACAGAAAATACATTAAAAAATTAAATAAACCACCACAGCATCGTTTCCCATTGTTCTTCAAAATTTATTACAAATCCATCAAGAAGCTTGATGYGAGGAAGAAAGTTTCTTGGTTAATTCCTGGGTCAGTACAGAAGCAGATCTGTGGATTTTTGCAGGAAGGCTGGCTACAGCAAGGGTCAGTGAGGTCCGTCTAGCTCCATATCCTGTCTCTGATTAGGGCCAGGGAAGGATGCTTAGGAAGCATTTTAACAGCAGTGCCTGCAAGGCCTGATGCAACTCCAGGTATATTCTTATTTCTTTTCCAAGCTAGAGACACCCCAGGTCATTTACCCTCTCCGTGTGTTGAAATCACCCTTCTCAGCATTTTCTATTCATTTTCTAGGACTACTGCTCAGTCTGTGAGATGGGTGGCCACACCACTTGCTGTACTGAAAGCATCAGAGAGTCAATTAAAATCAGTGAAAATGAACTAGTGAATTCACTGAGTCTTTGGATCCAGCTTGCTTTTATGTAATGAAATTGAAAGGTACAGCTGGTTTTCAGAAAGGTGATTAACTCCAATCAGGTAGRTAAGCAAACCTATTAAATCCACAAACTATGGCACGTCCCCAAGTGCCCCTATGAATCAAGACCTATAAGGATGTAATTTAAAAGTTTTTAATTACTACTTTTTCAATTTCTGGTTTAGTTGGGATCTAGAAAATATACAATGATTAATGACTAGCTAGTCAAGTGCCCATAAAAATGTATTAATCCCCCTGAGAATGATAAATCTTCTTTAAATGAATAGAGGCTGACAATCAAGGATCACATGTTCTCCAGACCTTTTGATAAATGTTCTTCCTATTATGTCCAATAAACTTTGATACGTGAAACTGGATAATTTATTCCCACTAATTTATCTTTGTTCTCATGGGTATCAGCTCCTTGCTTTCTGTATTTTCTTCCTAGAGAAACACAGTGGAGGTTAGATCAGCATCAGTAACAATAGGCATAATAAAAATCAACTGGAGATACTATGTAAGTTCAAATTAATAGCATGGCAGCTGCTTGGTTAGATTAGAAAAAGAGTGGTAAAGAACCACACTTTGTGTCTTCTGTACTATGGCAATTCTGTACATCTCTACTATGAATAATTTCATTTTGTCCTTAATTGACACAATGCTACCGGAGCTTAGTATATTGCTATGAATGGGTCATGTTATATGTGCTCTACATACCAAGAACAAAAGAGCAAGTTCTGGATGCACAGATTTTACTTGGGATTTCTGCTGCATGGAACATGGATTAGAAAGCTATCAGAGCAGAGAGAAAACTGCCTTTTTTGTTTAGGTAGATTTTTTAGAAGTTCATAGCTTTTTGCATGATGTTATTCATCCATCCACCCACTCACCCATCCATCCATCCATCCATCTATTCATCCAACCATCCACTTGCTAATTAAAAAAAATTTCTAGCTAGGACTATACTTTGCTCAGAGAGTTTTAAATATTTCTCAGCTGCAGATTATTTTGCAGTTTGTATAAAATCAATTGGGTTCAGTTTAGTCTCAATAAATAAGGAGGACTAAAACCCAGAACTGTACCTTTTTTTTTGATTTTGCAAGTGATTAGAAATATGCACCAGCCACCTCAGACATTATTCTCCTGCCATTCTTTTCCAGTAACAGAGCTTTCTCCTTCACAAAACATGATCTATCAGAAAAAAACCCAGTCTACTGCCTCACTACAGAAAATAGAAATCTAGGTGAGATACAAAGAGAAATCACTCTGATGCCAGGTGTTGCAGGCATGATCATAAATAGAGGAACGGGGCATTTCCAAAGGAGATGCCACCCCTGAATAGACAGATGGAATAAAAAGATGAGCTTCAAGGCTCTGTGGCTGGAACACTGTTAGGTGCTCGCTTCTAAGAGGAGATTTGGAGGTGTATCTTGGAAGGCTGAGGACAGTGTATGCTTTTTTGGGGTCACTGTTTGGGCAAGGGGATTCTCTGGAATGAAGAGCTTTAAAATGCTTGTTAAGGTGGGACTGGAGCTTAAAGGACTTGCCAGGATGAGAGAAATCTGCAGAGCTTGCTGCCCTCAGAAAGATGAGTGGTGACTTCACTGGGGAGCTGGAGGAGAGATATCAGGGTTGATTAATATAAAAAGGATCTGTTTGGGGTTGGTAGGTCAAAAACCAAAGGATTTGAGGTGGAGAAGATGGATCAATCCTCTATGTAAATCAAACCAAAGGTCAGTTCTTTTCCCAGCTTATGTGTCATTTCAGACGGAAGCAGCTTGCAAAATACTACGAACAGGGTGTACTGTGAACTGCACTGTACAGCTGGGAAAATGCCTCAATGATATTCAAACTGCAGAAACTAATGTTTATTCCCAGTTTTCACTCAAGCTGTTTCAGCTAAATATACTGCAGGACTGTAAGAAAGTCTATGGTACAATATAAACCACCTTCTTTCTTTTTACAGAGTTAATGGGATGATTTTGAGTGAATTTTTCTTGTAAGTAATAAATTTCTTTAGGGATTAACAATTTTTTTGCTTAGGTAGAACATTTATTCCCCAATGATGACTGCTTTGATCATTAGAATAAGCTGCCACTACAGTGTTATCACGTTCTCTATCATTTATTCAAGGTTGTTGAAAGAAGACTAAACCTCTTATGAATATTAAGTATTCAGATGCTTTTTTTACTACCTTCAAACTATTTCTATTAAGGAAAAGTGGGGAAACAATGACCTTACTCTAGTCAGTCCTTCTACGTGTAAAAGCAGACCTCACCATTTTTCTTTCAGCTCTGATGCCAAAACCCAGGGAGGTGGAAATGGAAGATGTGGGGGTCATTTGTAACATGAGGGGTCTTTTGCTGACTCCTTCACAGGTGAATGTCAGCAGGTCAATCTACCAGCAAAGAGGAGGAGTAAGAAGAGGAATATGTCTGGGCTGCTCTGAACCAACCCCATTAGGGCACATGTTTCTGAAGCAAATGCTACAGCAAAGCACAGCCACCTGGAAAGGCCAGTGCAGGGACGGACCCAGGATGATCCACCCTGCCTGTGTCCACAGCCTGTATTCACTGGGGAGAATGGATACTGTGTTCAGTCCCAGTCAGGAGGGGACAATTTATGCAAGTAAAAAAGAACCTTTCAAAGTATAATAGATCAATAATCTATTGTCAGCCAATGAGCTATACACAATGAATGCTGTGTGGAGAAATCCATCTGCAAATTACTCCTATGTCATGTGCTTATGTTTATATGTATTTACGCATATAATATTCCATCTTCCTTTCACTGCACATCATGCAGTGATCTTTCCTCTGGCATCTGCCTTCTGCCTGAAAATTTCCGGTATAGTGAGAAATACATAAGATGAAGGAGAAGAGTTCCACTGCAGACCCTGAACAGGAAATGTTGTGCAACTTAAATCATATGCCTTAAATCGTAGTTTGTAGAGTAGCTACCCACAGAGCAGTGGTTGGTTGTCATGTGGTGAGAGATGGGAATGGCTTGTCGAAGTGTGTGCTCACCTGCTACGGCACAACAGAGCGTGCTGCGGGGCCCCAGTGCATCCCGCCCCAGAGCGACAGTCCTCTGTAGGAAGCGCTGCCCTGTAGATTTGCCAGTGCTCCAAACTGTTTTCAGACATAGCTATATCTGAACAGTGATGTAAAGCCATGGTGACTACCGTGCAGTTGCAAAAGGGGCATTTTTTGGCCCATATCTGAGACAATATTGTACTATTTCCAAAATGCATTGGAACCCTTTGAGACAGCATGTGTCTATTATTATACAATTTAAATTTCCATACAATATCACCTTCACTATGAATAGGACTTGGGAGAATAAACCAACCATCGGCTGCTGCAATTTCTCCTTACTATAGTTAATAATTAATCCTTGAAAAAAGGTGATTCCAGATTTTTTTTTGGTCATCTTTCAAAGTAGCTCTGGCACCATTTCATCTCTCTGCAAAAATTTAGGAAAACGGGATCTGGAGGTGGGAATGTATGCTGTTTCATATTAATAGTGCATTGCAGGGCTGGTTTGATTAAATTTCTTAATGGAAGTGCATGGTTGTTTTCTCTATAATGCTCTGTTCTTGGGAACACATTTGTTCTTTTGGAGGGTTGGTTTTTAAAGCCTGGATTATTTCCTTGCAGCGTGTCCCCCAGTGGCAAGCTGAAGGTAAGCCACTGGTGCTGTATGCCTTGTCCTGGTTGCTCTTTTGGAGTGGTTGAAGTGCAACACTGAGCTCATGGGGGAGATCCTGGACCTGCAGGGTGTGTTAGCCTGGTGCAGCTGTGACCAAAAGCTGTGCTCCCTCCTATCCACTTCCACCCAGACTTCACTAAAAACAGCCTTTCACCACATGAAGAGGGGTTTGGGTTAGCAGCACTCTCCTTCCCCTCTCTTGTTGGCAGAAATGGTGCCATTGCTGCCATGTGGCTTCACTTCATGGCTTGGGGTGTCAGAATTGACTTCTCCAGGGATCCCTTCCGGAGCTCAAGTTACTTGTGAACAATAAACTGACCAAATCTGGGATTTTGGACTTAATTTGCAATGGTTTATCCCAAGTTTTATTTCTAGCTCTGATTTGTTCCTACAAACTTTCACCTCTAGATTTCACCCCGCATAATTGATGCAATGTCATTGCTTTAAAGCATGTCATTTGCTCAGTAACAGTCCCAATTACTCAGGGGTTACTGACTTTGGCCTTTTAGAATGCACTAGCTACAGGAAGTACTATGCCCCCAATTACTACAGATATGTTCATGGATCAAAGACCCTGCAGTCAGACTTCTCCTCCCAACTAATCATTAACCAGGAGGAACATTGTGGAGCTACCACTGATTTTTCTTGGGTTACTTTACTGGGATGACCATATGCCATGTACCTCCTTTCCTCCTAGAGGAATTCCAGAATATTAGTCAGTTAAACCTGACAGGACTTCTGGAAGGGACTTGAAAGGGGAGGGAAAGGTGTGTTTAAAGGTGAGTGAGATGAAGAACATCTCCCAAGTCCACGTGTCCTTTCTGCCCCTCTGACTGTCTCCGGAGAACACAAGCTCAAAGGGAATTTGAACTCCCGGGACCTTTTACACAAGCTGTCCCTAAAAGTTCAAGGTGAATGGAGGTTATTTTAGGGTACAAGCAGTTGAAGTGCTGCCTTGGTATATGCACAGATTATTGTACATTATATTCAAGGCAACAGATCCTCAATTGTATTTCTGGTGCACAAATAATTTCCACAGTGCTAGGTATTTCTGTAAATGGGGGGCTTTCTGATGTGATAACCTAACATTTTTCACAGGAGCAGGTAGCCCTGGCTGCATTTGTAGTCAGATCCTATTTTGTATCACCAGGAAACGCATGCTTTTACCCAGTAAATTAACAAAACATACACACATCTACAGAGTCATTTATATAAGCACTACAAAATTGAGATTGTCAGGAAGCCTTGCATTAAAACCTTCATTCCTGATTAGAAGATGGCATGCTGAGTACTTCAACCCACTTTACACTTCAAATCAAGCTATTATTAGGGCATCTGTCCGTTCACGATTTCACTTAATGAGAGCTCGTTTTTAGAGATGCAACAATGATGCACCCAATATAAACTTTCAGTGAAAAGTGGGATTTTGTTAAGCATCTCCTTGCAAAATAAAAGGGTGAATCCTGCTTTTGCAAGACTTGAGTAACATTGAGTAATTTATGTGAATCTGGATATTGCCATTTTCCCTTCAGCATAACTTTGTAACTCCCACATGGAATTTGGTCCATGTTACATCCTTGTTAATGTAATGCTGCAATGCACATGGAATGTATACTCATTTAGATCAGAGATCTAGCCTTTGGGATGCTAGAAGCAGCATATCTTATAATTTTAGGGGAAGGACCAGGAAATGTGGTGTCCCAGGACTGGAAAGACTGTAGGATTTGCTCATCTCCTTCTTTCTTAGTCCTGGGAAAACAAATTTTGTGCTAAGGAGCTTTTCAAAAATGATCAGGGAAGCTGGGTTTCAGAATGGCAATGCAGACAGCAGGGCATGGAGACAAGACTTCTTCTGAGAGATGGGTTGGCAAAAGCACCCAGGACCTGCCAGAGACAACTCACATGTGGCCACATGGGAGCCATCAGCCAGGCTGGACTGAGCTTTCTCCACAGTAGCCCTGGGAATGACCAAGCCTCCGTTTGATGCAGTGGTCACTGATTTCAAGAGCTATTCAGTGAGCTTCAAAACCCTGCACCAATGTACTGGAGATCACCCAGTATGAAAATAACTTTTTCCTAGTGCTTTCAGTACATTTTGTCAACATTCACTACAGCAAGGTCTGCTCTCCTCCCCACCAAATCAGAGCCCTGCAGCCATCTATGATGTTACATTTCTCTACAAAGAGCATCTGCTCTGCTTGTTGGTGGTAACGTTCACTATCCATGCATTATGCTTGGTTGAGCATTTTGGCTTGTTTCTCCTACCTCACCTTCCGTGGAGATATTGCTTATGTGATAGCTAGCAAAATCACAGGGATTATAGGAACAAGAAAGTGTTAAAGGAATAGTATGTTTGTTTCTTCTATTCCTTAATTTGAAGTGGTTTTGAATTTAGAAAAGTGCAGGGTCCAAAAATACATGAACTGAATCTACAGCCTACCATGACTAATGTTTTATAAATACTCAGATGGAGACAAACAGATTGAAAAATTGCTGGAGTCAAACCTACGACTATTAAGGAAGTTCTCTTGCGTGGTCTCAGATCTTTCTTGAACATGATATAGTGAAGGGGAAAACACACCGTCTCTTCATTGCAGATATAAAAGATAATGCTGTATAAATAAATAAGAAATCATTAAATAACATTTACTTTAAATATGTATCTAAAGAGTTTTGTGCAGAAAATGCTCATAACAAAAAATGAACAGAGACTTTTTTTTACTGCAACCTGTTCTTCAGCCATGACTTATTCAATTTTCTGTCACTTGTATTTGAAGGGTGATTTATTCTGAGTCTTTTGCAACACCATTTCTTTTACATTTGAAATGTCAATGGTAACTGAGGTGTCTTCTGTGAAATGTCAGCAAAATGAAATCCAGCGAGCCATCAGTATGATAAGAAAAGGCCTTGGATCCTAAAGTGAGGCTGGACTGTGCAGATTCATGTTGGGATGGTATGTTTTGCTTTAGCACCTGATATGTATGGGGACACCTGTAATAGGGTGGGTGTCACTTCATCATGGATAAGGGCGACGGTTCATTAGCAATGCCCCTTCCTTGTGATGTGACCTCAAGCACATGGTGCCTCAAGGAGAGCTAGTGTGGAGGACACTGACCTCTGGCTGCCTCCTCCCTCTGGGTAAATCTGCGTTTGCGTATTACAGACCTCAGTGGTCCAAAGATGCAAACTGCCAATGTGCAAAATTTCATTAACTTGCAAGGCAGTAAGACAGTCCCGCCGGCCAAACTGCAGATCTGCAAATCATGGTGTAACGTAGAGGTGAATAATAAAATAGTAGAAAAGGAGAACAGAGGGAACAATCACTCCTTGCTGAGGTTGCTCCAAGTGCCCACTGAAATACACAGCAACACAGCCTTGATCTTTGGAGAATGGGAACATGCTGGAGCCAGCTTCTCCAGGTCTCCTCTGTGCAGGAGATGCGCTGACATTGTCACAACCACAGCCTGAAGGAAAAAAAGCTGCCACTAGGATGAAAAATTTTCTTCCCTTAGGAATATTCAGGGTTGCAAGAGAGTAACTGCTACCTAGCCTAGTGTGTACGCTTCTGCTCTGCTGCTTCAAAAAGGCAGGATTGTAAGAGCAGTAAGTGTTTCAGTTTTATAGTACTTTGAGTGTATTACCCAATGATCTGACAATGTGGTTTTCTTAGTGGTTATGTTGCTGATTACCTCCATTTTGATATTAATGACTTATTTTTAGTGGGAATTCTCTACGATTCAAGAAAGAAAGATAAATGCAAATAGTCTGCAGTTTGCAAATTTTCTCAGCCTCACTCTATCAAAGTCCTACAGAAGTATAAGGATTTGAACTTCCACGTACTAAAATCTGAGGGAAAAGTTCATATATGCTCTGAAAAATGACACTGTGGGACTCACACTGCTTCACACATTGCCAGCTTGTGTAATGTTTTCCACTCAGTGTGTAATAAATGATAACGGAGCAAGGCACTAAGAGATAACATAGCTTGCCAAAAGTGTGCAGACATAACCAAATTAAGACACTGCGAACCCTTAAGTTTTCAGGCTACCTTGGCAACGCTAATGAACTTGTAATGGTTGAAAAGTCTAGAATAGTTTAAGCTCTTCTTTTTTAAACAAACTTTGAGCAACCTTTACTCAAATTAAACACAGTCCCCTACCTCTTTTTACTTTTGCGATAGATTTTTTTTTCCCTGGGCTGGACTCAGTAATTAATTATTTCCTCTGATTTAGGGGTAGAGAATATTTCTCAAGTCTTTTTCATTTTGACACTGAAAATGAATCCACAGAGCGGAAATCCAGGCTGAGTCAGCTTTCACGTCAGTTTCTGTGAAAGAATCACCCTTATTTCCAATTATCCAAACCAGTGGCTGCTAAAGTATTGATGCTTCTAAGCTACAGACATCAGAAATTAGTTATTGAGGCAAATTGCCTTGCTGTGCTTCCATTTTCAAATGTAATTCCAGTGAAGGGACACTTGATTTTCTCATTAAGTCCTTTTTTCAAAGGGCAAATCAACATGGAGAACTTTCTTGGACATGCAGTTCAGTGCAGTTTTATGAGGGAGGAATTAAAGAACTCAAAATATTGTGATTCTGTCTGAGACCACTCTTCGATCTCTCTTTGAACAAATCTTCTGCAAGGATCTTGGCTTAGCAAGACCAGCTGATGGACCTTGATGAGCACAGAATTTTTGGCTCCAGCAATGAGCTCAGGATCAGTATGGAGAAGTGCTGTGATTAAGGGCAGGGTTTGTGGATGAACTCCAGAGCTTCTGCCCTAAAGGCAGCCCAGACAGGCTGTTATTGGTGCTTTCAGAACATTTCAGGTAGGAAATCAGTGAAGGATCTGTAGGTAGAACCCCATAAATTACTTTGTTTAGCCTTATCGTTGTGCTTCTAGCTTCCTGATTTAGGCACTCAATTCTCCATAAAATGTGTTAGGAAAAACTGGGAGTTACAAATCAACACCCTTAGTGGGGAGCTGCCATATACTGGTAGAGACACTGAGCAGACAAGTGTGGACACAGTGTTATCTGCCAGGGGCTCAGATGTCTATGTGTGGGTAAGAAGGAGCCCACACCCGACTCAGCATGTGTAGCTCCTTGTAGGAAATTGTCTGAACTCAGTCTCTTCTTGTAGGTGAAATGCAGTGAATAGGGGCGAACTCTTCTCATCCCCTACCCTTATCCAGGAATGCAAAGTCACCTGGGCTCAGATTCAACATCTCACCCTGCCTGCTCTAATTGTAACTGGGGTTGGAGCCCAGCTGCCGGTGACAGCAGTAAGGAATGGGACAGCTTGGGTGAAGTGCCCGAAGTGGGAGTCCTGCTCTGAGATAGCCCTCTAGGCCCTGAAGAATGCCTGGACAGGAGTGTGCTGGTCCTGTTAAACCTGTTCAGCAGTTCACGTGCCCTGCACCAGTATTTAGAGAAACTGCAGAACTTAGTTTGTGAAGGCTTTGAACAAACAGGAATGAGAAATCTTTGGGTTAGGCAGCATCTCAGGGATGTCTCGGAGGACCTGGGTGCTTACATCTCT
Source organism: Oceanodroma leucorhoa (assembly GCA_030449065.1). Lineage (NCBI taxonomy): Eukaryota > Metazoa > Chordata > Aves > Procellariiformes > Oceanodroma > Oceanodroma leucorhoa. Next base: position 3,789,100 of record JASVER010000017.1, read on the forward strand.
CTGTACATCTAGCCTTAGGTCATGCACTTTGTTCAACAGCTGTTCACCAATGTGATGAGGTAGTGTCTCTAGTGCTGTGTATATGTGCTGCATGAACATAAAGGAATGTAAAGTGCACCCGCACTTCCTCATTGCACTTGCCCAGACAAATACCATCCTCACACCTGCAAACCATTCAGAGCTGCCCAGATGGCTACTTTGCGTGCAGTTACCATGCCTATTTCCTGTGTGTGCAGGTTTGTGTATGTGACTGGGACGCTATTCTTTCAGAGGTGGCTCACAAAGTAGTGATGACCTAAAATCCCATCGGCAATTATGGAGAAATAAATGCTAGTTATCTAAGGTCCCCATAATGGCAGCTCCATGGATTTGTTCATCCCATCCTAAAACGGACTGGTAGAACTTTCTGTCAGAAGACTTCACGTATGGGTTTAGCACAATTTGAATGGGAAGCACTAAAAATAATAATAGCAATGCTGACAAAATAAGAAGGATTTTGGGTCAATCTCAGGCCAGTTAATTATTCAACATCCCTTTCTTAGGCACTTTCCTTGATTTACTTTTCTATTTTCTATTTAATATCAGACATTTTCTTTCAGTGCCTTAGTTAGTCTATCCATAAATATGGATTGACTCTTACATATTGAAGGAATATCACAGTAATCCTTATTATATTAACTTTTACCTTAAGAGCAGCCATTTCCCTATTGTGTATCAATTCTTTGTTTATTAAAGTTTGGCTTAGAACTTTTGAGTAATATTTTAACATTTAATACGATTTTAAAAAAAGACTGCTTTCCATTTTTTTGGCCCTGCTTCTTCAATAGCACTTTTGAAACTTCTCAAGTTTTGAAACTTTTCCACTTTAATTTGTACTTTAAGCTTAAGAGAAAATCAATTTTACTTGTAATCCAAGCACATCTTAATTTTCTCTTTAAAAATATCTTGTGTTAAAAAGAAGCAATGTTATCACAATCTTCATGAGGCTGGGACAAAATCCCTGTATTTGGCAGATGAGGCGATGGCTTTGCACAAAAAAGTTGAAGATGGAATCAGAGAAGTTACAAAAAGCCACGATACATCACTGTGAGGAAACCTGAAACCTACCCTTGGTGTCTCTAGGTATGTCCATTAGCCAGGTTAGTTGCACATGTATATAGCTAACGTTATACACACGACCAGTGCTTCCTTCTGAAGGAAGGATATTCCTGACTTAGGATATTCCCTAAAGTGAGGGGCTCAAGAGGAGGGAAAGTTGGGCCTGTGCAAAGCAGGCAGGATGGGAGGTGGGACACCAGTGTCTATGAACAAACTGCCTATAATATGTGCATCTTATATTTAATATCTAAGACATATCTAATAATACCTTATCAAATACAAGACAGTGTGCAGTTCCTGGTATGATGAAGTAGCTATGCCGTGCATCTGAGAAAATTCCTCCAAGGATGTTGCCTTCCTTTCAGTTCTCTGAATGCTTCAGAGAATTTAAATTAATGAAGAGCTTTCCCAATGGTGGTGACAGAATAAAGCACAGATTTGTGCACATCTCTGGTGTATACTCCCACAGAGAGCTGCAGCCCAAACTCTGGGGATGAGATGCCAGAGAGAGAGTGTCACTGTATGTATGTCTAATTTCTTATGCTCTTTCACCAAGGATTTGCTACTGGTTACTGTCACATACAAAATAGCAGGTAAAAGAAGTTTTGGTTTGCTAAAGTTTGTTTGGTTTTAGGTTCCACTTCCATGCAACTAAAGACACCTATATTAATATGTATTTTTAAAAACATTTTTTTATTTTAATCTTAACAAAATAAATAAAATACTGTTGAACATGCAAGAAGGATTACATAAAGTAACTGTTAAATTCTGGAAGCTTTTTTCATACATCTGGTAGGAGAAGAAGGTGAAATTTGTTTCAAGGCGTTTCAAAAACAGTCCTTTGAAAGCTTTTAAGAAATAGGATACAAAAGGACTGATAAAAAGCCTCTAAGCAACCATATGCTGGGATTCCAAGTCAATTCCTTTCAGCAAATATCCCAAAGTCTTACAATAATAACGATCAGAATTCAAAACTAATGCTATCCATTGAAATCAAAGGGAAAATGTTGCGAGGTATGACTCTAATTGTTTTTTTAAAAATTTTTTTTGTAAACTGGGCTTGTGCATTGCAATGTACTGGCAAAGATAATGAAATAAATTCCCTTGCATTTCTACTGCCAGGCCCTGCCTCTGACTGAGCAAACTGTTCAGAAAGGATTCAGGGCTAATGGGATTTAGTGGACCTCTTGGTATGTGGCAAAAGGAGGGACAATATCAGATTCAGATAATGGAGAAAACATTTTAATTGAATCCAGCTATAACCCCATCAAAATCACTGTTCCTTCTGGGTCTGAACCAGAAGGCCAGTTGCTGCCAGTTTACAGTTCCCTCTGGGAATGTGCTCTACAGAGACTCCCGATTCATTGCTTTAGTTGGCTTCTTCCATGGGAAGTCGTCTATTCATGTCATTGCTCTGAATGCTGCAGGAAACTGGGAGCAAAACAATATTATTTTACTTTCATGTTTTCTGCTTTTGGCCAGTAGCTGAAGCTCTGCCTTGTTCAAGCCGTTTCCTACAGGTTCAGTGCAAGACTTGGGTCAGACCTTTAGTGTTAAGTTAAAGTCTAGTTCTGAATCAAATCAAGTCCATTCCAGGTCCATCCATCAGGTGGATATGTTCTAGCAGCTAATGAGGAGCAGAGTAAGATTTGAGGAAATCACCTTCTTGACACCATGTCTCCTTTCCCCATCTCTGAGCACTTGATTTTGGCTATGACATTATGATGAAGTACAGGAGTGGAACAATAAAGACTCTTTGGCAATCAAAATCAGATGACATAGCATCTTTCTCCCGGAAATCCCATGCTAAACCTTTCCTCCTGGAGAGAAGTACGCAGGCTGAGATTAGACTGCGACAATCACAGAAACCTTGAGATGATGAACGGGTCCTTTCTAAACTTTAGAGGATTGGCTTTTTACACATTGCTGCAACATGGCAAAGTATGATGCTAGTTACTTTGAGAGGCGAAGGTTAGCAGCTTTGATGGGACAGACGGAGCAGGACTCAGGGCCTACATTGATAGCCTATGAGTGGGGTCATGCTGCCTTCATTGGAAATGGGAGAGCAGGAGTTTGTGCTTGTCACCCCCCACCCCATCCCCACTGCAGCTGTGTGGAGCAGAGGAGGGCACGCCGGCTGCCTGAGGGTTCCCAGGACTTCTGGGCCATTTGGCTTTGCAGTGGTTTGCCGTCAGTGTGCAAGCTTCCCTCTAGACATTGTGGGAGACTAGGGAAAGAGAGCTTGCAGGGCCAGAACAATAACTTCAGTTCCTTTCACTCTATTTGGTCCTGGTGGAAAAGAAAGTCTGAGTTAGCAAGACAAAAGTAATGACAAAAAAGTCATCCATTTATACAAAAACACTGTTGTTGGAACTCCGGTCATTCTCTTAATTGTGGATTGCACCACTTTTGGAGAAGAGCATTGGCTAGATTTTCTTTAAAAACAGGGTTGAAGACCTTCAGGGTCAAAAGCATTTGCAGTTGCACTTTTCCAATCTTTTTTCTTCCATTCTTGTTAGTTTAGGAGAACATAAAAAGATTTTTGTTTAAATGTAATTAACAGAGAAATCCAAGTCACCTCAGCTTGGAATGTGAAAGCCTGGATTCAACTCAGATGAACTTTTAAAGATCCATTCATAATGCCTTAAAGCATTTGTGTGTGAGGAATGCTTTTAGTTTTTTTCCACAGTCCTTCCAAGAATGTAAGCATCCTTTTTCTTTAGACTGGTGGTTTGTTTTCTCCTTGATATATCTTTTCATTTAGAATTCTAAATCTAGTGATTTTTTTCTCATGCTGACAAAGAGAATAAAAGGCTCCACACTGTTTTCTTTAACATTTTTAAATCTCAAGCAAACCTGAAAACTGCAAGAAGGCACTTTAAAAGAGTTATATTAAATAAATGCTGCAGCAGGATTAGGTCCTTCTCCCTAGAGAAAAGCAAAATAAAATGAAAAAAAGACTCTTCAAATAACCATCGAATTTCCCCTGGTGGAGATGAAACACTGACTGTTATCTCCAAGGCTATTTATATTAGTCAAAGTGTTGAGCCCTAAGAACCTGAACATCTTAGTGTTTGGAGATCAAACGTGGGGCCTTAATTTTACCTTCTGTCTAACCAGCGGTATTATGTTACCCAGCATGCTAACAGCTGCCTATTCAAGCAAGATGCATAGGAATGGAAAAAACCTCTCATGCCACTGACCCCAGTTCATTCTATCCCCAGATAGCCATGTGCTGTGCATACATATGCTCCTCACATCCAGTCAAAATGTTCCCCGTGCAGTCTAACAAACATATGTTCCTTGCTACACAAATCCCAACCCACAAAAAAATGTGAATGACTTCCTTGTGATGTTCCTTCTTCATACCTGCAAGTATCCCCTCCCAATAGTTGCTTGGTTTTGTTTTTGTCATTGCAACAATTGCTAACAGAAACACCAGAATGAAGGTTTACAAAAGCTTGCATTATACCATCTTGTATTTTTTTTCCACACAGATACAACTTTCCCAAACTTCCCATTATGAAAAGAAATTTTCCCAGGCTTGGTTATATTCAAAAGCAAAATTATTTGGAAAGTTTGAGTAAAGTCTCATAAGTGACTTTTAAATGAGGCGAGAATGAGGAGCATAGGAAACTTGGTAAGGTCACAGGACATGATCCTGCTCCCACAGACGTCAACAGCTATGTTCCCAATGCCCTCCCAGAGGATCTAGAACCAGGGACAGGGACTGTTGATCTGCATTCCTTGTATAGACAGAGTTGCCAATGAATCTTGGTGTGACACCAGTGTGAAGTACAAATCCCAAACCCAACAAGGCAACATGAGCTTGTACAGACCACTAGGTTCTGGGTGAACCACTTAACTAAACACATGACCCATTAGTCCAATGTTTTTTAGTTGGTTCTCACTCAGCAAAGCACTACCCAGAAAACTTGTCTGATTATCATGGGTGGCAGAAACAGAACATCAGAACATCCACCAAGCCCTTATTTTGCATGTCTCTGTACCTTTGCTTTTTCCAGATACATTTTCATTTAAAAAAGAAAAAAACAACCCACGAAAAACCCAACAACCAAAAAAATTCCTTGTTCCCTGTGCAGAGATCAGCACTCCCTCAGTCTTGGTGCTGGAACTGGACTCTGTTAGTGATCAAGGAGATAAGCTTGTTTTTGCCTATATCTGGGTTGTGACAAGTCTGTGGCAAAGTTAGCTTCATGTTCTATGCAAGAACCCTCAGCTGTCAGTACTGTGTAAATGGTCAATGCCGGAAGGTTTTGCAAGTTTAGCATGTCACTTTTGCTAATGCAGTTGTAACCTTCTCTATTTTTCTGCACTCTTCCCTTCCTCCAGAAGAGACAGTTGTTTCTGCCACACTGTGTGTTGTATTTCACAACAGGCTCATCCAGCAGAACCAGGGAAGATCATTGGAGCAAGACTGCAACGATGTCAATGTATACATGTGCAAGGTATATAACTAAGTATCCAAGATACGGTTCAAACAAGCAAGTATGCCTGATAAGGATTTTGAATGCCTAGCTCTTTTCAGATCTGTGAAAATCCTTATATACAAAAATGAGAAGTGTGTTGCATCCGAAGCTGACTATAAGTATCAGGACAACCAAGTTATCCCAGAATCCAGAAGCATGGCAGGATGGTAGAATAAGGACAATGTCAGACTCCTGTTTTAAGAGGAATTGCTGTAAGTTCCCTAAAGGTAGCTAATTCAGGAGCTACTGGTTAAGACTAACAGGGACAATGCAGGTAGAGAGTGAAAGGACTGCATGAAAAACTCTGCTTTTTGATCCACTTTGTTTGAAAGGATGCTGCAATCTGCAATGCAACTAGCAATCTACTACCCCTGAATGATGGTAACTGCTACATCAACCTCCAGCTTCCTCATTGCTTGAATCAAGATGTTGCAAAAGAAAACCCTTCAATCTTGTCACAATGACTTCAGTGTATGAGGCAGGGTGAATCCAGGATGTTTTATTCTCTAAAATATATAACGTTTATATCTGATGCATCTGCTCCTTCTTTTAGTTTAATCCTTCAAACAGCATGAAGAAACCCTTCTTGCTTACAAAATATGTATAGTTTGTATTGTAAGCAAGGACTATGTGTATCATACTCCAGTATCTTTTTCTCTATGCAAACATTTTGAGTAACTGTGATATCAAGCGATGCTGGCAGGCTTCCAAGAAGAATTCAGGATGGAAGTTAAACAGCCTGAGTTGTTATGGTTCAGCAAACAACATCTCTTTTGTCTGGTAGATCCTACAGTTTCTTAATAATTTCTGGACATAGAACAGTAATGTCTCACAGCTGGGTGCCTTTGGCTTGCTATAAGAGCCATCAACACAGAGGATTGAGTCGATGAACTCCAGCTTGGAAATTATGTATGTGCCGTGCCAGAGGGAGCTGAAACTGATACATGTCTAGCTGCTACCAGGAGTTATAAAATACATGACGATCATTGAACTACATGATCTTCCTGGGTCTTCCTGAGTTCTTGCTCCCAATAGAAGACAAGATCAAGAAGAGAAATGATGACGTCTGTCTTGAGTCTTGTAAGGCGAGAAACTAAGTGATGACCCTTGGGAATGATAAGAAAAAAAGTTAGGGAGGAGACTTTCTTTGTTGTCATGATTTCGGGACGTTGGTCTGGTGGAGGAACCTGTGTAGGCTTAGCAGAAGCCAGTGGAGAACAGCTTCCGGGAGACATACCTGCAGTCCCATCCTTCCCTGGCACATAAGTGCTTCATGTCAATTAATGGTTGTAAACACTTGTCAATCATTTAATACCATATGATCCCCCTTGACAGTCAGGATTTTTCCTCTGATAGATCAGCTCAGTTCCTAAGGCTGCAATAGTAGATGACAGTATAACCTATATTTCTTCAGTTTTCATCACAGTTAATAGTTTTCACTTTCAGTCCTGAAGCCTCATTTGTAGTAGATGAATGCAATTTAATTGCTGCATTTGGTTGGCAGGTGAGAGGATCCTGGTGCACTGACTCTATTTCAACTTGTAAAAAGATTAGCAGTCCTTCAAAATAAAAGGCACTAATGAACCAAAACTAACCAGTATTCCTTCAGAATGATACAGTACTTTCAGTCTTGCTTTTCCCTTGCAGCTTCTTCCTTTAAGTGACTTAAAAAGCAACTTCTGAGGGTGTTTTTATCCCTGCAAGTTGCTCAGAGGGAGTACATTTCTGAAGAAGGGGTTAATGAGGTTCTCAGTCTGTCTGCCAGTCTCCTCTCCCACCCCAACTTCGCACGAATAGCATAGCTCAGATTAGTGTCATCTTTATTATCCTCCCTGGGAGCTGGGAGAGGTCATCCTTCCTCTAAGCAGAATGGGTGATGAAATATTTATTCAGTTAAGTTATCTAAGCTGGAGTCTAGCATGCAGATGATGAAGACATAGAAAACAGAGTATGTTTGCATTCATGTGTGTGTCTGTGTGCTTGTGTGTGCAGATTGCAAAAGCGTAGGCAAATGCTTCCTTGGGTCGTAGGGCCGCATTTAGCCAATCTCTGAGCGTTAGAGTGCAATTCGTTTATGCCAGTCACTGAGAGCTGACGATCCAAGCTGTGCTGGGATTTCCAACATTCAACTGTGTTGGCCACGAGGATGGCAACTCCTCTCTGCCATCGTGTGATTGACCTGGTGGAGATTATGCAACAGACTCCTTGTTGTGGCACGGCAAAGGGCAGTTCATGCTCCAGCAGACTGTTAAGCACAACCACCAAACTGATGGACTGAGCTCTCTCTGTTGGATGTGCTCAAAGCACATGCATTCTTCATGAATTTTTGCTGTCATCAGCAGTCATTGAGAGCATCTGAATGACCTGGATACTGTTCTTATTTTGCAAAACTTTATATATCATCCTGGAGATAAATGTAGTGGATTCCAATCTTGATCATGGCACATGAGAATGGGTGGGAAAGATGAACTTTCTTATGCTGACTGCTTTCCACCACCATGTTAAAAATGTCTGTAAACAAACTCTCTCCCTGACATTTGAGAGGCTAAAAAATGACAACTTTAGTTTGTCAGTAAACACAGTGCCTACAGGAGTTGGCCATATTCCCCCTGAAAGGAATTTAAATGAAAAAAGAATAAAATCCTTGCTGTCTCCAAGAGTGTGATATTAAGGGGGTAGGTGCCCTCTGTACGTAAGTCTTTGGAGTTGCACTGGTTTGGGAACTGTCCTACTGATTTGGTCCTCGCTGGTGTGCAATTAAATATCTGGGGGAGGGAGATTCATGCCACTGCTTTCCTCTGCTACCTTGTACAAGTAATAGCATCTTCCACCTTTGTCTTATTCACTGAACAATGTAGCATATTACCCAGAAGCTGAACACCCCCCTTTCAGTGGCATCGTGCAGGCGGGAATTTTTGTGCTTTCTGTTTTCTACTCTGTCCTTGTTTCCACATTGTGTATCTTGAGAACCAGAAAAAGATCTCCTAACACTTCTAATTCCACTAAAGCAATTTCTTCTCTCAGTGGTGGTTTAAATTTCTGTTTTGTCTTGCATGCAGGGAGACCAACCACATCGTGCTTTTGGGAACCAGACCACGAGCTTTTGAGAGCTGTCTCCACTTAAGAAAGCAGTAGTTTGGCAGTGTTTGCAAACCTGTGTTTTCTCAGGCTTCAGGAAATAAAACATGTCAGGAGCCACCTTTTAAAACAAGCCCTAATTCACCTTCTAAAATAAGGTCTGACCTGTGGTTTCTACACAGGGAATGAGGGAACTCCCCTTTGTCAAGATACTACTTCAAATGAGCAATCATTTGGAAGGGCAATTGCCTCAGGGCCCACCTCTTTTCCATTGCTATCATTTTACACCACAGTGGCACCTTTTATTCCCCTAGCATGGCTTTAAGTTTGCACATGGAAAGGTGTAAGAATACATGTCAGACATGCTAACATGACCCTACAGATCAGGTCCACAATGCTTGTATCTCAGAGATTTCGTTGGAGCTAAGTGCCTAAATAATTGTGGGTCTGGGTCTATACACCTAAGAACAATTTCAGCTATTGTTAACTTCAGCCTCCACATTCTCACTTTCTTTTGTTAATTCAAGTGAGCAGTTTACAGAAATGTTTAATGCCCTATCTCAGACCTAGTGAACCACCGGCATGTCTTGTAATGATTTACCACTGAATGGTGACTGTGTTATTGTTCTGTAAGCCAAGTCTTTTTTTTTTTTTTTTTCCCAGCACTCAGAAATGCAGTCTTGAAATCTGCAAGAACTGTGTGTGTCCAAGAGTCAAACTGGATTTAAGACCCAAATTTTGCTTGTGAACAGGATACCTCAAAAAATTCAATCAAACCAAAGGTGACCTGCGTGCCTCATGCAAGGAGGTTCAGGTCTACTCCAAAACCCACTGGTTTCACTGTCTCTGAGATACAGAAAACCACATTGTTCGTGTCCCAGCCCACCGACAGACAGATCACATGCCAGAAGCTGATGGCATGTGCTTTCTGATGCTAGCCTTGCTGCAGCCTGGAGTCCCTGCTGCTCTCCCTCCCTTCAAAAAGGGACTCCTGCTGGGCTGGTGATGTTTGTTAGCTTGCCAAAATCACAGAGCTGATCCTTGGCTGCACCAAGCCCGCTGCTGAGAGGCTGCCTTCTGCTAGTGGAGTGCCACAGGGTATGCTGCACGTTTTCCATATTAATGGCATAGCATGAGGCTAAGCAGCAGGGGCTGCTGCCTGAGAACCTTTCCAGACACCAGCACTTTTACTTATTTATTCTTCACCTGTTTTCATTATAAGATCATAAAGAATCTTTTCACAGGTCCTGAAAGCCTCAGCTTTGCCTTTATGAGGAGGAGTTGATACCTGCTGCTGCCTCCTCTGCCCCATATCGTGGTCACATCACAGGAGGACAAGCCATCCCCTTCAGGTACCTTTTTCACTATCTGTGCAGGTAAACAATGAAATCTGTTTGCTCTTTTTTGTGTGTGTTTATGTGCGTGTTTATGGCCAATGTAAATGTCTCCACTGAGTATTGGAGAGTAATACCTGTGCAAAGGAATTGGGCCTTCTAAACCATCTCCTCACTGGGATTTTTGGCTGGTTAAGCATTGCCTGTAGCAGTGGGTAGTAATAGCTGCCTCCTGAGAAAATATGCATTTCTATCAATAATGCTGTGTTTGTAGAGTTTGCTGCTTAATTGACTTCAACTCTGGGGTCAGACTGAACTGTTCTGTTCAGCCAAGCAAGAGAAGCTGGTCATACCTCAATCAGAATATAAACTCTGTTGGCTGCTGCCTTGGATGAAGCCAAGAAGGAGACCAGTGCAAAACAAGGAGAATGGTGGAAATTGGAAGCTGTTCGTCCTTCCTGAGATGTGGTCCCCCCTTGCATATTTGTTGTGTTTAACACGTGTGACATGTAGGCACCTGGAGTTGTAGGAGGGTTGAAAGGCTGATGTACTTCTAGACACTCTAGGTTTCAGCATTTCAACACCATGAGACTCCAAACTTCTGTCTTCAGATTTGAACCTGGGGTAAGACCCTGATCTCTCTCTACTATTTGGAGTCACTGAATTCAAACCCAAGATCCATAAACTGCTCAAGCACTTGCCGTTCAGGAGGAGGAAATATTGGTGTGATTTGGGGTCAACAGCAATTTGGAGTGGAGACTAGAGTTGACAAGAGAATGAAGATACAGAGGATTTCATAAAAGGAAAAGACAATGTCCATTTACAAGCAGTGGGTTGGACTCAGTGGTGAAGACCTTGCTTACACACAGCAAGTGTCAAGCAGAATTCTACATTTGATTCTGCTGTCTTCATCTAATGATCAAACGGAAAAGAGCTGCAGTAATCAGAAGGTACAGTTCCTGGGAAGCACGCCCATTCTGTTCTTACAGGATAACTTCCACAGCAAGTACCAGACCTCCGAAACAGCCCAGAGAAAAACCTTCTCAGATCCAAGCAATTTAAATTCAATGAATGTGATTTGGCTTGCAGTTAGTTCCCTAGGAAGTAATGAAAGAGGTAATTAAAGACTGGGCAACTACCTTAAGTAAAACGTTATTCATTAGAGTAAAAGCATTTCAGATAAACTGTTTCCAGGCCATGAAAGCCAGCTCCATGTCTTTCTGTGCATCACTACAGCTGCCCAGTTCCAGAGGGGGGAATGAGACATCTTTCTGAAGGTGCCACCACAGCCTGCTTTTCCCAGATGCCTGAGAAGGTGGAGACTTCCATTAGAACATGTGGAAAAATCCAGGGAGTGGTAGGATTTTCCTGCACTCACTCCTCTCCAACAACATTACTCCTTGATTGCAAGCTGCAGTCTTCCCAGCCTTGCTCACCTAGCCTCCTATGCCATCCGCAAAGACCTGCCCTGAACTTTCATCTGGTAGAACAGTGGCAAAAAAGCGTCCTTCAGGGAAGAGCTCTTCCCTGGAGAAGGTGGATTCCCCTGGGTGAAAGAGCTGTGGGGTGTTGGGAGGATGCAGTGAGGGTGACAAGGGCTCATCCAGGGAAAGTTTTTGACAATGGAGTTTGATTAGCACCTTGCTTTTGAGAAAGCAAAAAATATTACCGATGCCAAGAAGAGTAAGTCCCAACCATGTAATGGACAGTGCTCCAACAGTAACAGCAGAGCAGGCAGCAAATTGCTTCTCTGAATTGAAGTGGAACAACATTTGCTATTCAGTAAAGGAACTGGGCAATTTGTAGCTTCCTAAAAGCAATTCCTCAGAAAAAACTCCAACAATTAAAAATATCAAAAAACACTTTAAGTGAATTTACCCATGTGAAGATAAATAGTAGCATGACAGCATCAGTGCATGAATCAGTTCTCCCGCCCACCCACCACTATAGTATTATTAAAGACTATGAGGAGTGTCTAACTACATGTCTACAGTGGGTTTGAGCACATCCTTGCTTAGCTAACATTTGTCCCTGAACAACGTGTTTCTAGTCCGAGTTGAGGTGAGTGGTACTGATACTAGCTCCATTYGTAGCATTCAGTTTTGATCCGTATGGCAAATTTTATACTGCAATGAAACCAGTGCTGCCTGTTTTACCATCCTATAGCATGTGCTAACTAGAACAGTGACTTGGCACTGCACTGTGTTTCGTTCTACCACCAAGAATTATTTCTATCCTTACTATGTGCCTTCTTGTTACCTGCACGTGAAGCCTAAGGGACCCATGAAACCTCACAAGAAGCAAGCATCACCCTAGACCTTTGTCAGCAAACCTATATAACTACCAACTACATCAGTGCAATCAGCCTCCATGTCAATTTTTTTCTTCAGTCTTCCATTCTTACTAGCTGACAGTAAGTCATGCCCTTTTAACTTGCAAATACTGATCCTTAGTTAAGATAAAATAATCTGACCATTGAAACATCACACCTTGGATGCCCCAGTGAATCACATGAAAGAAAATACTTGCTGCATTACCCCGTGGAAGGAGAGAAGGGTTAAGCATTGCTTCCTTGCTGACAAGATGCCTTAAAAAGCTATTTTATTGTGGCATTGATTCTGTACCCCAATCAATGTGAATGGTACTGCCAATGTGTACAAGGAACACTGGGACAACACAAGCTTTGCAGGGAGGAATTGGTATTACTGTCTTTTGTAGTATTTGTAGGATGTTGTTGTTGCAGGTTCTTATGGCTCAGACCTTTGTGGGTGAGCATAGTCCTTTCTTGAACCTGACTGCAAGAGTGACTGTGTCTTGGGAAGGAGTGTGTCAACCACTGTGCTTTTAATGTCACTGAAAGGCACCAGGAGTAATCAGGGAGTAGATCAGGTTTTCAGCATTGTGACTGTGAGACTGTTTCACCTCTGCAAATCAGTGCAACAGTGCAATGAAAACACAACTAATATCCTCTAGCAATTCCCCAGGTGCATCTTTTCCATTATACGCAATAAAATTATTAACGTTTCAAAACAATTAAGCCATAATGAAAACTGGTAAACTTTCCCAATCCTTTTGCCATTACTACTGACTGACTCCATCACTGGAGTTTTATTAAGAACATTTTTAAGTAGGACAGACATCAGCAAGGAATAATTCAGGTAGAGTTCATCTTGTCTTAAGGTAGAAAGAAGGACCAGATGACATCTTGAGATCCCTTCCAGACCAGTTTTTCTTCTAAAACATTCTGAAATTTGTTTTCTCACATCAGCAATGATTTGCATTCATTTTGCATGGGTGGAAACGAATACACCAGCTTCTTGCAATAGGGAAGTCAGTCTCTATTGCATTCAGATCAGGTCTATTTTTAGCTTCTAGGGATCAAGATATTCAAAAACCTGAAAAATATCTGACTTTGATGTAATGCATGCTGCTTTGCAGATTTTTAATGAGAAAACCTCCTATTTAATATATTCTGGCTCTAAAAAACTAATTGATGAGTAAGTTTAAAACATCCACTAAAATATTCTTCCTATAGCTCAATGTTAATTTCATTCTGCCCATTTAAATTCTTTCTTCTTCCACCTTTCTTAGTATTTCAGTTGCAGTTCATCTTGGATGACTAAGAAGGAAATGCTTTTGCAGAAGGGTAAATCATCATTTCCTTGGTGTAAAACAATTTTTCTTTTCTTAAGCAAACACAAGCCTAGCAAAAAGCCAGATAAGATCTTTGTTATTTTTTCCCATATTCTCTCTGACAAGATGAATTTTTGGATTTACTGTCATTAAGATTTTACATAAACAGAAAATAAAAATATCAAATTGTATACAAATTCTTCATGATCTGTTAATCACAAACTGACCTTAAGTACTCTTTAAAACATCTCTACTTGTGAACAGTAGGAAAAATTAGTATACATAACAGTACCAAACAATAGTAATGACTCAGAACAAACGAACTAGCTTTAGTTTTTGTTTTTCTCTGTGTGGCACTTTTCTTCTGCGTTTGCAGGGTCTTGGTATTGCCATCTTGGACCTTCATTTAGAAAAAAGTCATAATCCAGCCAAGTCCGAGTAAGTGGTATGACCCCAGAGTTGCTCAAAACACTCATGCAGAGTAAGAAGTGGTTTTCAAATTCATTACAAAATGTTTTTGTAAATGAAATCAGTGACACGAAGACAAACTGTTAGATTTTCAGAGGGGAACTGGATAGCAGGAACGGGTTTCCCAAGAATAGCTTAATTGAGGGGTTTGGGTGCTCATGGAACTTTGCTGTTGAGTACGGAGGCTGGTGCAACTGGGACTTATGCCCTCAGATCTGAAGATGCAAGAAGATGTTAGCAAGCACAGGTGGCTGAAACCACTGTCTGGGGTTATGCTCCAAGGATAAGTTGGGTAACTGTGTTCTGGACATGTGTAATTCCCTCTCACCTGTAGGTACAAGAGGTTGGAGAACTCTATCATTCTCAGAGTGTAGTTGCCCTTCAGTGGTCAGTATCTACAYGTATAAGGAGTTGTGTGCATTGCCAGGCAGCACTCCAGGACAAGTGGAGACATGGTAGATTAAGGAACCACAAAGGGAGAAGAGTTTGGATCCCTTGGGGGACTTCTGATTTGCCCCTACAAATGTGAGCTGATGTTCTCTCTCTCTCCTACACGGACATCTTTACCTTGGATGAAGCATAGAGGTATAGATAGATAAAGTACTTTTCCTTGTTTTTTAAAGCCTAAAGTCACTATCATAACCCATAAAGTGCACCAGGATCCATTTGACATATTCTTAAGTGAATTGCAGTGGTGCCTTTCACAACAGACTAGTTTATAGATCCACAGAAGAAAGAACGGTCTACCTCCTTCTATGGAGCATACAGGATTTCGTCATGTGCACCTGGTACCAACAGATACTTTGGGCTGTTGCCATGTTATATCTTAGGAGGAATTCAAGGRCTGAATGACTGAGATTATTAACTACCCTTTTGTTTTCTTCGTGGCCACTGTACTGAACAACTACCCTGAACAAAACCTACCAAAGATAAGGAGAAACATACCTTTTCTTTTTAGGTTTCCTCTGAACTTGCCCTTCCCTTACAAGGCTATTTTGTAGGGTGATGGTTATGTCTAACTAAAACAAAAGAGAAGTGCTTTGCTTTKGTAGCTAGACACCCACTTCAGACAATCAAAGAAATCTTTTATCTTGATGTTAAACTGGATTGCTGTGGAAAAAAATCACTTGCCTTGAACATCTTGATTTGTGATCAGATCCTTACCCCACTTAGGAAGTTCATCAAATGAGACCAAATTTACCCGGGGGACATTGTGTATGAGGGAGATCTTGCACAGGGAATGACAGAATTGCCTGGAATTTTATGAAAATCCAGATACTGAGCTATCAGCATGCCTGATTAATTAACACTTGTTTATGTTCTGTTTCTTTCAGCCTTGTTTCAACATCCCAGAACTGATTCTAATAAAATCCCTTTGCGAGTTCTTTTTCCTTCCACACACTTAACTCATGATTGCAAAAATCATTACCACTTTTGATTATAATCTTTAATTAGCAGGAAAATATATGTGTTGAATTATTTAGTTAGTGTTCATTTTCATCATCATGTTTTGACAGCTTTTGCATTAATAAATCTTTCATAGACCYAAAGACCCTGGATAGCCTTGGACATAGTGGTTTAAGGACTTCTGTTAAACACTTTGCCTTCCAAGGACCTTAAAGAACAATGTGCTACCCAGGATTTTTCACTCCCAGGTGAGTTTCCTGATCACTAGCCTGTCTCTTCTGCTCACTTTATAGCTTAATGAATCTTTAAGAGCTTTCCTTCTCAGTGGAACAAGTTCAAAAGGAGAGGACGAGATAACATCTCTGCACAGCCTGTCATGCGAGAGTAGTTGTGTGGCTTGAGGCCAAATTCATCATTTGTCTGCTGCATGGCCTTCTGGGTTGGTTTTGGAGCTGCTCAGTTGGTTTTCCACAAAGAAGAACTTTGAATATAGCTTATTCTTTATGACGTTCTCAAAGGAGCCTTTACCTGCCTCATAGAAGCGCCTCAGTGCTTCTATGCTTGATCTAGCATCCCTTGTGTCTTACGTTTACATTTTTGGTGAATCAGTAAAATGGCTCARAGTATTCTCAGAAAGGCCCCAGCGTCCCTGACAAGGCTTTTGGGGCTGTAGACAGCAGAAGTTAAGGGCRTCCTATGGGTTGATCCAGATTATATAAAGCAAAGACCGTATCCTGCAATGAGCTTCAGATGGGAAGATACCTGGTTTCCTGTGCAAAACCACGTTAAACCCAGTGGGGGTCCCTGCCAGTGGAATTCACTGCCCAGTTGTAATGTAAGAAAAAAGGCTCTTTGGACCCATTCTTGTTATTTAAGACACAATGTGGTCTCTGTTTGTTCAGCTCCAAGGTCACTATCCGAGTTGGCTTGTAAGGCTGAGTACAGCTGCCAGTGAACTGAGATCTCTGAAGTTCTCTGCCACTGTTTGAGTCTATCAAGATTTTAAGCTGTAGATAGGATGCTGAGGTTTAGGTTTTGTCTGATTATTGTTTTGCTGTGATTTTCTATCCAATTTGATGAAATTACAGTGTTTATAATTGCAAGCATTGTGGGTAGGTATTTCTGAGTGCATGTAATTTATCAATTTTAATGAGTAAATAAGCACCTAACCACTGTGGCAAGAGATGCTCCCCAAATCTTTAAATAATAATAAATAATACAGCCACAATGGAGCTCTCAGACTGGAGCAATTGCCCCATGTGCCATTATACCCATACAATAAACCATTTAAAACTGTTTTAAATGCTTCCTGTTATCACTGGTGCTGGGGAAATAATTTTGCATGGTTCATTTGCTGCAGTACTTAATTTTCTTTAGTGCTTCTGGAAGGAGTGATTGTTATCAGAAAAATGACTATAACAAGACTGTGTTATTACATGTTTAGTTTCCATCAGGAATTTCTCAACCCAAATCAAACTAGAATCAATGCAGCGGAGGAGTGTTTGCAACGGTATAGCACAATTTGTTCAAAGCAGGGTAGTGCTGACTACTCATCTGGAAACTGGTGAACTTCAACAGTTGTATGAGTTATGCAAAAGTATATTACTGCTAATGAACTCCGATTGTGAACTTGTTCTGAACAAACCCCAGAAATTAGAAAGACAACCTGGGACCTTTTCATAGATTTTGTTAAAATTTTAGCAATCAGAAATGGGGATTTCCTCTGGAAAGTTTCCTTCTGACATTTTCTGACCAACCTTAAAACAAATATCCCCCAAACAAAAAATTTTTTACATAAAGTAAGATAAAATGAAATTCAGACACTCTGCTTCTAAGTAAGAGTATTTACTTAGGGTTTTATTACAATTCAACAACTTTACTTATTCAGATTGGTGCTCCTGACTGTCACTACATTGCAATGTCCTCAACTGAATGCAAAAGTATGAGCACTGATAGAAAAATAACATGTAGATAGAGATTCTCAGAGTGTTACGGTCTTGTTTTAAACAGTGTAGCTCTTTCCTGTACAATTTGAATAATACTTAATATCCCTAGAGCCATATCACTTTTTGAGGCATCCTTGAATACAAGATGCTGCATCTCAAGGACTTATCTCCAGACTTGCATCCTGGCAAATTAATCTTTTCAATTGCTTTTTCTTGCTTGTCAACTTTTTATGCTGCTCTTTTCACTAAATGAGTTGTTTATACATATCACCCTTCATTTAGCTTTAAGTAGATGTTTAAACTGTGATATTACTTCTTTTTTTAAGGGACTTCAAGTCTGGCATCTCTGTAGGGGTAGAAAGGATTAAAATGGTATTCCTGACAGCAGAAATGATTAATGGAAGGCTCTTGAGAGTGCACTTGTGTGTTCACAGTGTGGGTATCATTATGTTTACTGAGATGACTGTTAATGAAGCATCAGAAATGCAGAAACCATGAGCATCTTTACTGACTTTATCAAATTTCTAGYGTCTGTTGCCCTCTGTGAGCCCACAAATACCAGCCAGGAGTCTGGGAAGTGAAGGAAACCTCCGAGCAGAGCACAGATTTCGTGGACAAGTGCAGTGCTTTGCTTTGAAAAAACAAAAATAAATGAGCATAACAAAGAACTGTTCCTAAACCTGAACCTGTAGCAGTTAAGTACTTTGGCTAATGAGCAGATGAGCAGTAGGAAAGCAGTTAGCATGGCATCAACCCTGAGCAGCGTGGGAACCAGAGGACCTTCAGCTAGAGGAGCTAAAAGAGAGCATAGAGGTAAGAAGAGCTTTTGCCATGGCTGCTTGGGCTGTGCGACTCTGGGCCTCATTATGCTCCATGTGTAAGAGGTCTGAGAGGGAGAATTAGCATTTCTGAGTACACTTCTGAATAGCATTTCCTCTACTGCTCTGAAGATGACCCTGACTAGCCGTATACTAATGCAGACTGGTGTGTCATCACCGCCCAGCGTGTCCCCAGCTTGCAGGGAAAATGGGATCCTTACAGCACTGCCTCCCTGTTTCCCTCCCCTCCTTGCACATCACACCCCCCAAAAAGCCCCAGTGCTGCTGCTGGGGGTTCTTGGTGTGAGCTCTTTGTCCATTGTCCTGTCCTGTGGCTCCCCAAGGGAGCTTTTTACTGCTGCAGCAGGGAAGGTGATCACCCTCCCATGCTTGGGACAGCTGGAGTTGGGAGGCGGTCAAAGGGGAGGGGACAGAGATCCCATCCCCAGAGAAAAGCCAAGCCTCTGGCAGCTGCCTTATCCCTGCTCTGTGCTTCTGGAGAGCGTGGAAAGCCCCTCACCCTTCTGCTTGGGTCGATGCATTAGCTCCCTGCCTCTGTCGCACCTGGCATGTTCCTGCGGTCGCAGGAGGACTCTCCTGCTGCTTGTGGTATGATGTCCTTGGCCACTGTGTGCATGGAAGACGAGCTGGTGAGGGGAGGGGAAAGAAGTCAAGTTTAATGTCAAGTCAATGGAAAGCAAGGCAGGAAAAATGAGATTGGAGGAGGGAGATAAGAAGGGATCTCCTGGGTCATGAGGTACACTGCTGAGATAGACAAACAAAGTACAAATTGATTAATTAAGGAAGAAGTAATTAAAAGCAAGTTAATGAAAGATTAATTGATTGATAATTAATTACATAATCTATAACTGCTATAATTATATTCCTTGATTAAATAGGAATAACATCTA
The DNA here is from genome assembly GCA_030449065.1 of Oceanodroma leucorhoa. Lineage (NCBI taxonomy): Eukaryota > Metazoa > Chordata > Aves > Procellariiformes > Oceanodroma > Oceanodroma leucorhoa. Next base: position 3,808,283 of record JASVER010000017.1, read on the forward strand.
TTTATTAAAATGCAATCAAATTTTAGGTCTGGTTGGTGGGTTTGCTGTCACTGATTTTTTTTTTCCTGATAACTGCAAACCTTCCTAAGTTTCAGCCTAAATTAATTTGTGGCCACATTTAGCCAGTTAGTTCTTGTTCCCCTTTAGARAGGAGCATATGTTTAGCTTGACTTGGTATGACGGCTCCGTCCGCTGTACTTTGTGCACTCCAAATGCAGAGGTGTAAGAGGTTACCATGCCCATCTGTCTGCCTTCTCTCTCTCGGGGTGCTTGTGTCAGCAGTCAGAATGAAACCAGCAGCTCAGCACCGAGAAGGCTGGGCTGCCAACGTTACCTTTTGTCAGGGAGTTCCGTACTGCCTTATATCCCCTCAACCTGTTTTGTCAGTGACAAATTAACCGTGGACTCTTTAATTTGTGCATTCTACTTGTATGATAAAATGGAAAGAGGTTTTGTACCCTGTGGGAGAGACCAGCTGCCAGCCCTACAGCCGGACTTTCCTAGTTCCTTGTGTGACATGCACAAGTTGCAGCTCCTGGTCCTTTAGAGAGGTGGCAATCCATAGAAGAATCAGGAGGTGGCTGCTATGATTGTGGCCAATACCTTGGTAGGCATTTCCCGTCTGTGAATGACTGCTCTGAAACACTTTGCAGCATTTGACCTGACAACCTGCAAGTAACAAGGTGTCATTTATTCAGCTGGCATGTGGGGCTCTGAGCCTATCCGCTGGCATTTGTAAGATATTTCATGGTGACAGTAATTATTATAATAATTCCCTTCAGTAGCAGGCTTGAAGCGTGCTCTTTCCATTGACATAGTTGATCTAACTGCAGAATAAGTCACATGTTAACAGCTGGACTAAAAAACCACCCACAGATGTTACTTAATAGGAGCCTGAGTAAGTCTACCCACTGCTGGTACATTTAGTCCTCCTACAGCAGGCAGGTGTATAATCTAGGAARTTTTCCAGTTCAGGCCTTAGAGACATGAATCATTAATGTTTTGTGCAAAGAAACAATGTCCTTTTTACCCATGGGGGGAAAAAGAAAAAGACCACAAACACAGAAAAAAGGGCTAGGACAGCTGGGAGAGAGCTCGCAAGCAGGAAACAGCCAGTTTTTATTTATGCCAAAGCTAGCTACTGGTTTTCAGTACAAGAAATAATACAGCAGTCTCTCCCAATATTCTGAGATACTTTTTCATGTGTTATCTAGAGCATTCACACTGTCTGCAAGCCAGGGTCAGAGGCGTCAGGCTGTGAATCAGCTGAAACAGTTAGGCATTTCTGCTGCTGGCGGCTCTGGGAAGTGTGCTGCTCTAGTTTTGCTTGAGGGAAACATGAACTCCCTTGGGGTCTGTATGGCTCTGAGGAGCAGTGGCAGCTATGGCCCGTCCATGGTTGCCCCCTTTGCCCCCTGCCTGCCTTCCTATCACACCCGGGCAGTGGGACAGCCCCAGCTTTGCCTGCCATGAGGGTCGCAGGAACACAGTGCTTCAGGGTAGATGAAGATGATTGGAAGTGGGGATCATCCTTACTAAGCAGTGCAAAACAGAAAGAGGTCCATTGGCCCATTTTCAGAAAAGAAGAGGCTTCTAGGACAAAGCCCAAAAAATCATTCACACACAGAGCCCTGCGTATTCCCATAACCCTGACATAGTGCTGAAAATGGTTAAGGAAATAATAGCCTGAGAAAAAAAGAAAAGCTACTTTTTTTTCCTCTTCTGCATTTTTCCTCATTGTCTTTCTGGACCTTTTCCAAAATTGGAGTATTTTGTAAAGGTGGAGTGGCTAAAACCTCAACCAAGCTGTCAACCCCCCTGCTGCAGGTAATGGGGACACGGGGAGAGTCCCAGAACGGCCATTCCAAACCTCGTCTTTGAGTGAGGACTACCAGCCAAAAGCCATTAGCTTTTTGGTGGTACCGGAACATCACCCGAATTGTGTGACCTTGGTGAACCAGATTCTTTTGCCTATGCAAACTGGCATTTTCTCCTATATATGCAGCAGCTCTGTGCTGCTGCAAACCTTCTGGGTGTGTGGCTCAAGACCATTACTTCTTTACTTCATTCTCTCTCTTGGTATTTTATTCTTACTTCAAAAAACTTCATTTAAGGAAAGAAAGAGAAAGAAAAGGGCATTTCAGTTTTGATCACTGTGATTTACTAGAGAGATGACAGGCTGTGGAGCTGCTGTCTGGTCCGTACAAGGTGTCTATAATGCAGTTAGTCACAGGGCAACATAAATAGACACTTCTGAACTGTAAGCACTTCCATGACTAGCAAGTGTGCTGCAGCCTCATCTGGGAAAATGGCACTTTTTCTAGTGTTTACAACACAGCTGGCAACAACTCTAGAAAGTTTTCTGCTTTTGCCCAGAGCTCTTTGTTATGGAGCCACGAGTTTCACCTGGCATTAATAAAGAGCTGAGTTAGCCACACATTTTCATGTGATTGTTGACTTCTTAAGGATGTTAACTGCGTTCTAATTTCTTATCTATTTTTGTTGGAGTGAATATCCTTGTCCTGGAAAAACTAAAACCAAAAATCTCATTACATTTTTAAAGCTGAAATGAAAACCCTCTCGGGAAAAACACTTGACTCAGGGGATGAGGAATGGGTTGTTTTCAGTTCCCTCAGTTCGGCCAACTTTTTTGGAAGATTTGTTCAATGACTTGTGACTGCTCTTTGTCAAACAAATGGGAGAATATTAACTCCAGCCCTGAGCCATTTTGGGGCCTGGCATAGGGTTGCTGGGAAATATCCAGGGAGAATCAATGACAGCTGATTGAATGCAGAGTCACATTATGCTATGTTGGGGAAAAATCACCACAAGAAGTTTTTTTTATTACATCTACAAGTAAACTTTCTTCACCAAAGACATCACTGGGTTGGGGAAAGAAGAAGAGTTCTCATTGACTAATTGTTCATGCAGCAAGAATTAGACTTTGTATTGTGACAGAAAAATGAACCTTTGGATGAGACTTACAACCGTGAGGAACTATAAACATCAGCCAGGGCAGACCTAGGTGGGTTCGACAGCTATTGACACGCTTGTTACATCCCTCCATGGGTATTGCAAATGAGACAACTTCTGTTCAGTGCCTTGAAATCCTTAGATTGAAGGTATGCCATTCTAAAGAAGAGCAGATGAAGGGTGAAATACACAAAAGCCTTCTTTAAAAAAACACCTGTTCTGACAGATGGTGGTGTACCAGAAGAAATGACCAATTTTCTATTCTGTTGTTGCAGGTCCACTCCAACAAACTGAACTTACAAGCAGTCAAGTTTCCTTTTCAAATATGCAAATTGCCCTTAATCACGAGATTCTACAGTAATAAACAGTCCCTCTTTAACTGGCTTTGGCACAGGTAAAATCAAACCTATTTTATCAGAAGTACCCCTCCGGACAACAGATTATAGAATCATTTTGCATTAAATTCTTATGCTTTTTTGACTGGGAAACATTTTAATCTGTAGTTTCCTGACACTGCCTTTTAAACAGTTTGTCCCCAGCACAACACGAGAATTCTACGTGCCATGTTTCATTGGCAAATTAACAAGGACGTGAAAAAACTGCATCAACATATCATACAAAATGCAAAAGCACTGAACACTTAACTACAGCTCGAACTGTTCCAAAAGGCTCAGTAGCTAAAATGGTTGAAGAGCCACAGTTTCTAGGACTGGCTGACTGTCTAAATCACACCTAATTTTCTGGGATCTGTTGTTATCAGTAGTGGGGAAATCAAAGGTAGATGAAATGAGCAATCCACTGTTAGCAGCGATGTACAGGAGAGTGTCTGGTACAGAGCAGATGCTGATGTTTTATTTGGCAGATGCAGTTCATCAAGTCACATGCCTTCAGGTGTAGCATGAGTGAGTGTGTGGTTGGTCTCCTCTTGACATTAGAAACAGACTTACTCAAGCTAGCCAAGTAATTTGCAAAGCTGCTCAACAGGCTGTTCATGTGTTTGCAAGGCGAGGTCTGATCATGAGTGCTCAAGCTTTGCCATTTCCCAAGATAGAGTGCAAACCTAGGGCCACCTTTTCCTCACAATTTCCTTTGGGGCACCTGTTCCACAGCAGTTTCCTTTAACGGACAGGACTGCTAGCATGGCAACCATACTTTGTACTCAAATGTCCCTCAAAAAATGTGCTGGATGGGAGGGATCACTTCCATGCATGAGGAAGAAGATGCTGTGCAGGACCTGTTCCAGCTTGCAGATGATCGGTTTTCCAGTGGGAGTTTTTTAACATCCTCATATGGACTAAGAAGATCAAATCCCACCACACTTCAGACTCAAATGCATGACTGAGTCTGTGGTTTAGTAAGTTACTGCCTTTAGCAGATCTGTGGTAGGAAATTTCCACAGCAAACATGAAGTAAAATATATCAGTTTAGACCTCTTTCATTGATACTGTGATTTACTCCTTAGTTGTTATGTCCTTAGAAGGTAAAATGGTTAATTATTATGACTCAGGTGTTAGGCAGTAATTTATTAAACTGAGGAACCTCGATGCTGGATCCCACAGAAGCACCTGCAGGAATTTTCCAGGGGCCTGCTCTATCCCAGGGAGTCACGATGGCTGCAAAATCTCCTCCTGGGTCCCACTGGAAGGACCTTGCTGAGGGAACTCASAGGAAAGCAGGAGTCTTCTTTCACCATAAATAACCTCAGAGCAAAGGAGGAGGTGTCACTCCTGAATATATGGAAAGGAGATGGGACCTTCACTAGAATTTCCTTAAGAGCTTTTTTTAGGAAAAGGATGGATGGTGAATAAGACTATCTAATTCTTTCATTGTAACAATGCAAATAGTAGTGGTGTGCTCCTATCCCTGGGAGAAACTGTTGCCTCTTTTGGGAAAGGGGATGTCTGGCAGGGGCTTGCTGCTGACTTGACGTGGAGTTGGAATGGGAGGGAGGAGGTTGGAGCAAGTGTTTCTGCTTGGGTGGAGGAAGCTAAATACCAATGCTTGAGCGTGTGCATTCCCACGCTGACAAAATCTGGGAGGAATTGGAGGGGGCGACAAGCTGTTCGCTGTGCCCTGTGTGCGTAGGACATTTCTGTTTTGGCTGAGGTGGTTTTTGGATATGTGGAGACAGAGCTACAGGGAGTGGCCCAACCTCTCCCAGGCCCAGCAGCAGCGAGAACAGTAAATTAGGCTTGCTGGGACATCCTGCCTCTCCTCAGCTCTGTGGCAGGAACGGGTCCAAATGCGTCCCTTGGCTCCACACAAGTGACAGCCCTCCAGGAGACTGAGGAGGGTGAGTAGGGGCTGCCAAAGGAACCTCTTTTCTCCAGTCCTTCGTCTTTTTGCTCCATGAGCACTTTTTGCAACATTTCCTCCATTACCTCAGAAGCTTTCAAGTCTTGAAAACAATTTTGTCATTTTTCTAACTTTAAGAAGCTGGGTCTTGATTGCCTTGTTTTATGGCTTCCTTGTGGTTCCTAAATGTTCTCCCTGCAAAAACCAGTGAAGTTAGTTTTTGAGCCAGTAAAGAAGTGTTATAGTGTATTTTTATATAAGCCAGATTAATGGTTTTAGAAGACGATGCATTTGTCACAAGGCAGCATTTTGGCAGCAAACTGAGCTTCAGTGAGCAGTTGTTTTCAATCTTGTCACACATCTTCGAAGAGCTAACCTGAATTTTCTCCTGAATTTGGAGTTTTACAAAATCATGACTCAATCCTATAATAACAAACAAAAAAAAAAAGGCAAAAACACCCCCCTACATTTTAGAAGTATGTATTCTGATAGAGAGAAAAAAGGATTTTTATAATTTCTTCTCTGTACTTCTTTTGTCTGGGTGCTCCTAAATTGCAGTTTTGCTTGGTGGGGTTAAACTAATCACACAGAGAGATTTATGCACTACAAATGAACACCCTGAAATTTAAAGTCAAACAGAAACTGTAAAAGCTAGAAAAGAAATCTTAATGTAGTATTTCTGGGTGTTGCATACTGGAGTTTCTTTTTTCTTTAAATAAATCAAATTCCAATGTCAGCACCCGATAACAATTACAACAGGATTCGGAAAGAGCATTCCATCCTGTGTAAGCTACAAGCAGAGAAACCGTTCCAATGATAAAAAAGCAACCACAAATAACTGTAAATTCTTTATCACTGTAGTTCTATTTCAGAGTAGAAGTCTAATAAACCACCCAAAGTGGTTGCTGTCCCTTGGGAGCTCGTGAGGACCGCAATCTGCCGGCTCATGCTTGAACACGGGCARAGCAGGAATGCTTTCCTTTAATGACACTAGTTCTGTGAATTGCAGTGTGTGAACTCAGCTGGACCTTGAATGACAGACTCGCCTAAAAATGACTCTTAGGTAATGTGGCCAATTCAGACAATTCAAGGTTGTTCCCTTTGGCATATTCCCCATTTTTTTGTTTATCTCTAGAATGAAGCCCAACAGTAGTCCATTATGCTTCTCTTTGCAGTGCTCAGTGGATCTCATTTGCAACTTAAGGGAGGAAAAAAACTGAGTGCAGAAAGACCAAGTCTGGAGCAGGAAAAAGTGGTGTTCTTATGGGGAACAATTAAAGCTTAATGCATGGGGCTGTTGTTCTTTAGAAAAAAAGAGGAGCATAAAACAGACAAGGAGATCTGTCAGAGAAAATTTCTATTTCAACAGCCAGCTCTGGGACTGTGCTAGCAATCACGTACACCAGAAAGGTGATGTGCTTCATGCTGAGCTTCCAGGTATTTGCTTTTATAATGCAACATCCTGAAAGATGAGCAGGTTAGAACAGAGTAAGAGGGAGAGGAGACAGAATGACAGTGTTCACATTCTGATTCCCTCCGTTGTTCAGCATGTTTTGCCTGCCTGGATCAAGTATCTCTAATGTGTTGGTGCCCTTTGCTGCGGTGTTCCCTGGCACCCGGCACAGGCAGGCACGGAGGTCCGTGGCACCRCTGGGGTGGAAGCTGCAGGGCTGTACGGAGCTGGAGTTGGGGCCCTTCTGCAGAAGGTGTTTTTCCGGCTGCTAGGAGCCTCTGGGTTTACCTGAAGGGCTGCAGAAACACGTGAATATTATCACTTTGAGGGAGAACATGGTTAGCTGTGAGGGAGGCAACACCTTAGTGGTGACCTTGGACTGTGAAAGCCCCTCCTGAGTGGTGCGGCAGAGCCCAGGGCTGAGGCAGAGAGGATGTGGCTGCCTCCCTGGGGTTGCCTTCAGGGAGCTGAGAGGGAAAAGCTGAAGCTTTCTATTTCAGCTGCCACCACAGGCTTTGAAAGACAGGGAGGGGAAAAAGCTGCTTCATTTTCCCCACTCAGAAAGTGCCCAGTGAGCCGGAGTATGTCAGGAGGTCATTCCTAGAGAACACAAGGGACAGAGAGGTCCTTCTCATCCCACTCTCCCTTAGGTGCCCAGCAGCAAGGGCTGGAGGGTTTCTGTGGTCCCTGCATTGCTGTCAGTACTTGCCTGCTTCCCTTCCCCTCTACCATGAGGTTGAGACCTGTCACACCACCATGCCACATGTGATCTTCTGGAGGTCAGGAGAACAGGAGCAGCCAGAGCAAGTAGGACTAGTCTTTCCCCCAAAAGCATCCAGAACTGGACCGTAAACATGCAAACTGCAAGAAGTTGATATATTACAGGGTACCTTGACCACGAGAAATTTTGTTCTTTGTTCCGTTTCAGCTGCATTAGATTTTTATCCTAAAACACACAGATTTCTGTCTCTTCTAAAATCCCTTTAAAAGAAAATGAGTATTTGCAGGCATGTTTTAGGTGTGAAAGTAGGTGTCTGCATTTTGTTTAACAACAAACAGATGTGTGTTTCTTTGTCTGTAGGTTGTGGATTTGCTACAGGGACTCTGAAAGCTGTGGGCTCATGTAGCGACTGTATATTAACTAAGGGTTTTGAGAGTCTCAACAGTATTCAGTGTGCTGGTCAACATGCCAGTCTCCATGTCTAGCTTTGTTTTGTACTACCTGTCAAATGAGAAACCAGTATTTTGCAATAATTATGACTGTTATTCAGGGAATGGGTTAGAAATTAAAGGTCATCTAGAAAACCAAAACCAAAAAAAGGCGGCCTTAAAAAGAGAAGTCAGTGATGAAAACATCTAGCACTAGGAAGCTGAAAAAACAAAGCTAAACCTTAATATTCTCCACAGAAACTTGACACAGGGGTTACAATGTATTTGGTGACTTTACTGGATCTTACTGCCTGTTCCCATCACTGAAAACAAATGCAAATCACTCGGAAAGCAAGTAACTGTCAAAGGCTCCATTCGTTTCATTCCCTTTTCCCATCATTTCTCCTTCAAAACCCGATACTTGCTTTGCAGAGTTTATTATTAGCAGCTGTGCCTGAGACTGGGGAGAGTGTTGCAGTAGGAGAACTATAGATATTTTTTTCTTTAGATAAAACAATGTCTCTTTCTTGGCATTGGTTGTCTTGGAGCAACTTCATTGTGGTATGGCAGAGTGTGGGAGTGAAATGGAACCTGTAATCTTTGAAAAGTCACCTTGGACAACCCATTTAACTTCCAGGCTGCTCTGTATTCATCTCTGGGGCTGTCCAGCATCTCTCAAAGCTCTGTGACCAGTTTATGGAAGAGAAAAACAGTCGATACAGAAGTTTGCAGTATCTACTGTGGACAGTTGGCATTCAATTAAGAGAAGGGTAAACCAACCCATTTCCATTTGACACCAAGTATACAGAAGACAGAGCACAGCAGGAACCACCTCTCTTTTGTGTGTTATTTTACCAGGGATTTGCCAGGCTTGGTAACCCTCAGCCATAATAATCCTAATAATAAAATTTCCTGCTGAGTCAGTCCCAAGTTTTTCCCAGTGAAGACAGTCACCGAAGAAGTGCAGAGCAGCTGCCGCGCTCTGGGGTGCGTTTATCAGGCACCAGCAGAGAGAATGAGGGCAGATGATCTTCTTCCTGCATTCAGCCGTGCTGCAGGGCAAAACAAAAAAAGAAAACTCTATGTCAAACCAGAGCTGCTATATACTGGTTATGTGGCTTGAGAGCAGCACTGGTCTGTCTGGCCTATGTAGCCAAGTGTCTTTTTGCAGAGCCCAGAGGGAGAAGAGAGGCAGTGCACGTCTCCTCCTATTGTGGGATCAGGGTGCAAGTGTCTGAAATTTCTAAACACAGGTTCAGAAATGTTCCTGTGCCACTATTCTTAGGAATTGCTTAAGCCTCTTCTCTTAGAAGGAAGTAAAGCAAGGATAATATTGAGATGGTTAGAATGCCTCACCTTCTTTCATTTAATGTGCCAAGTGGAATAGTCTCTGTTAAGTCCCTGTAAATTATTAACTCTTTTTTCCTAGCTAGAAAAGAAATGTATTTTTTTCTTTACAACTTTCCTACAGATATTGAAACATGATAAAACGAAAATGGCTTCACACTATAATTCACTGGGACTTCTCTCCTGAGAACGAAATGGAGCAATGCAGGATTAATGTTGATTTTATCACTGCTGCCTTCTCTAAGGAAAAAAGTCCTTATAGATTTAAGAGAATGATTTCTGTGTGGCAATATTTGGAGAGTTGAGCTGCCTGTATTTAAGGTCTCTAGAGGTCCAAGTCCCTCAAGACTGCATGGAGAACAGTCTTAGATGAGGATCAGAGTGATTCAATATCATAACAAATTAGGCTGTAAGAAGAGGAAAGGGTGTAACCACAATGATCACTTAAAGGTTTGCTCTAGAGCCCATCAGACACAACGAGCTTTGGACCAGTCTCCATCCAGGCTTCCTTTCTCAGGATTACAATTGCAGATGAAAATATTGTGCAAGTGATTGTGTTTCTCTCTTCCCCACAGTACTTCTCTCTGCCCAAAATTAAGCTTACATACTAGAGTTTAGTGGGATTTTGGCCACCATGGTCCATCCTAACCAACATACGTTTGCACAAGTAATTTTCAAATACAGCTTCCAGCCACCAGAAATGTCTTCCAGGTAGCTCCAGCCCTGGTTTTGTGTGCGTGGCTCACCAAGGTCTGTATCCTGTGTGAGCTGCAGGGAATATGGAGGCAGGAATGAACAGAGCACAGACCAGCATTATATAGAGCTGGTATCTGACAGTACGACTGGTAGAGAAAGGAGGTCAAATGTGGCATTCATTACCTCATTCACAGCCTGATAAATCAGTCTCTGTCTTTGCCCTCAACTGTTTGGCTTTTGCCACCCACAGCCCCCGTGACTCCATCATCATAATGAATAATTCAATAAATATTTTTTAAACTCCAGCTATTAATGCCTATTTAAAGCTTCCTACTTTATGGTTTGTGGGGTTTTCAGGAATTGCTGAGTGTCAGTTCTGTGTGGTTTTTATAGGTTTTGTAAAGGGCACAGGGAAGAAAGCAGGTGATGTTTGTTGGTATAGCAAAGAAACAATTCATTGAAACTGGCATAAAACAGACTGGAAAAATATAATTACAACAGTGGGTAAGAGAGGAGGAGAGACCAGAGAGTCCTTGAGGGTTAGAAGCAGCAGAAAGACTGTGAAAAAAGAGGAGCCATTTGCGGCATTCAAGGGTGGAGAGAATGAGGGGCACTGAGGTAGACCTGAAGGAATATGAGGATGGAGCACCTATTGGTTGTACAGATTTGAGCAAAAGTAAAGAAATGCCAGGAAGGCTGGGAAGCGAACAGGGACAGGAGGGCAGTGTTTTCATTTTAGCTTTAAGGACTAAACAGTCAAAACAAGATAGTCAGGCTGTGGCTGAGGGAAAAAGAGCAACCGTTAGAGAGGTGAAAGAGAGAGACAAGAGAAAGCAGTTCTGAAGCAAAGAGGTATTGAAGTTCACTATTGCCCTCACTTAAACCAGTTTTGCTCTTCTCTACTTTGCAAGACAAATCATGAAAATAAAGTGGTTGCCTCAGACCGACACCATGGCTAAGGGACAGTGACACTGCATAGCCTCAGTGCCTGTAAGGCGCAGGACAACGGACCCTGCAATGCGAAAGGACCTTTCACATAGCGCTGTGCAGCACCTCCATGTTAGCGTGGCTTGGGACTTCTGCTCTAGTCCCGTGAGATGTTCTTGCTCTGATTGCCCACTTCCTCAGAGCACGGAGTTAAGCAAATGGAATCAAGTTTCTGTTCGCTTTCCTGTTAAAGATGGTTTCTAAGCAGTTTCCAATGTCTGGAATATTTGACATTTCAAGGACATCACAACACGCTGTTCCAATTTCTACAACCCTATTTGTTCTCCCAGTTTCTGGTAGCCATCCCTATTCTCTAAAGCTGTGGGAATTTCTTATATGGGGACAGAAAATACGTTAGGAATGGAGCCCTTAAGAAAAAAAAAGTGCAGATGTTTTCTTCTCTTTCTTTTTTTCTTTCTCTTCTCTATTTAATTTTCACCTGGGTAAATACTGATGAAACTGAATGGCAGAGAGATGGATTTTTCACTGTTACTTGTACCAAGAGATATCAACAAATTTCATTTTCAAATCCTACCCTATGTGCATTCATCAAGTGTGGTAAATGTGCCACTTCTTTCCCATTATCCAATGGAATATTTTGATATTAAAAATGTTTTCAAACTTATAATTTTTACTTTGTTATTTTATTTTCTTAGACAATTTGGAAAAAACAAGATAAATTAAAAAGAAAGTATTTTAAATTGCTGAAAAAATAATCCAGAAGTGCTTTTACCCTAGAAAGCTATAAACAGGTATTTACAGTTTGTAGCAGGGAAATTGGATGAAGTTATGAAGTTATAGAAAAGAAGAGAATTATACAGACATGGGTAAATTAGGTATATGAGAAAGAGTTGAAACAGGTTTATGAGGGAAATCAGCTGTCACAGAGGAGTCAATGAGTACACATATAACAGTGGCCCAGTTAATATAGTGTATTTCAGTTACCAAAACATTTTGATGAGGCGTGTCTCCAAAGGCTTTTACAGTAACTGAGCTGTCGCGGAATGAATGTGGATGTCCTCTCTTGAATTAACTGTCAAAAGATAAGAAACCAAATGAAGGAATAAATGGACTGCTTTCTCATGGAGAGGCCACCAGGGGAGCCTTGCTGCATTTGTGCTAGTGAACGTATTTCTAAATGGTCTGGAAAAGAAGCTGAAATTCAATGCTACTGAATGAGAGTTAATACTTATGGAAAAAGCAAGCCCTTACCACTGTAATGGAGAGACTGACTCAAAAAGAAATTGAACAGACTCATTGAAAGAACTGTCTAACTACAGCTATCACACACAACCAAACAAATGCATCTTCCAAAACAGAACCTATCCAAGTCTCCACTGGAAGCTGAAATGGTATAGCAAGGGAAAGATGTCCCCATAGATGTCCCTTCTGCTCCCTCCCTAGGTTTCTGCTACCAACCACACCTGCAGGATGCTGACTGCAGTGACTCTTGTTCTGATGAGGTACAGGTGCTGTTACAGTCCTCATCTCATCTCGTCCACTTCCCTCCTCCACACACCTACCCCCTCTGGAAGTTAGAACAAAATCAGTGGAGTTAAAGCAGATTACATCAGTGAAAAAGAGGGAAAAACACTTCTTAGTGCTTTTTTTCTGGGATGTGCAGATGCTGTGACAGGCAGCCTTAGTTAGGAAACATCAAAAGTGTAATCGTATTAATAGAAGCACTTTCTTAGGCATGTGAAAATGTGAGATGATGTATCATTTACAAGTGAATGAAGACTCAAGACTGGTAACTGCTGGACTGCATAATGTGGCCACAAAATGCTTCCATAATAATGAGTCCAGGAAATTATTGCACAGCTGTAACACAAGTGTGGAGGAGATTAGTAGAGACTTTCAATAGATTTTTAGGTTCTCCCTTTTTAAAAATACCTTTCATCCTCAATGCAGCCTGATTGCATACAGTAGCTGGCACGAAGGCAAGAAGCAACTACAGCAAAGTCTTGTAGAGAAAACGCTAGCATATTTGGATGTGCTGACAATGTAGCTCCAGAATGTAAAGAACTTGCAGTATCCCAATCACAGGAAGAAGGACAGGGTCATGATTCTGCAACCTTAACCCGAGGATGAAGTCTTTTTTGCATTCAGTCCAAGAATCTCCTCACTGTATCAATTACAGTTTGATTATAAGTAGACAGAAAGAGTCTGTGGAGTCATTTGACCAGCTGCAGTGGCTGGTGGCGTGTTTCTCTTCCCCTCAGGCAGAGAGGCTGGCAGAGGGCAGTGAACGTCTCGGGTCACCATTTCCAGATGACTGGGACAAGGACATTGGGAACAGGTATGGTGGGTAGATCTGCTCTTATCTAGAAAATTTTATTTCCCTGCTTATCCAAGGCAAGAAAGTTAATTCTCAGGACAGATATTCCTTCCTCCCTGCCCCACAAATTAACAGAATTCTGGTCAAGGCTGAAGCACTAGGTTCTCCCAGCTCTAGAATTGATTATTAGATGTGTCTCCAAGAGCGGGAGGCATGACAACAGGAGATGCACAGGCTCCCATTTGATGTTCATGGGGAGAAGAAAAGTGGGTGTCATTGTAAAGAGGTCCCAGTTTCAATATGCATTATGACTAGCTCTTCCAAGCTATCAACACGTACGAATAAAACCCATATAAATTTCACAATACATCTTTGGTGGTAAAATCTAGACTAATTTGGTCATGTCCTCAGTTGATATTAATTAAAACTGAATAGAGGATTTACCCTGGCTATGCAGATTTACTCTGGTGGAATATTCAGCCCCATATTTTTTGCTTGGCCTTGGGATTATAACATGTTAGATTTATTGGCTCATTTGCTACAGTAAATGAGAGTCTCTGGACTGAGCCACAGTCAATAGCAGAGTGGTGAATGGACTGGCTGAGGAGCAGGACAGGAATAAAGAGAGAACATTTGTTCTGAAAGACAGAACCCGGTCCTTATTCCTGTCCTGGTCCATCATTACTGCTTTCCACATCCAGTGAAGATGATCTGCTTTGGGACTTGAAACGAGCAAACACATTTTTTTCTTAAATGAAAAGTGTTGTAATGAAAAGGATTTGACAGGCCATAGAATATAGTGCAGAGCTTTGTTGAAGTGAACTAGCTTCACTTTCACTAGAATGAAAAGGGATTTTCTGGTGCTAATTTCTATGCTGAGAATTGTATAAGGTATGCAATGGATTGTACACATTTTTACAGGGCATGATGGTGCTTGGTTTTGCAAGTACCTGCTGCCCTTGTATTGAGATCTCCAGACATGAGCTGGGAATCATGAGAGTTTGAGGAACTTGTGCCAGAGAGTGTAGGTTCCTGAAATTATGGATTAAAAAAATCATACTTATGATCTTAATGATAAATGAGTAAATACAGACAGATGAGACATGGTGACTTTGTGTGTGACAATAATACGAAGCTGGTGAATGTGATGATCATGTGTAACAAATGAGAAAAATATTTTTCTCTGATTTAACTTCTGACTCAGAATTTAAATTTTTCTTGGAAGATCACTAACAAGTGGACACCTTAGTAAGGAGGAAATCTGCCTAACTTACCAAAATTCAGAGAGTAAGTTTAACAGAAGATTTTAGAGCATCTGCAGATAGGCAGCTGAGAATGAGTACAGGCTGAGTGCCAGAGGAATGATCTTTCCAAAATGTGTTCCCTGTTTTGTTACCTTATCATTAATGTAATATTACCTTAATCTTATAGTAACTGGTAATGATCATTGTTACCAATAATAGAGTGAATTTGTAGCACGCTGTTTCTAGTTTGCTGTATGAGGGGTTGAGCTCCCAGAGAAGTCTCGTGGGCTGGGCATGACCCCGGTGACAGACGCAAGAGAGGAGGGTAGGAGAAATACCTTCCACTCGCTGTCTGCCCAAACTCCCACTCCCTGCTTTGACTGCTGGATCACAAATTTTCTGTTTATATGAGAGCTTTCCCCAAGGCAGCACCTTTCATTGCACAGACTTATGTCCTGAGTGTGTTATAATGAACTAACAACACTCTGCCACGCATGGGCCTTGCCATTGACCTGGTCCATTCACATATCACCTGGGGAGAAGCGTTTTCTGCAGTGCTAGACCCAGACAAAGACAGTATCTGACACGAGTACCCTTTTAAGTATAAAGCAACTGGTACCATAAAGTGATTTATACAGTGTCCTGGCATTTACAGTTGCTAAGATGAATTGCTTTGGGGTATACGATAAAGCCCTTTATCAAAACCGGCTTTACGTGTCTGCTTACAGTCGTAAAGAGAAATGTGTGAGAACGTAGCCTCCTCAGTTATCCCCAGAAGGCACAAGAGGACAGCTTGTTCAGTACAATACTTGATGTTAGTGGTGGGATTTGTTGCTGGATTATCAGTTTGTAATTAAGGGAGTTATTAATGCTGAGAAGGAATTCTGAGCTCAATCCATAATCCATTATAAACTTTAATGGACAAAAGTGTACTCAAAGGAAGAGAGGATACGAGCTATTACTGTGACCATTACTCCATGGTGTGAAAAGGTGTGACCCAAGTCTGTGGAGCAGCACTGATTCACAGGAGATGGAGACCTGGCGTGGCACTGACTGTGGGGCAGTCAGACTCCTCGGGACAGCAATGTATTTTCTGGGCTTTCTTCCACTGTGAATCCTCTCTGCCCTTTCCGGAGGTGGCTAATGGAAAGCATCCTTGGTCACTATACGGGGTTCGCAACATTCCCCGTGTTCCCTGGAAAAGCAGAGTGCTTGTTCGTTGCCCTGAGTCCCCATGGGTCATTTGTTATGTGGGAATCTGCCCACCTCAGTGCTTTGGGGGAGGCTACATTTTGCATCTTTAGAAATCTAAATACCTTTCAAATATGATTTCCTTGTGAGCTTGAAACAATGTTCAGAGAATCAGTCTCCTGTTGACTCCAGAGCTTTGCAGCAGAGTCAGTGTTTAGGTTTTTTGTGTGAATGTGGATGTTCAGCACGCTCTTCTGAACCATCCAGCTCTGGCTCAGCTTCCTGTGAGCAGGGACATCAACCGAAGTGATCCAGGCAGCTCTCTGGGGCCTGTGAGGCAAGGCAAGATAATCACGCTAATCACTACTACGACTTTTGCTAGCTCCTTGTTTACTGACTTTTAACAGCAACGTGCTACCAGCTAATTGCTGCCAGGCACGTGACAGAGCCCAAGAAGGCTCAGCGGCAGACTGGACGGAAGGGAGTATAACTCAGTGACTGTTGATAATGAGGCAACTATCAGCAAAGCATGGGAAAAAAAAATGGGGGAAATCAGGTAGCCATCATTCCCCTGACACTAAGGAAGCCTAATCAATTGACGAGAAGGATCACTTGTTTGCTAATTGCAATTACTTGAATAAATGTCGAGCAGGGTGACTTTCCTGACAATCAGGAGACTACACCACAGAGCCCATCCATCTCAGGGWCACTTAATTATCTTTATTGCCTGCTCCCTCACATTCAAGGAGGAAATGAGATAGCAAGTCTTGTCCTGTCTTTGTAACCTTTTACCTTTACTTATTTATTTCGTCATGACTTTGGCAGTGATTCACTTGACACTATCTAACTGGCTTGTTGCATAATCACCTCTTGGCGATGGACATTAAATATTCCTTGGTGGTGTGGGATTCAAACACCTTGTTTGCCTCCATTGTAGTCCTAGGAACTAAAATGTCTTTCCTCACCTTTTCCCACAGACGTTGTGTGGAAGGAAAACATCATTGGCTAATGCTGGTGTTCAATGAAATGTGTGCTTGAGTTTGTCTTGGGGATTTTATAGGGAGGCAGGTGCTGTGGACATAATTTTTCATCTTTCAATGGAAGAATTGCTCAGCTTGTTCAAAATATTACAAAGAAAATAGTTTTAGATGGCCAGGAAATTGAGTAAATTGCTTTTCCTCTGATTTTTCTATTCCCCCCCCTCTTCTCCACCTTCATGTTTTCTAGTCCTTCTCTTGCTCTGTACACTTGCAAAGCCTTTGTACTTTTTCAAACACCAGAACCACTAAATTGTACCATAAGTCTGGCTTCTCAAAGCTAGTTAAAATTTTTGATATTTGCACAAATTGTGCAAAGAAAACCGTAATTCTCTTTCAGCCATGCATTCTGATCTTTCTTGCTAGTTGGGGATAGTGACAAGGAATGGAAAAAGCAAAATACTGAAATGTCCAGTTGCAACCACAGCTGGATTATTAGTAATGTTTTTTAAAGGAAAGAATTGCTAACTCATTTCTAAAAAGCCATTTATCAAATCTAACTTTCATCTTTCTGTAATCTGCGTTAAACCCAACAGTTCCCATTGTTTTTTCCTTTGGGGAGTGAAACAGTGGGTATAACATTAACAAAAACATAAAAATATACTACTTCTATTAAGGGTCAAGGTACCAGCCTGACTGCTTGAGTCCAGAAGAAGAAGCAAAACCCAGGCAAAACCCAGCAAAACCGTGCCTTATGGTTCATTTCAGGCATTCCTGTTAACACAGGTTAACACAGGGTTCCTGTTTAATACTCACGCAGGTCTCCTGGAGAAGTTGTGGAGTCCCCGTCTTTGGAGATATTCAAGGTCTGACGGGACAATGTCCTGAGCAACGTGCTGTGGCTGACCCTGCTCTAAGCAGGTACCTGCCAGCCTCGGCCGTTCGGTGAGCACATTGCAGAGCAGAGGCAGCGTTTGCCAAGGAGAAGGATCACAGATGTAAGGGCAGCCAGGCCTTACCACCATGGTCTCAGCATGCCCCACGCTCTCTCAGCTGCTGTCCTCCAGGAATGTAATGGCCTGAAGCACGGAGAGCTGCACGACTTTCCCAAGCAAGGAGCAAGAGACATTGTGTGGAAGAGCAGGGAGCTGGACCTGCATTTCTGGAAGACCGACCATCAGGGCTCCCTCCTCCTGGCTGTCCCTGGCTGCTTTGCATGGACCGCTGTCATCCTCTCAGGACTGGAGCGTAATAATTTACAGACTGTGCTTGCTGCCAAGCCTCCGCTGCCCTGAAAGACTGTTTGTCCCCAGCAGTACTGAAGAGAAATCACTCCACTACAAGTGCATTAAGCACATGAACAGCTCTGACAAGAGGCAGAGTAATAATTTCCTTGGTAAGCTCACTTATGCTTTATTGAATTCATTTATTGGCTGTCCAACAGCTCCATCAGGCGCTTTTGCAGCAGCCAGACACAGAGACCTCAAGTCTGGAGTCAAGTCAAAAGGTCCTCTCCACTTCCTTACTATAGTGGCAAAATGAAAATCTCCTCAAGCAGGCAGAGGTGTCCTGCCACAGTGACTTAAACCATGTGCAGTGCAGGCTAAGCATTATTTCAGCAGCAACAGGTAAGCGAGGCTGTGCCAGGCTTTGGCAGGTTAATGTGCTCTGGACATGTCTGAAGTGCTTAACAGTTTGACGTGGCAATGGCAGGAAATATAATTTTAGTAAAATCTGAGCATTGTTCTCTCTCCAGGGATAAAAGCTTCATGAATGCAACAACGTGTAATCTCTCACATTCATTTTTTCATGCAGGTTGAACGCAAATTATAGTGTGTCTTTAGCACACTGATATTGTAACAAACTGAGACAGATTGCAAATTTACCAGTGAAATACTGAAGAAGAGGACATTTTGTTTTGATGACTCTGCAAAGTGGGAGAAACAGGTCATCAGAAGCCTACTTTTCTACAGAGGAGCTTGGGACAAGCACTTCACTGTTGGCCACACGTGTACAAGGCAATTACAGTAAATAAGCCATAATAGAGAGAAATGTTAATCTATTTTTTGAGAGATAAGGCAAAGGTTGGCTGGCTTCTACTGGTTCAGCATTGCTTTGCAACCTGCACATGAAAAATGTATTGTACAGAATAAATGGAATGGGAATAGCTGATGAATATCACAAAACAGAGATGCTGAGAGCTTTGCTGCACTGTTGGATAATGTTTGGGTATTTGCTAGTGACAGATGGTAGACCTCCTCATCCGTATCTGTGTACCCTGGATGGAGGACTGCTTGATGACATGCGTGCAGTTACTGTCACTGTCAATTTTGTCATTTTGTAGCCTTCTTACAGCTTTGAGGGCCTCCGTGTGTTCAGTCATTTGTGCAGAGATTTTATGAGGCAGGTGCTTAAGAGTGTGGTAGGAGAGAAAATAAAACAAATAAATTAAAGTAAATTCCAGTTACTCTTAATCCCAGCAAAGGCACAGTCTGTGATCACTTAGCTATTCCTAAATAACCTGGGTTTTGTATTCCACATTAGCATCTGGACTGAAGATACACATGGTGTTAACTGGAAACATGCAGAGGCCAAATAAATGAATACACCAACATAAACCCATGTATGGCCTAATTCCCTCCACTGTGGATGCTAGTGAGAAGGCACAATATGTGTTGAATACCAGAAAATCAATTTTGAGCTGAAAAACCTTTCAGACCAGCTTGCTTTTTTCTGTTGCCCAGACAAAAAGTTGCACGAGGCTGGAGGAGACTGAAAGTTTCTCTTTGCAGTGACAGAGCACCAGAGATGTGCATCCCACCGAGAGCACTCTGGCTGCAGGGCACCTGTGGGTCTGCACCCACATCAGTCTCAGCCCCTGTTTCCTGGCCGAGGCTCCAGCCTGCTACTGAAAACTACTCTGAACACTTCTTCAGCTACATTTTAAAGGACAGAGAGCAAAAAAAAGGAGGATAAACAAAACAAAAAAGGAGGGTTTCTCTATTCTTGGGAGAAATTCATCGCTTTCACAACAGCCCAGACTAAGGCGCATGGAGGTGTGTTAATAATGAGCGTGGCCCTCAACAATTTCTTTTACCTGTGAACAGACAGGTGATACCAGGCCCCTCAGTGTCCTGGCTCCTTGAGATCTCTTTCTGTAGCATGACTATATCCATACATACCTGGGCTCTAGGTACTCTGGGCCGTGGAAGCAAGACCCAAGTCCTTACTATTGCAAGGCACTATCATTCCTCCACATGGCAAGTGCACCCTGTCCCTGTGTAGTCTATTGCAACCATTTTCTTCTGAAGGCAAATCAATAGACCAGCAGAACTGCTCTGTTGCATGTCCTTCGGATGCTTCATGCACCAAAATGCACATTACTGTCCTCTCTGCAGAAACCTGAGATAAAACAATTCCAGCTTTTATCAGCTGAAGTTAGAGCCTTAGTTTAAAACTATCAAACAACATTTCTTTTAGACCTATGATTTTTGCCTCCCCATTTCTCAGTGTGTTTTCCTCTGCCCCCAGAGGAATTTGGTCTCATTTGTTGAAATATCTTCTATCTGGATTGCCTCCAAACATCAACTGTAAGCCTGATTAATTATCAAGATCATCATCACAATTCATAGTAAGTCGTGTGCTAATTACATGTACCCTATGAGTATTTTCTTCTCGTTTATCTTGTGAGTGCTCATTTTGCAGATTAATAATGAACATGACAACTGCAAGTGAAACCAGTACTGTGGACTGTCAAATAAAGGCATGGGGGGATTGGGCTCTTAATTAAAACTGTTATTTGCTTGGCATTACAAATGCTACTACCCATCTTGCTTCCAGGATTCCAGGAAAGGCTATTTATTAAAAACATATTATTCCCAAGATACAGATACAAAAGACACTAGGGCGCTCTGGTAACACCAAAAGAATCACTTAGTACTGAAAACTATTTCATACCCACACTGAATTAAAGAGTCTATGAAAAATATCAGCCTCTTAGACCTGAAGAGCAATACTCTCTCTCTTATGCAGGCAAATACAAATAAGCTTTTCTCCTCTGCCTGAGCCATAATCCAAAGAACTCAAGCCTGTGGTTTTCTTTCTCCAATTGGGCTTGGCCTAGATTCTCTCACTAAAACTGTCTGTAGGCCTCACAAATAATTTTTATAGTCAAGAAGTACAATCAAGGTGGCGGTGAGTGGTCATCAGTCAGAAGTAACTATTTTGGTCACTGCCAGCTTCATGGGCTACATGAGAATCTGCAGTTTGGAATTGAAAAATGGTTTACTTATCTTTTAAAAAGAGCACCTAATTCCTTCTCACAATCTAAAAAGCAGTACTTGTGGTTTTAAGACAAGAAAAGATGTGGGTAGAAATGCATGCTGTGACATATCTGGATTTTAAGTTACAAGCCAGCACTGCAGCAGCCAATGCTTCAGAGAAAATAAGTCCTTTCTTCTGGGCATAAAAATCCTGCTGGCTGTTCATAGTTTGATTTGGGGGGGAGTGCTTTTGGTTGGATGTAGGTGTATCGAGGAAATTAGCTTTGAGAGTGATAACTTTATGTCAGAAAAACAGTCCTGTTTTTCTCAATTCTGTTCAAAATCCTATCACCACCTGCTTCACTCCTTGTAGTAGCTTAGCTAAGTTTCTTATGAATATGTTAGTTTCAGTAAGATTCCTTCTGTTCCTCTAAAAAGCCCCATATTAAATTACTACAGAGTTGTGTTCCTTCCCCTCTCCCCCTTAACCTAACTAGTCTTAGGGCTGAAATTCAAAAAGTCGTTTTTAACAAGAAACAATTTCTCTTACTCACAACCCTGGCATTTCAGAAATAACAAGGATGAAGATGACCTCTTGTGGAATGGCTCTAAAAAGCCAACATTTTAGCCCTTTTCATACCCTAAAAGAGCTAATTACAACCCATGTAATTTCTTGTTCATGACTTATTTCATGACTCCATGACTCAGATGCCATGTTCCATTAGTCAGCATGACCTCACGTGATTTACATCACCATAGCATAAAATTGTAATTACAAATAATTTAAAAGTCAAAGAGGTTGTTTCTTGAAACACCGTTTTGCCCATCAAAGTGACTTTCTTTTTGTTAGTCAAAATGTACTGCAGTAGTAACAAACTGGCTGGTTGTAAGGTACCTTACTACGTGAATACCAACATACATGTATCTTCTGCTATAAAAGGTAGATCATTCATATATCTTACCACCCTAGATGCACTCAAAGATTCTGGGTCATGAGGCCACTCCCTTTCTAAACATAGATTCTTCTTTAACTAATACAGCTACAATTGCTAAAATGAAAACCTTTCCATAGAAGGCAACATTTTAATTCACGTTACTGGCTGTCCATTCATCAGAGCAGCAAAACCAAACAGGTCTTTAGCTACTAGATCTCCCAGTACTGAACAACTCTCCTATAAGCGGCTGACTGGATTCTGGACCTGCCCTTGCCACAGTGCCTTTCTTTACTCCTGCTTTCCCACTCTCGCTCTGCCAAGCAGGACCGCAGCTAGCTAACAGTGCTGTCAAACGCCTGTCTTTTCCTGTTGGTACCAATCTGAATACAGAGTAGGCAGTGAGTTTGCTGACACCCGTACTTAAATCAGAATAATTTTTCTTATCCAGTATGTTTGTTTTCATGACCTTGATGACATATTTATAGAATTCAGTTTTTCTGAGGGAGAGGCTGGTTTGTGTTTGCTCATGCAACAGCTGTGCTTTGTCTTTTAAAAAGACAGTATAGTTCCTATGCCTGGTTATTTTTAAACCACATAGGTCTCACTGGTCATCTAAAAATAAGTTTCTAATGTTCACATGTAGTATACATAGAACCATCATTTGACCAAATATGGTAGCATAAAGGGGTCCTTATCAGGTTTTTGGCTTCTTCTATAGTGGCAATAATGATTTTAAAATACACAACAAAACCATAAACAGACCCTGTACTTCCTGCTTGCAAAACACCATGAGCAGAAATTAATGCTTTTGTGCAAATAGGGTCTGGACTGAGGACACAATCAGACTTCTCCCAGCAGTAATCAGACAATAACAGTTTTTACTTCCCTGAAAGGATCTGGTTAATCATAACCCCTGTACAGCAAGGAAGCCCAATATTTTGAAGGGAAAAATAATGTTGGAATGTAAAACAAAAAATTCTGATCCTCAGAAATATCCATGAAAGATCTCTCTTTTAAATAAGCATAATCAAGACATCTTGTTATCAAACTTTCAAATCAGAATTTTTCTCTAGAGACAGGACCAAAATGTCTAGGCCATGTGATTCACAAGGTTTTTGGGTTTCTCTTTCCTCACTGATCTTAGCTCAGAGGAGAGAACCCAGAGGACCTTAACTGCTCAGACCCAAAGCAATCCCCATAACAGAGCAGACCTGGATTTTGTCTATCCAGGCTTTCTTGAAAAAAGCATGCCAAGCTGGCTAAAAGAAAACGCCATAGGTCAGCTAACATTCAGACAGCTGGACTATATAGGCTTTGGCAAAATGTTTGCATTTTGATTAACTGGGCTTTTCTTTGACGAAACACAGAACAGAAAAGATTTTCAAGGGACAAGTCCTTATGAAACCTGTATCTGTCAGAATTTAAAAGAGCGCCATGAGCAGTAGAATTAAGAGGGTCTGACTTCTTATCGATTTGTGTCTCACAAATGGCCCCCTTGGTGGATTTAATAATTTTTAGTAAGGGGTGAGCAGGTGGTTGAAGCCTCTCTTTCTCACTTTCTGTTCTTTTCACAAATCTAGGAGGAACTTTGTATCGTTGAGGTAACAGCATTTCTTCAAAACCAGTAGACACCGACTGCGTCATTCCAGAGTTACTGAGGAAAGACAGTCAGGTTGGCATACGCAAACACACAAAGCACATCACCGTATCAAAAAGCTTTTGGTTACAAATCCTACAATACAGGCATCTGCCAATACAGGAAGGTCTGATGTTTTCCTTATATAGCTGTATATCTAAATTAGTGCACTCCATCCCCATGCTGTTATTCTATAGTTAGGTGGAAGCATCAGGTTAAGTGTGTTGCACATACAGAATTAAAATAAAATTAGCAGGAATTTTGGTCACCTAAGGTTTTAAGGATTAATCCTAAAGACCTCAATGCAGCTGTTTGGTTTTGAAAGTAGTCAGGGCCTACTTATTTGATGAACTGAACTGGAATATGCAAGTCCTTGTTTTGAAAGCTCTCAAGAAATATTTCTGTATGACTGACTGTGGATGGTAATGGGATATTTTTAGTGTAATGTTTGAATGCATTGCAAGTCTGCTTGCATTCCTCCAGAAGAGAATGAGTCATTACCCACAGAATAGATACGCAATAAATTTAACTTGCTTTTCTGCTCATGCAATACTATAAAGCAAAACAGAGTTTCCTGAGCTGTATTCTTTACTGAAGTTCATTCTTCACTGAGAATATATTTTTTACTTTAATATTTCTGTCACCCCTGTACCTAGTGGACCATCACTGACCCATCACAGATATTAATATGACATTAATACTGTCGTTACAGACATTACAGACATTAATACAGTCTGCCTCTATAATAAACGCGCAGCATAGATTTCAGGGAGAATTCGGCACTCCACAAAACTTTGAAGTCCTTATTGTGTTTCACATGCCTTACACACCTTTTAAAGCTTTTCTTTATCCTCCCTTTGACCATTTTTCTGTCTCCTTTACTTAGGTTAGAACCTCCAGTGCTGCCTGTTTAGGTCACTAACAGCTCCCTTTATTCAAGCTTTCTCTGTCAGTATTTGCCCAGCATCTACAGTAACAGAATTACAACATCACAGTTGTGCCCTACTCTAATACAAATAACAAACACATCTTTGCTGTTCCTTTCTGCAAGCTGTGGGTATGGCTGATATTTCCTTAAATATTCAGTGTTGCAGTCAAACAAACTAAAAAAGCTCTAAGGGTATTGTCATCTGCTCGTGACGGAAAGGATTCTGCCTGTATGACAATATGAAAGGCCATTGTGAGGCTTGGCTTCCCACAAAACAGAGGAAACGAAGTTCTGTGGTTTCAGCTCAGCATGTGAATTTTTCAACAACATTTCAGGGCTTTCTGCAGCAGCAGTTTTCATAGGTGAAGATGTTTTCATAAGTGAAGATGGACTCACACAAAGAACGGGTTTTGAACTTCATAGTAGGACAGATGACCTAGTATTACAACGCATCTCCTAAGAGGAAACTTCAATAGTGGGAACTTTGTGATGTTTATTGAAGTTTAAGTACATATTTTTCTTAATTCATGGCAAAAATGGCTCTCATGCACAACATGCTCTGTTAAAAAAACAAAGTCCAGTTATATTTTCACACAGTTCAGAACTGAGTGGTTTAGATTTCATGCAATTCAAAACAATGATAGTCCCTATTGTTCTTGCTTATATTATCATATGAACCTTGTTGTGATTATATAGACCTTTTTTTTGTGTTCAGTAAAGGAAAAATATTGCAACAACTTGTTGTATTCAGATTGCGTTATTCAGCTGGGGTAAAGGGGCAAAAAGGGTGCTCAGAAAATCACCTGTTAGGGAAGCTAGGAAGAGATTCCCAAAGTATTGGTTTATCCAAACAAACAACCCTGGATCTTAAAGCCCATGGGGCACAGAGAATTCACAGAAAACATGGGAGAAAGGTCCATTCAGAGGCTACTGACAGTGATCTGTTATGGTGATTAATGATTCTTGCAGATATATAAATTTTAAAAGCCAGAAGGAACCCTTCCATCACCCTGACTGTTTTCTGTAAAAATGTCCTCCAGAGTCTCCTGTAATTTGTATTTGAAGAGTTTTCCAAAAAGACATTCTATATGTAAGGACTTAAAGAGGTGGACCATTTTATATTTGGTCTTTACTGATGACCTGGAACTTAGGAGTTTGTATTTTAAATGTTTGCAAGTGTCCCAAAAGTGGAGCTTATGCAGAATAACATATTTTATGAGGTTTATGGCATTAATTCCTTTTTATTATGAATGTTGAGATCTTTACAGAGAAGAGATGAGAAAGGAAAGGGGCTTTGTGGTGATGAGGCCTAGTTACATGTTTCTTTTCATTACTGACTGTGAATACTTCCAGAACATGGAAAGCAAGTTAGGGAGTTTTGTAATATAGTGGAAGGAAAGCTGGGATAGGGGAAGACCTCCCCTGCTTTGGCTGCAATATCATTTTCCTGAGGCAAAAGAGACAATAAACACCTAGGGCCAATAAATTGACCTTCATCTTGCTCCAGTGATGTGCTCGTCACAGCCATTAATTTGACAATGTTCTAGTTCCTGCTTCTGATTGAAGGTTTTAGCTGGGACAGTGTCATAGCTCTTTGACAGTTCAAAACATAAAGTATCTCAGACAGAGGAAGAAAAGCTGCTGCATTTCATTAAACAGCTTTTGGAGGCATGATGGAAAACTGAGGGGTGTGAAGAGATTGCAAATGTTGATAGAGGCATTTACACCAAGTTGCAAGGCTCCATTTTAAATTCAGCTCCTGGTCTATCAGCGCTTGCCGTCGTCTTTGAGCAGCACAAATCTGAGAGAAGGAAAGGAATGTGAATGAGCCCATTAGTCCAGATCTCATAGATCTTATGCTTTTGGGACTTCAGAAATTGACAGCATATGTTGGTAAAAAGCCTGAGAGATCAGCCAGGACAATAAGTTACTGTTAGGAAACAGCTTGCTTATCTGGCTTTAATTTGCTGCAGCTGGGTTGCCTGTATGAGTGTATGTGGCTACACATGTGCATAAAAATCTTTTCACTGCCCCATGCAATTCCAGCCAGACATACATGCCATCCTACACCCCTTGAATGGCATGCAGCACTCCTGAGTAATGAAACAGATATTTCCCCTTTTGGAGGCACAGCAGCAGGAGATGTATTCTAAACTCATCTCATTTAGTTTGTGGAATTGCTCAGGTCTCTTGCCAGCTGGAATTTGGTTGGCAGGCACGCATCAGATTCTAGGCTTTCTAAAACACGACCTCATGCAGCTCAACAGAGTAGGCTATTAAATAAGAAAAGTCAACATGTAAATGAGGATGGATTGGCTGTGGATGCTTGTTCAGTCTGTGCTGCCAGCACTCACTACGTGCCATCCACACAAGGGTCACAGCTTATTGCCAGAAAAGGGAACGATGCCTCAGAGAGGTCACAGCACGGAGTACAGTGGAGTATATGTGCTGGGTGACATCGCTCATTGACCACCTTGTAGAGTTAAAAGCAAGCAGACTCCTGCCTTATAATATGCCTGTGCCACACACAGATGACCCAACGTTCTGTAACTGTGAGCTCCATAACAAAATCTTTGTCTGACCAAGAAGCACCAAACACTTAGAGAGCCAAGAACCAGAGAGTCTTGGAGTAGCAGCTCCATTGCTGTCCCGTTGCTCCAAGAGGTTGCAGAGGTTGGATGTGCAGCTTAGTCTTGGGGAGCCCAGAGACTTCAGCTTCAGTAGTACTTGCTGCTTTATTTCACCCTGCCAACAGGGATTTAAATTAGTCAGCATTTCCCATGCCAGCACAGCCCTGTAGCCAGCTTGAGACCCATGCAGTTCAAGCATTTGGCTTTTGTATTTGTCTTGATAGCCAGGGCTTGGCCACCTCTATCTCATATTTGTCCTAGTTTCCCTAAACAGCAGCCAGGGGATTTCTGTTATATTTCCTGAGGGAAATTCCAGTATAACCAAAATACAACTCACAACAATTTGCTGTGAATTTCTTATGGTACTTAGTATATCATTAACCAACATAAGTCACAGTCTTTTAAATGAACACCTTATATGACAAAACATATGTTTGAAAATGTTTCTAAAGGGTTAATATTTTTGTAAGTTTTTTTTGTTATAGAATTCAAGAAGTCAACAGGCTGTCTATAACCACCAAAAGCATCCACTACAGGTGTCCTGAGAGCCATCTATAAACACATAATATTAATATCTGGAAGGTATGGATTATAGATACTATTTATGTTAAAGCTATGTATTTAAAGAGTAAAAAGACTGGTCTTTACTTTGGAGCTACTTCATTGAAGATCAAAATATAGATGGTTCTCTGGTGCAGGAGGGAGACCGAGACTACTCATCTGGCCATGGACATGCTACAAGGGCAGCACTGGGGAGGAAGAGGAATACAATCTTTTTGCTGTTTTAAGGGGTTGAATGGACACATTTATCACCAAATTTGGAATTTGCCCACGATGGCAAAGTTAAAACAATGATGCCCCTATCTTCTCAAGAAATCATATCAGACCACCTCAAGTGGCCACCCTAGTTTATGTGGTTCTGCTAATGCAAGATAACTGCTCATAAACAACTCAATTTCTTGTCAAAGGATTGTTTTGGCTTCACTGTAGAGGATAAATCCTGTCACTGTTTAGGCAAAAGCAAACCTCCTAGAACTAGAGTTCAACTTGCAATGTAAAATCCAATCCCAAATTGTCACTATCCCAAAAGTTGGAGCTGTGGTTCACAGTTTGTGGTCACCTCTTGCAACACAACTTTGGCTGGACATAAGTGAAGTTCGACTTAGAATCATAGAATCATAGAATCATTAAGGTTGGAAAAGACCTCTAAGATCATCGAGTCCAACCATCAACCCAGTACAAATGCCCACTAAACCATGTCCTGAAGCACCTCATCCACACGTTTTTTGAACACCTCCAGGGATGGTGACTCCACCACTTCCCTGGGCAGCCTGTTCCAATGCCTGACTACCCTTTCAGTGAAGAAATTTTTCCTAATATCCAATCTAAACTTCCCCTGGCGCAACTTGAGGCCATTTCCTCTCGTCCTATCGCTTGTTACTTGGGAGAAGAGACCAACACCCATCTCTCTACAGCCTCCTTTCAGATAGTTGTAGAGAGCGATAAGATCTCCCCTCAGCCTCCTTTTCTCCAGGCTAAACAACCCCAGTTCCCTCAGCCGCTCCTCATAAGACCTGTTCTCTAGACCCTTCACCAGCCTCGTCGCCCGTCTCTGTACACGCTCCAGCACCTCAATGTCCTTCTTGTAGTGAGGGGCCCAAAACTGAACGCAGTATTCGAGGTGCGGCCTCACCAGTGCTGAGTACAGGGGCACGATCACCTCCCTATTCCTGCTGGTCACACTATTCCTGATACACGCCAGGATGCCGTTGGCCTTCTTGGCCACCTGGGCACACTGCCGGCTCATGTTCAGCCGGCCGTCGACCAGCACCCCCAGGTCCTTTTCCGCCAGGCAGCTTTCCAGCCACTCTTCCCCAAGCCTGTAGCGTTGCCTGGGGTTGTYGTGACCGAAGTGCAGGACCCGGCACTTGGCCTTGTTGAAGCTCATGCAATTGGCCTCGGCCCATCGATCCAGCCTGTCCAGATCCCTCTGCAGAGCCTTCCTACCCTCAGGCAGATCAACACTCCCGCCCAGCTTGGTGTCATCTGCGAACTTACTGAGGGTGCACTCGATCCCCTCGTCCAGATCATTGATAAAGATGTTGAACAAGACTGGCCCCAAAACTGAGCCCTGGGGCACACCGCTCGTGACCGGCCGCCAACTGGATTTGACTCCATTCACCACAACTCTCTGGGCTCGGCCGTCCAGCCAGTTTTTTACCCAGCTAAGAGTACACCCGTCCAAGCCATGAGCCGCCAGCTTCTCCAGGAGAATGCTGTGGGAGACGGTGTCAAAGGCTTTGCTGAAGTCCAGGTAGACCACATCCACAGCCTTCCCCTCATCCACTAGGCGGGTCACCCGGTCGTAGAAGGAGATCAGACTTATTTACTAACAGAAGGAGTCAGGGTATAGCATGACAACTACAAATACTAAAGTATCTGGAGGTGTTTTGTGGGGCAGAGACAAGAAAAGAATCAATATATAGCGCTACCAGAATGGCCATGAAATTTCTCTCCCTTAGGAGACTCTGCTCCAGTTATGTCAGGAATACAAAAAATGATGCGTTTAAATTGGTTTAAGCTTTGTTTTGTACTTGGTGAACAATACCACTATGTACTTTTTTGATTAAAGAAATAGAAATTAATAATATTGGAGGTTTGTGTGGTTATGTGGTTTGGTTTTTTTTTTTTTTTTTTTTTTTTTTTTTAGCAGTATTTTTGCATTTAAAAAACGCTGCTGCCATGGGCAGGGTTTTTAGTTGGTGAAATATGGTTGTCTTGTCTTATAGGCAAGACAACCATTGAAAGCTTAGAAATGCTTTTGGTTCTTGGAATAAAAATGAGGACTA
Source organism: Oceanodroma leucorhoa (assembly GCA_030449065.1). NCBI lineage: Eukaryota > Metazoa > Chordata > Aves > Procellariiformes > Oceanodroma > Oceanodroma leucorhoa. Next base: position 3,838,113 of record JASVER010000017.1, read on the forward strand.
ACATTTCTAATTCACTATTCATTCAACTCTTATCTTCAGGAAGGAAGATCCAGGGAACTAGAGGCTGGTCAGTCTCACCTTGATCTCCAGAAAGGTGATGGAAGAAAATAATCAGGGGATTACTTGGATTGGTGGCAGGGGAGTGTGTATCTGTGTATGTGCATGTTTAAAAAATTTCCTACTCGCTTCCTTCTTCAAACACGTCAGGGAATATTTTCTTCTCATTCCATGTCTGTCAATTGGAAAAGATATACCATTATCTCCCATTTTACTACAAACACATTGTTTTTACCAAATTACACCTCTAGAATATCAATTGTCTCTCTAAATAAAAAAGTCTAATGGTAATTAAGGGTATTTCAAAATATTTAGCTGTAAACCTGTTAAATAAACTTGATAATGTAATTTAAAATTTTTTTTCTCCATATCCTCTCAAAAGACATTTTGCTGAATATTTTCAATTTAATGGGAAAACAGAAAATGAATGTATGAACAATATGCAGTTAGACTGGTATCAGAAGAAATGATTGGCAAACAAAGGAATGAAAAATAAGGGAAGGACACACAGGAGTAGACAAAGGGGTTTGTGGAGAGAAACTGGAGTGAGTGAGCGAGCCCTGTTTTTCAATATATATTCCAGGAAAAGTGCAGGATGCCTAGGAAGTAAAGGGGTGTGTGTTGGGGGGGGAGGGGGGGGGTACTGAGTACGATATTTGAGTCCCAACATGAAGGAGGAAGAAAGATGATGTGGATGCAGAAGCACAGGATGTTCATAACCCCTGAGTGAGTTACTGATAGAGTGATTTATGAGTGGAAATAGCAGCAGAGTGGTGGAATAAAAGGTGTGAGAACTAAGGATGGATATGGTAACAATCCTGTGTTTTGAAATGTGACAGGGTTAAGGAGATCATTCAAAGTCCACAGATGTTTGAAAAGGTGTTTTACAGACAAATGAAAAGGACAGGCTATTGGTATCCAGAAACAGAGAGATCAAGGCAAAAAAACCCCAGAGTGTGAGAGATGGACAAATAGAGCTGAGGCAGCAGACTGATAGAAAGCACAGGAATATACTGAAGAGACATAATGGAGAAGGAAGTATAACCTACAGGTAGAAAGGAATACTGATTCATTTTGACACCAGAAGAAATTAAACTTGTGGGATCATGAACTCCTTGTCAGGGAGAAATCAGAAATTATGTCCCCAGTGTCAGAGATCGGATGAACTGCCTGATGTGAACAAAGATAAGACAATGTAGAAACCTGTAATTGTTTTCATGCTGAGACAAATGACTGCTGGATTTGCTGGAACAGATCAAGGTTGTCTATGATAAACTGTGGTTTTAAGGGAATGGTTCTGGGTGTTTTCCTGGTCCCTAGAGAAGGCACAAAAATACCATGACGATTAGCATGGGGCTCTAGACCTTGTATTCTGAAGTTTTAAGATGTCTGACCAGTGGAAGAYGTTAATGGAGAAAGGACTGCTGGTAAATGGACTCCACTGGAGTACAAGATAAGCTGGCAGATTGATTGTTTCTACTCAGTTCCTCTGGAGGAGAAGATTTTCAGGACTTCCTTTAAAACCTACAGAAAAGAAAATGAAGAATATAGTGATGGTTAGAAGAACATTAGCATATAGAAAAATAGATATGAAAGAAACAAAGTGCTAACATGGAGGARAGCAGTTATCTGGACAACACTTTTTAATGAAAGACTTAATCTGATGGAGAAATTGAATGAATTAAGATAAATTAATTTAAGATTTTTACTGCAAAAAAACTGGATGGCAAAATAGAAGGAACTAAACTGATGAATGAAATGAAAATGGCTATATAGGGTAAACAGAATGAGTATGGAAAACCAGTTGTGACTTGAACAGAGTTACTAAAGGACACTCACTGTTCAAAGGGGATAGAAACAAACATGAAGTGATCTGAGAGGCTAAAGAAAAGTAGGAATTGTAGAATCACAGGAAAAAATGTAGGTTGGAAGAGACCTCCGGAGGTCGCTAGTCTAACCTTCTGCTCAAAGCAGAGCTAACTTCAAAGTTAGATCAGGTGGTTCAGGCTTTTTTCAGTTGAATTCTGAAAATTTTCAAGGGTGGAGATTTCACCACCTCTCAAGACACTCTGCTGGAGTTGCATATGTGGACTTCTGGAGAGACTCAAGGTCAGATCTGTTTACAACTTGAAAGCTCTTTGATATTGTCTGACAGGTAAATATTACAAGGAAATATCTCATTCTAAATGACTAAGCTTTCCCATTGGAAACTCAGAACAAACATTACTAGTAATATTAAAGGCTACATTGATTTCTTCACCAAATAACAAAGAAATCAGTCAGGAGTAATAGCATTTTAGATCTGGTTTAAATAAATTATTGTACGTAACAGTATAAGGAGATGATGTTTGTTAAAATAGTCTTGGACAGTGTGATCAAAGGTTGAGGATTAAACAGAAAAGAAAAAAAAGAAAATGCATCAGTAGATGAATTGTATTGGAAAGGCTTGCCAGTTTGCGAGTTGATGCTGCTGGACTCCGTGTTATAGGGCTGTCTCTCAAGAGCCCAGAGACTCAGTGAAACAGGGTCCAGCATGAGACCTTGCATTCTAAGATGTGCAGAAGTAGCAAGCCAGGCTTATTTCTGCAATGCTTTTGATGCTTGTAAATAGCTTTTTTTTTGGTACAGCATGCTTATTAGGTACGTTATTTTGTTAGCTAACACTATTGACAGGCTATGAAGCAATTTATTAATCTGAGGAGAATATTTCATAATCTATATTCAGTGGATGTTGGCATCTCCCTACAGTTTTTACAAAGTAACTCTGAGGATGACATTTTCATCTTGTGAACGGATGATGGGACTTGTTGGTCATATGAAATAATCAAAGGGAAGATCCCATTTGCCACAGTGAAGAAGCTGGTCCCTTGTAATCTATGTGTCAGATGGACTGAGAGATTGGGGGTAAAACTGAAAGTTGATGACAAGGCATGCGGCAGAAACAACATATGTTTTCACAGTTGAGAAAGAATATGTATAGGTCTTAATTCACTGTTTATTATCTGGAATTATTAATTATGGTTCATTAAATGACGAGTCTGCTGCACTTGATATGAAAAATTATGAGGTGCATGTACACCTGAAAATCATCAGCCTTTTTCTAAAAGAAAAAATGCAACATGAAAGAAACTGAGGACCCTTGGAGTAGATTAACAGGTAAGAAGGTGGAGCATGAGGCAGCTTGGCAACAAAGGCTACAGGATTGCTTGACAGGTGATATTCAGAAGTGAATGAATCTCTCTGAAACGGAGGACATAGCAGCCATAACTTTTTTTTCCTTTGGGATACAGGAACAAAACAGAGATCATCTATGAAACTTGATGGTAAGACAAGGGAAGCTCTCAACCAAAACACTGTCTCCAGCTAACAGAGCAAGCCTTTCCCATGCCCGAGTCTTGAGCTGGAGGGCTTTTCCACTAGTGTTAATGGGTGACAGTGCTCAACCATGGGCATGAGGAGCAGCTGAAGCCCCACAGGACAGGGAAAAAAGTGACAGGTGGCTAAGGGTGCAGTGAGAAGAAACTTTGGGATTTTAGCCTGTAAAAACCATTTCATAAAAGTTTGGAGCTTAAGTGTTAGCTGAAAATGGTTTGGTTCAGAGGAAAAAGTCAGCCTCTTTTTGTTGATTGTTCTGCTGTGAAAGCAGGAATCTGTGCTTTCTTTGACAAGACAGATGACTGCAGTGATATTTGATTCAAGATTAATTTATTCTCCTGACCCAAATTTTGCTACTGCTTTGTCTGTAAATGGATAACCATATTTTTCTGTGTTTATTCCTGCTATAAAGCCTATAAAACATCTGTGTATCTGGGAAGAAAAATATGACATATCTTTTATTGTTGAGATTTTCTGATATGACTTAGCACTATAGAACAGTCTGCCTTAAATGTCTTTTTTTTTTTTTTCCTGATTAGAGAATACAGAATTCTTTAAGGCAGAATAAGCACTGTGCAGCAGAACCAAAAGGACATTTTAAGTAGGCAAGCTGAGAGCTAGAAAAGGGATTAAAAGACAATTTCCCTTCATTTAAATGGTTTACTTTCATTCAGGCCAGCTCATGCTCAACAGGGAGGATTAAAAGATGAGCTCTTTGCACATTGGCAATGAACTATAGAAAGGACCTTCAGTTCTGGCACTGTCAAGTTTTCTTTTTAGGCTTGATAAGAAAATTGCAATGTAAAGTTAAGTAAAACTTGGGATGCAACACACAAAACAAATATGACATAACACATAAGCAGCAGTGGACATCTGATGATGCTCTGTTTAAGCTTGAAACATTTTTGGATCCTGCCTCAACTTCATGAACATTTAAGAGGCTGTCAAAACCAGAGCAAATCCCATTCATTGCACAGAATTATTTGAAACCTTAAGTTTCAAACACATGCCGTCTAAGAAAGTCATTAAGATACAGCCTGAAGGGCTTTCCTCTCTATGTGGCATGGAAGACATGCCCATTTTCATTAACGGTCATTAAAAAGACTTGATATTAATGACTTTTCACACTTAATTTCCTTTTCAGAATCATAAGTTATCTATGATTTTGAGTTCTACACTTGCCTCATTTGGTTTCCAATATTCTGTACTCTGCAAGGACTATATATAAGGAATGGAGACAGAAAAACAAAATTTCCTTAAGGTTTTCCTAACCTCATCATAGACTCCATCTTGCAAGGCCTCCTTGCAAAAGAGAGGAGAGTGCAAGTGCTTCCAGGACTTTAATAGTAATGATTTTACATTTTTATACTTATGTCTGACATCAGACAAAAACACCTACGAGAGTCAGTAGACTCCAAACAGCTTCTTGACACTAAACAAAGTACACTGAGAAAATAACTTGATAACAAATATGCATGAAAAAGGAGATTTCTTGTCCTGATTCAATTACTGGCTTCTTATATTATTTCAGTTAAGTCCTTCCACTGAAGTGTTTTCCCTTGGCACTTTACAAACTTGTCTCTCCCTACCCAAACTCAATTTGAGAAAATTTAGAAACTCTTTTTGCTTACTTTTTTCTCACTGGAGAAGAACGGGAGGTGCATTTACTGTTGTCTTTTTTGCCTACGGATCTTTTGCTTATGGGTCTTGGTGAAGAAGGAGACTCCTGCTAAAGAATTTCTTTACTGTAAAACCAAGAGTCTACACTGCACCCAGGCTAGTGGGACTCTGGTCTCCTGTTGGATCCTCTGGAAGCTGTCATAATAATAGACGATATATCCACAAACTCTCACTCTGCACCAATAGATCAGGGTCCACATCAGACACCCAGGAATCCTGCAGAGCTTGAAGTTAGCAAATGCACCACCGAGCAGTACTGTTGCAACTTGAATGTTGGCATGTTTTCATACACATATATTCTGAAGGCCAAGAAAAAGCAACAAAAAAATGCCTGTGTTTTGTGAGGCTGTTACAATTTTCAGTGAGTAGAAAAAGAATTAGAAAAAGTTTATCATAACATGATTTATCTCCTCAAAACCACCTTTTCCCACATTATACTGATTTTCTAGCTGGTATGTAGTCTGCTGCTCCACTTATTAGCACTCTGTTTTGGGATTTTGTGTAAAACTGGCACAGCACTACTTCTAGCCATGTTGCTTGATAACAACACAGAACTAGCTGCTTGCATTTCTGATGCTAGGATTGCCTCCGAGACTAGAGACTGGAAGGTACAAGCTAAACCCCTCACTGGGCAGACAATCTCTTCGTGTAGACACTCATTAGGACAATCTGGCTGAGCTCTAGCTGTTTGGTCAGAAAAGAGCCCAGGTCCTGCCCCTGGCTGGGCTCTCTGGGAGCAGAATCTAACGAAATGGCTTTGTAAGATCTTTGACAGGGCACAAAATGATCATACAGATTTTTGGAGACTGTTCTTTGCTGATTGCAAATGCCAGTAGTGTGTAATTATCTTTTTTTCACATGTGAAGTCTGACTGTAACAATCTCTTCATACATAGCTATCTTTTTCCTTTCCCAAGTGAGTGTACAACATTTACTCATGTAACCTGAAGACAGCGCTGTCATTACCTGGATTTTTGCCTGTGGTCTGTAGTGAAACCAAGAATGTTTATAAACCCAGTTCAGATTGACCATTATCCAAATAATAAATCACAGATGTTACTGCTTCAGGGTTTTAGCCTAAGTGCAGAACTGAGATGATATGTTGCCAGTTCCCTCATTAGCTGATAAAGCCAGTGTGACAGGCAGAGGTTTTGAAGATGTTAAATTCCTACATATTTTTTGAGAACAGTGGCCCAAGATACAGAAGAAAAAGCCCAATTAAAACTCTCCCTCACAGGAAGATTGCAGATCAATAACATTAGATATCAGCGTGTCCAAAGAGAGGGAGTGGCTATAACTGCGACAACCACAGAGCTCGTGTCATACCAGACACAGGAGGATTCGTATGAAAAAAAAAAACAAACCAAAACCCCCACAAAAAGCCTTGAGAGGAACCAATGTTTAGAAATTCTGCTATTCACAGAATCGTTTGGTTAAATCTGAGCTACCCTAACGTTTTTCTGGGATGATAATTCCGCCAAAACACATCTGGCAACACTTTGAGCATCCTTTACATTTYCCCCTCTCTCTGCAGCTCTGGTGCACTCTGCGTTCTCACAGCAGAACAACCACCACCGTCGCTGTATTCTTTTCATCTTCTGTACTAAATCCAATGCACACACAGGAGAGGTGGGGAAGTCTTTAGACTTGTCTTTAAAAAAATGTCTCAGCATGCACTCCTGAGGATACACAGTGTTCTTGTCTCTTTAAATGAATCAGCTATTTAGCAGCTAAATTGGGAAAGCAGCCAGAGTTCCCAAGAGACCTGCTGGCAGAAACACATCATAGTCCTGTAATATAAAAATATGAACTCTGTGATACTGGAGCGCCTTTACTGTAACACTTTCCAAGATGATTTTTGGTAACAAAGTGTAACAAGAAGCACAGAATCATATGAGATTCAAGGGCACAGGCAAAACCACCCAAGCCCTCCTCCTTTCTTCCTGCTTGCCTGGAGGTGCTCTCAGCCCTGTGTCAGCCAAGAATGAGAAAACAGGCCACTGTCAATCGGCGTTTTCATTTGGGTTAAATATCTATCTATACCTATATTGGTCATGATAGGATTCCTGGCAGTACAAACCTGTGGGAACACGTGGGACAGGCACTTGATAGCCCTAAATGTGAAGATGGCTCTAAATGGGCCCCCTTCTGCTGCTGTTCACAAAAAAACATCAGCTACAATCTAAGGTGACAGACGAGGTTGGAAAAAACAGTGTTAAACACTCATTTGTTTAAACAAACTCATGGTATCTCTATGGCATGAGTAAAGTACTTTGCTGCCTAAGGGGTGGTGGTAGGGGGTGTGCGTGTGGGGGGTGGTTCAGGCCAAAACTCAATGCAGGTAAGGACAAAAGAGGTCTCTAAACATGAGACAGGACCTTTGTAAAACTGAGCCCTGGAAAATAACCTTTGTGATTTCTGCCCTGAGGAAAGGTCTCAAATCTGTGGCAAAACTGAAAARTCTGAACCCAGATGGAGGTCAGCCTGGAGACCAGCTTTCCTAGTTTGCATGTCTGTCTGGTGAAAACAGCCTCACGCACGGCTTCTGGGAGTTCATTCTTACAAGAACAGGTTGGGAAGGTGTCACTAACTGTGAAAATAAATGGCTGCTACAGCTAGGAATAAAATAACTGCTTTGAGGTTTCACAAAAGTAGTGTTTTCTGTTGAGATTCAGCAGGAGAGTAACAACCAGCGCTCTGACTCTTGTATGTAAAAGTCAAAAATCCACTTGACACTCAAAAGAATAGCAACTGTATTATATATTTCTGCAATAGCCAGATGCTATGAATCTTGTGCAGCCTCAGGGAATATCAAGTCACTTGATAACATGTGATTTGATATTCCAAAGAGAAGAATAACCTGACAAAATGATTTGCCAAAGGAACATTATCAGAAACATCCAACTGTTCCCATTTCTCTCTCATGCAATGTCTCCATGGTACCCAAGGGGATGGACTGGAAGTACAAGCTTGCCACCAGATAGAAAAATCCAGAGGTATTTTTATAATACGCAGCCCATTGCACATATAATATTTAATTCCACTGTCACTAAAGCAATCAGCATCTGTTTATCATCCAAATAATAAACCAAATGCTGTGCTGGAGGCTAGTTGCACATGCAAGCATTTAAGTCTGTAGATATCTCCCACTGAAAAGCATAATTTATGAGAAAAAACACTTTTAATTTATTCAGACAAAAATTATTCTCAGACAACGTGAAGATCGGTAGCAGGCTTGATAAAGCTATTAACCTTGTGGCCCATAGATAAATCCACTTTCTCTCTTGTTTTTTAGAAATATTCTGGGCTGTGTAGGGACAAGGTGGTTTCAGCATACTTTTCAGGAGGCAGAGTTACAAGGCTAGTGACTGTGTGCTGAAGGGGTTTATCTGCTCAGCACTGGGGCAGCCATCAGAGATGCATTCCCGTAGAGTCATGGCCAGCTAAAACAAACATGCCTGAGAGAGAAGGAAGATTCTCCTTCTGCGCTATGAGCCATATGGTAACTGGGTTCACACAAATAAACAAATAAAAACAGTTTCTCTCCCACTCTGGCTCCCCACACACTGAAAAATTTCCTGAAACAGCAGGGACCAGACTTCCTAAAAATACAGAATCTGGTTTTGTTTTATTTCTGTAGCTTATGAGGAAAGCCACTCTAATTTAGCTTGTAAAGCACAATCAGAGCTGAAATGAAATACTCCTGGGTTTTCATAGACCTGTTGGAGCGGGTCCAGAGGAGGCCACAAAAATGATCAGGGGGATGGAGCGCCTCTCCTATGAAGAAAGGCTGAGAGAGCTGGGGTTGTTCAGCCTGGAGAAGAGAAGGCTTCAGGGAGACCTTATTGCAGCCTTTCAGTACTTAAAGGGGGCTTATAAGAAAGATGGGGGCAGACTCTTTAGCAGGGCCTGTTGTGACAAGACAAGGGAGAATGGTTTTACACTAAAAGAGGGTAGATTTAGACTAGATATAAGGAAGAAAGTTTTTACAATGAGGGTGGTGAAACACTGGCACGGGTTGCCCAGAGAGGTGGTAGATGCCCCATCCCTCAAACATTCAAGGTCAGGCTGGACGGGGCTCTGAGCAACCTGACCTMGTTGAAGATGTCCCTGCTCATTGCAAGGGGGTTGGACTAGATGACGTTTAAAGGTCCCTTCCAACCCAAACTATTCTATGATTCTATGGTTTTTGCTAAAATCCTTGTTCTCCAGTGCCTTGTCTCAATGGCTAGTTAAAGTATGTCTTAGAAAGGCTATTAGTCCCAAATGCTGCTTATCACCAACTCCCAGTCCAGGCTTTAGGATGGAGCATCTAAAGATGAAATTGCGGACAAGATCTAACAACAGATGGGACGAACCACAATTTCCTTCCAGCTACAGGTTGGGAACAAGATGTCTCTGACCTGAGACAGAATAACATGCTTGCAGTAAGGACCTGTGAAACAGCTTGTTTTGCAAGTGGTGAGTTATTATGAGATTTAACTCCATAATTTCAATGTGAATTTTGAGTTCCCCCAGATCCTTCAGAGATAATGTTTTCAGTCAGGCAGCTGGACATCTAAATATCCAGTCTATTAATCTATAGACATTACTTACTGACTACAGCTTTACTAAGAATGTTGAGCCAGCTCGCATGAATTTATGACACAGACAGAGAGCTGACGTATGGGCTAATTACCTTATTTAAGAGGCAGAGATCTATCCCTAAATAAGGGATGTTTGTGGTATCTATTTAAACTTCATCCGGGAACAACATACAAACAGATAGGATATTTTATACAACTTCAAAGCCTTACTGAATCCCAGACTGCCTATGTCTGACCTACACTGGTTTTGACTAAATTTACCAGTACAATTCAGTAGTACAGAATACCTATTTCAAGAATCAGGACACCCTCCTTTTTAGTACCGCCTTGTAACACAAAATCTGGATTTTTGTTTCCCTCTCAGGAGTAACATAAAACAAGGACAATGTTTTGTGGGCCTGTGGTTGTGACTTAGCTCAAGGTTAAGGATGGTTTTAATTTGAAAAGTATTCACAGTTGGTTATATGTAGATAAAATAAAAAAAATAATAAAAATACAATAGCTACTTTTGATCAGAAGCAAATTATATTAGTGAGCTCAGTCCCATGAATGAATATTAGTCCCCATAATTTTGTGCAAAATATCAGAGGTTCTGATACTTTTGACATGTACAGAAGGTATTGAAGTTCACTGACTGCCAGTGGAACAATTACCCCATGTTTCTGGTTTTCTGTTTTTAGCAATTTTCAATATCTACGTTATATTAAATGCAATTTCATCTGACAAGATTTTTCTTCATCACCATGCTCTCTTTAAAGAAAATCTTGATAAAAAAATGCCATCCAGGACTGAGCTCTCCCTTGCAAGTTGATGGTAAGGGCTAAAGCTCTGTGTGTGAAGAACACACTGTCCTGTCCACCCTGTTCTAATGACCTTAACTTTCTGTAGGTTCTCAGACTGAGATCTTGCTCTGGCAACTTCTGCCAAAATTTCATCTAAAACTGGATAGACTTTCTTTCTTTTTTTGAGAATTAAATTGGGCTGTACAATGTTCTAGTTCTGGACTTGGCTCCAGGTCACATGGCAGCTTTGCCAAATGCTTGAGAGAGGGTGAGTCCACAGCCCTTGAATACCGCTCCACTTACAGGCAATCTGTAAATCAAATTTATAAATTCAAAACAGAAATCGGTTTCTCAGAAGGGGTTTTTCTGGGCCTTTTTAGGCAATTGCAAGGAGTGCTTTGTGTGGTGGTGCATTTCCTCCCCTTCCCCTGGGCCACTCTACGATCTCAGGAACTCCTGTTAGGCCTTAGCCATTGTGTAAGATGTTGGGCAGTTGAGCGTCCCCTGACCGTACCAGGCACTCTTGCATGTCTAAGGTGGGGAGCGACACTGATCGTACCAGGAACACTGGCTACCTGATCAAGGTAGGGAACAAGAGCGGGGGATAATTCGTCATCTCTGACAGCCCTGAAGCATTCCCTACCTGGATCGTAGCTCAAGTGGAACAATACCATGGTTACCATAGAACAATACCATGACTACTATCCCGGATCACCCCGGATAATGGCTAGGACAGAATTTACTGTCCTAAAGCCAATCACCTTGCAAACCTATAAGCAGCGGTCCCAAGCGAGACCCTTTGAGTTCTCCTGGACCACAGCAGGCTGTGCCCAGGGTCTCCCTCTGAGTGGGATGCCTCTCAGAGTTTGCAAACTCCCGAGTTTGTATTATTCGGAGGTCTGTCAGGACTGAAACAGTCCTTGGCTGAGACACTCCTCAGGGGTCCAACCCTTCGTCCACTGAGAAATGTCAAGACATTTAACGTATTTCACAGACTTGAGGGGAATTTTTAACAGGTACCTTCATCTGGCTTTAGGCCTTTATCCTTCATAAATTTATCTAGCTTTTGGCCCTTGTGTGTGAATTGATCTATAACATGTGTGTGTGTGTGTGTGTATTGATTTAGATAACCAGCAATAAGTATGATCTGTAATCAAGTTGCTTTAGGAATTGTAGTAAACTTGATTAGCTCGCTTAGTAACTGTTAAATTTGCCAATGATTAAATGCTTATTATATATAAGATTATAAAATCAAGATCTTATAATCTAACTCAAAATTGTAAATGAACGTTAAAATTGCTGCTAAACACACATAACCCCTTAGGCATAAACCATTGACCAGGTCTGAGACTAGGGTTAGATCCAACCGCACCTAGACTCCTCTCTGAGAAGTTTAGAAAGCAAGGGGATCTACTCTGAACCTCATGGCTCAATGGGAGGGTCTCCCTATCCTTTTTGTCCTCAATCTCTGCACAAATCATTCCAACACAGTTCTGATACGATTTTCCCTGTGTATACTTAATCCATGTAATCTGCCATCAAATTCTAAGTCGCGCTTTTATAAATTTCTATTAAAATCACTTTTGCTGATACCTTTTGCCGATACCTTTTGCCGGTGATTCTTTAAGCGGCCTCAAAACCACTAATTCACAACACCTTGTTCCGGCTAACAAACATGACATTTTTACATTGCTGTGGAAAGCCCTAAACCTCCCTCTGTTTTGGAGCATACTAGGTTCCTTTCTTCAGTGTGAGGGACATCTGACTATGGGTTCCCTGTGACAGGGAGACACCTGTAGTCAATTTCCTTTTACGCTGCTTCTCATAACAGGTATCATAAGGTCTATGGGCTGTCTTCACATAGTTGCATTCTAATTTTACCCACTGACCCCTGAAATTGTTCTGGTTTCTGAATCACAAACTAATCTCCTCCTCTACTGGAAATTGCAGGTTGCTTTCAGTCTGTCAAAAACTGTAGCTTCTCCTTTAGTTTTGTTTTTTATTCTTTCAGAGGGAAACATACACTTTGTTGGCTGGATATGCTCCCATAGCTTTTCCTTCCGCTCTACAGATTACCACATATTAATACATGTTTATGATTATTTTGAAAGCATTTGCAGAGAAGAACCGAAAGCTTGTTACCCAACATGATCCCTGTATCAGCTTTCCTTTTCTTTGATATTGGTAATTGGCTACAGAAGAAGAAAACAAAATCTAAAAATGAAACACTTAAGTGTATCCAGCCAACTCTTTCCCCCCTTGCTTTCCATGACCTTGGACTGCAGCATTAGCTTCTCATATAGAACAAAGCTTTGCAGCAAACAGTCTGGCAAAAGAAATTAACTAAGATCTTGATACCATACGCCTAAAGAGTTTCCACATGTTTATGAGAAGGGAACTTCAAGTACTGAAAACACAATGCTCACGTCATGCTTTTGCAAGCTTTCCACTTTCATTTGTTAAAAATATCTCCACAGACTTTCCCATAACTAAATGTTCATAGCTCTATCACCCCCAGCTGTGATCTCATCAGACGTCCCAGGCAGAGCAAGGTCAGGCCTAGCTGGTTCATGTATGTAGATCTTCCAAGAAAGGCCATGCTGTCAGAGGGACGCGATACCAGTAATATTGGATGCCAAAATGTTAGATGACAGCAACTCTAGTTTAACCTTGGGTTTTGCTATCCACAGAAAAAGACAAAAGAGGATGTTTGACAGTGAAACTCAGCAGCAGCAGCGACTGAATTAGTAGCTGTTCACATCAACAATTTTTTGCAAATCATACATGCAAATCAAATGTGTGAAGGTGGTCTGGGTTGAGACCCACGTACACAATGATGGGAGAAGTGGCTTGGATTAGCAAAGAGCATCTGCAAAAGGAGTGTGTAATTTAAGGTGCATTTTGACACAAGCTTTCAATGACTCTGTAGAGCTCCACTGGGGAGTGAAGGTAAGATGCACAATGATTGCCTCTGAGTGTTTCTGTGAGCCCAGGAATAACATCACACAGTCATTCACATACTATACTTTCATTGTTATAGAAATTGCAGAATTGCTGGAGGAGTAGAGTTATTTAGGCCATGAGAAGTCAATTCTGGGTGCTACTTCTCAGGTCATATCTTGTTGGCATTCTCATGAGGACTTACTTTGTTTACTTGGCTAGTCTCCTAATGTGTTTGTTGAAATGATAAATAATAAAATACCCCTATGCTTTCCTTTGAAACAGGAAAAATGAGCCTCTTGAGTAATAAAATGGCTACAAAATTACCTTAAGTTTGGATTGTTGCCAAAGAAGGTGGTTTCAGGTAAAAATGTCCTCTTCTTACTTGGCTTTAGGAGGGATTTGGTGAGTTTTATCTATTTTGAAGAGCTGCTAGTGACCTGAAACTTAATTTTCACTGTCTCTGTTGAACAGAGAGACAGCTGAGGTGCTGTTCATTGACTATAAAACCAGGCTGGTTCCCACCTTCTTAGCTATGATAAACAGCCTTTCAGCAGCATGTTCATACTCTCACAGTCCTATTTTATTAGCCTGGATGTTTCCTCACTAGCCTGGCAAGAGATCCTTTGCTTTTTCAGCTCAAACTGTTTTCATACATAATGTCTCATCTGCATTTCTTTCATGATCTGTCACTGTGCCCAACTCTACATCTCCTCTTTTATCCCCATGAACAGCAGTTTAATTTTCTCTTCTAGAAGTTTCCTGCTTCAGTTTCCAGTACTCAGAACAAATGCACTACTCAAGTTCACAGGAGTTCATCTTTAGACCTGATGACAAGCATCCTAGCTAGATGCAAGCAAATCATGTCTTCCACACACGTACATCATGCCAACCTCCCAGTGTCACACAAGACCAAAGGGACAAGGGACCCATGAGTTTGAGAACAACATCATTCGTAGAAGTAGCTCATTGTGCCCAGAGGCTGTATTTTTTAATGACTGAAGATAAGATTTGGGATCCATACCACTCTGATACATTCAAGTGGCCTGGCAATCCACATTTGCTGCATGACCTGCAGCTCCCACTGATTGTAGCTGACTCTGAGAGTGCTCGTGTACCACTTAGAAGAACATGCTTGTTAAGGTGTTTTTATCTAAATGTAACAACTGAAGGGCTGGATAGAGTATGCTGGAGGCTGACACACATATGTTTCCATGCATCACATCTCCCTAGGTTCTAAAATGATGTTGAAGTCAAAGACTCTGGTAAGTCTGGTGTATTCAGAGGGGTCTGATTTTCTCACCTCCATTTGGGAGGACAACAACAAACAGCAAGAAAACCTCAGGCAACTTAATTTACTTGCCTCTGCTGAATTCAGGAACTAAACCTTAAGCGTTCAACCTTGAAAACCATTAGCTAAAAATCTTGGAACCCTGGGAACCTGACAACACAGCACCCATGCCAAGCACAGCAGACAAGGACAAGTATGAAAGTTTTGTAGAAATAAGCACAAGGGAAAGAGACAAAAATAAATTAAAGGGAAACATTTACTGTGTTATGGTAGGGTGTCAACTGCAGAAGTTTCAGTGCTGGCTTCTTGAGGGATTGGTTGTTACCCTGACTGAGAGGGGCAAGGATGGTAACCTAGTTAGCAACATTAGTTTCTTCTGCTGCAACATGCGAGACAACCTCAAGAGAAACAGGTGAAATAAAACTCAGGGAGATTAAAATAAAAACCCAGAATATTGGCTCAGCACCTGGATTTCTCTCTCAAAAGACCAGAAGATGCGATAAACCCTAGCAGCGCTCTTTGTCAATTGTACTGAGGACATAAGAATAGGGACAGATGATCTAGAGACAACAAAAGAATGCTTTGCATGTTATCAACAGTTTAAATACAAATAAATTAAATGGCTTAGAGAGCCAGTCAAGGAGTTACATGTGGTCTACAGCTAGCCTTAGCAATGCATGAGAACAGTGGCACCTAGATAACACCCTGTAAGTTTTAACTTTTGGGGTACTAGAAATTGTGCCGGGGGGGGGAGAGAGAGGGAAAAAAAAAAAAAAAAAAAAGAGAGAGAGAGAAACCCCAGTCATACGTTTCAATTTGGAGGATCTTGTTGCAAACAGCCTCCATCCAAACATGTTAATTTTTCAGTAGGCTTAAGTTGTCTCCCAGGTGTTGCTCAGGACATCAGAGAGATTGAATACTAACTCCAAGAACAAACTGCTCTCAAATGCATCTTATTAAATTATACATATGCAACCACTTAAATAAGCTAACCACTGCCCTGTTTACACTATGTCTTCCAAAAGCCACAAGAAATAAATCAACCCTCTTATCTTTACAATAAAAGCCTCTTGTACGCTTCGTGATATGCTGTGTCTGCACACAAGCCTGGAGACAAGCTGATTCCGTGTACAGGACTGTACTTAAACTGTCAGGGAGCCCAGGGTCCGCTCCTGTCTCTGCTCTATAGCCACACAGAGATTTCTTTCTCACTGTATTTCACTTCTCAGGAAAACACTGAATAATATGCAGGTATTTTATTAATTTGTACACAGAGATTATTATAAAGTTATTAGTCTTTTTTTACCCTGAGGCAAAGCAAAATGTGAACAGGGAGGCTTAACACATGCAGGACACAGCACTCCCACTTTCATGTGTCCCTGGAAAAAAACACATCCCACTAGCTCTGTAGCTTTTCATGCTCACAGTAAAATTATCAGCCCATTTCTTGGTGAGTAACAGGGACTTTTATCAAAGAGAACCTCATGTGGTGCCTTGGATATATTAAGAGCATTGCCAGTATTGGAGCAGCAGGAGCAACAACAGCAGCTCTAGGTCCCGTGTGGGAAGGCACAAAGGCAGGGGAAGAGAACGCTACTTGTTTGAGAAACAGTTGCATCCAACTGTGACAGAAATTTTGTACCACAGCTTGAAAACCTCCAGGTGAATGCAATGGATGTGAAAATCAAATAGAGGTGTGCATAGCATTATGGCTACATTCCTGTGGCTCTGGGCAGGAGGGAAGGTCAGTGTAAATCAGGATAAAATTAATCTCATGGTGCCACTGTTGTGAAGGCAGTTCTGTGACACAGTAAGTAAATCTGGGCTTTGGAGGATGACAAGTCCAGCCTGGAACAGCCTTTTTCCTGTCCTGCACAGGCAGAAGGCAAAATTTGGGGCTGTTTAGCAGTTGGGTGCTGCCTGTCTGCTCTCACAGCTTTCCCAAGGTTTTAGAGGGTTCCCTGATTTTGTAGAGCCATAGTAACAGCAAATCCCTCTGTGACCTGCTTGTCACTCCCATCAGAGTGACACAGTGGGAGACATTCAGACATAGATCACACCTAGCACAACAGAAATCAGATGACTGCTGCAGAAGTTAAGATGGCAGGTGACATAGCAGATGTCCTGACAACTCTAACCAGATAAAGATCTGAATGTTTGATGTACCCTTGTGTGCTCCCGCAGCCTTCAGTGCCTCTATGACAGACAGTCTAAGAGAGCTAAATCAAAGCAGGACTTAAGCCAAATCCTCAGGAAGGTATCTGTAGGTGAAAGCATAATGCGCTGCTCCCCTACACCTAATCTACACAGACAGTTTTGCAATGTGGAGGCTGAGTACTTCAGATATGGTTGCAATCATGAGATTTGGAGCTGGGGGAACCAGCGGGGTTTGTGGCTACTCTCAGTAGAAGCATCTGACCATTCCTTTGAACTTCCTTGCTGAAGGCAGGCAGGAGGTTCAAGAGAGGCATGGTACAGAGTTACCAATAAGGAATCAAATGAAAGTATGTGCCAGCTACCTCTTTTAGATGCAAGAAAGAATCTTGATTCATTTAGCTTCTAATTAAAAATAAAACAGCCAGGAGTCAGACTTGGTAGACATTACCTTTGCCAGGTATCCAGAATTCGCTTTGCCCTTGAATAGCGGTGATAAATCCTGAGACAGTATCAGTTGCATCACTTCTGCTTTTGAAACCTCTTTCCCCTTCCTGCCCTTGAGCATCTTACTCCCAGGAAGAAAAAGGCTCCACACAGAAGGAAATACACTTTTCAGAAGAAAGCTATTATTATTTCAGAAATGAGTTTTGCCTCAGAATTCATCCTCATATTATACCAAAATCACTGGAAAAAGACAGAGGAATAATACCTCCTGCCACATTCTTTTTCTCAGCTACCTCTCTAGTACACTCATTGCCTTACCCTTTATAAAAATCAGCTGTTCTTTTATCAGATTCAGCTGTAAAGATTCACAGGTGTCCCTCCTCATCTTCCCTCTGCATCTGTCAACACTCTCCATCTTCATTAAAGCTCTTTGGCTGCAAGTTTAGTGTATTTCCTATTATTGTTTGCAAATGCTGTGTAAAGAAACATTATTAGAAGGTTCTTATAAAACCCCACACTACTCCTGCTTTAGGAAAAGAAATCTGCTAGTAGCAAAATTTTCAAGACGTCCCTGCATTGCCTATTCAGTGAAGATCAGAGACTTGAAAATTTGGCTGAAAATGGTGTAGCTGGAGCTTAGCTGTGAATTTTACCTTGCAGGCGATTGTCTCCTCTAGGAGAATGTATCTAGTAATAGGAGTCTTAGATAAGTGTATAATTGAATTTCTGTTATAATTAAAAAATAGATCATTTCCTGTAGTTTAAGAATTGAACTGTGTTTTTTTTTTTTTGCTGTGATTTTAATACTGACAAATACTGTCATTTGCATAACAAAATGACTAGGATGACTCTGCATCTATTGAATATTGATTTTAAATCCTAAAATGTAGTCTAGGCCCATAGAAACATGTGTTTAGGGAAATAAATTGCTCTTTCAGAAGTAGACATTGGATGTTGCTGTTGGCTCTGGAGCACATACAGAAGCCTAAACTATGTATGAGCTGAGCTTTATTCTCTGTTAATGTGGTGTTTTCCAAATGGCATTGCTCACAACAGGTAATTCACGAGTTCCCTAAGAGTTTGGGCATTGATTTTTTTACAATCTGTTGGTGAAGAGGTAGCCAAAAGGACCGTGCAACCACGGGTTCTGACTCTGAAATGACTATCTCAAATACCATTGCGAAAAGGTGATAAATTGAGTTACAGAAAGCATAAATCGACAGCTGAGAATGAACCTGAACCCACCTTCTCCTGACTCCCCATCACATCTTTTAATCAGGTGAAGTTTAAAAACAAGTTCCAAGACCGAGCAATGCTACCTCAAATCCAGACTGTCAAGCTGAGAAACAGGCGGGGTCCTGAATGGGAACCATGTAGCTGATGATCTATGCTGAATGATGGAGACTTACCATTAAACTAGAAACAGCATCTCTGTTAATAATCTAAAAGAGGAGGACCCGGGAAATGAGTCAGTGGAGGTTGACTTTCCTTCATGTAGATGCTGCCTTCTTATTATAGAGTTCTCCTTCCCCTTTGTCTGTCAAAGGGATCCACACACTTCTGCTATTATGGGTTAGATTAGGCATCTGGGACTGATTTTGTGGTTTTATCTTTCTTTTTTTCAATTGTGCTGAAGAATTTTCTTAGAGGAAAAGGAGTAATTGCATTAGCGTTGAAAACAAATCTCTATTAGAAAGTAGTATTCTTTAGGTCTAACCAATTTGATAAAATTTACTTAAACCACAAGAGCAGAGTACAGAATTGCAGATTTTAATCTCAATTTTTTTTCTATCTTTGTGTGTTTTTACATATACATACATATATGTGTATGTTTATATATATATATATATTTACAGAAGCACGTTCACTAATAAGTGTGTGTGTATACACAGTGACACATTTAATTTTGATGCTTTGGCAAAACTGCCTAAAAAACCACATCTTTGTCTGAAATATTGCAGAGAAGCAGCATTGACCACTATGTTTTCTGAAGAAATACCAGTTTATTAGAAGTGGGAATAGATTTTTAATTGCAATGGTATCAACCGATACTGCTAAGACAATTTTGGCCAAATTGTAAGGATGAGTAAGGATGAGCTTGGCAAATTGTCCTGCCCTCCCCCAGACACTCCAGCATGTACCAGATTAGGAAAGCATGTTTTCCCCTCACACCATCTTTCCTGTGAAAATAACGTGGTTTGATAAGGAGAACTCCTAGCACAGGCCCAGGAAATGGTTTGGGAATGCTGCACAGTACAGATGGGTTATCCTGGTCCCCTGGCTGGAGATGTGTCAGAAGGGGACCTCTGTTTTCTTAGGCTTCTCTGTGCACAGCTGAGGGCCTACTAAAGATGTAATATTCCTAATGAGAGCATGGACAATGTCCATGTCTCACTCTACAGAACATCAGAGAAAGGACATGTTTATTAACCAGCAGAGGAGACTCATGCTCTTATCAGTACTATGATGTACAAAAGGGATCAGAAAAGCCAAGTTAGAGAAGAGGCTTTTTCTGTGTACTTAGGAACTTTCATTCCCATTCTTTAAAGTGTTTTGTACAGTCAAACTTTAGAAGCCAAGAAACTGAGGCGGGGGGGGGTCGGGTGGGAGGAAAGGCTGGATGTGAGATCTAAAATGTATAGGCTGAAGATCACTGGAAGACTTCTGCTGAGTTTTGTGCAAAACAAAAAAAGGATTTCTATTACCTACCTGTATTGTGGGATAAGAAAATATGTAGTGAAAGGAAGATAATTCTCTTTTTCTGCTGAGGACTGCGTAAAATTCTTCTTTTTTTTTCTCTGCCCTCAACATTCTGGTTGGCTTATAGTCCAGATAGACAGAGTGCAAACCCTTCCAGCCTTGAAGTATGTCAGTTCTTGTATCTGGGTTTTTCTAAGAGAAGGAATCACGTGGACACTGACACTTGCTATGACAAGGAATGGTAAGGAAGACCATTCATACCATCTAATACCAGCTTCTAAATGAGGTACCTAAATGAAGATTTTAGTAGTAGCAGTAATAAGCTTTCACTGAGTTAATGGAGCAAGATGGGATCTTGCAGAGAACTATTTATGACAACTGGATGTGTGTGTGTCTCTCTGCTAGCTAAAGACAGAACTTCAGGTTTCATGAATCCTACCCTCCATGAAAACCCCATTCTTGGTGCTACAGAAGTGGAGATAAGTGAGCAATGTTATCTTTTTGATAGAAGAGAGAAGGCATTGATGCTCTTCCCTGAGGGTGACAATAGACTGTGACTTCTTTCCAGAAGATAATATCCCTTGGGGACTTACACATATGTTATGTGTAAGGATGCTATAGATTCTTAATTCTGAATTTCTTAGGTGTTTTTCATTCACCTTCAATGGGACAACTGACACCAGACATGCCTAAGCAGAGACTGCATGCGTGACAATGATGAGCCATGCTACCGACTGATGTCTATGTCTATGAAGACAGCAGTTTGCAGCACAGCATGTGTTCCTCAACTTCAGACCCTAACACACTTTCTGAGTTTCAGGGAAGATGAATTAACTTGAAGTCATCTCTGTGGTACCACACGTGCTATGATTGTCTGGTCATAGCAACATGGAAGTCTCTATGAACTAATTTACCTGGAGAAAGGCGTGATGTCTAAAGTGATTTCATCCCTCAAGGAACTTAGTTTGGCAGCTGTTAGGGGTGAAAACAACTCAGAACTTTAGAGCAATCTGACAGATTGAGAACATAGGGCCTAAAGCCTCTTTGCTGCTGCATAGTTGAGTAATGGGAAGGAGAAACACGTTCCTGATAAAATATAAATGAAGTTCTCCACCTTCAAACCCAGCCGAAATCTCTCCTGGGTGTCAAAAGGATGAATTGCCTCACTGCTCAGCCTTGGTGCAGCACTGTATACCCTGGATCTGAGCCAGGCCAGAATGTATACTGAAAATCTCCTCAGAAAGGCCCATCTGAGTTATTTCCCTTCTAGCATCAAGAAACTCAAAATGACCATGCTGGCTGGTTTCCAGCGCACGGAGTGCCTGTAAATCCCTTTGAAGTTGTTGATAGATGCTGGTACTTATCCCATAAGAAGGAGACAAAATTAAAGTTGCCATGGATTTATTAGAGATACTGTTTTATGTGGCATATGATGACCTACCTTGCCCTTATTGCAAAATAAAGGCTTGCTAATACCCTAGAGCATCCCCTGGGATTTTCTTCAGGAGGCACCATGGCTGCGCTTCAGTGGGCAGTTTTCTCAAGTGGCTTGAGATGCGTGGCAGAACCATCCACTAGCAGCACCCACCATTGGCCAAGCCCCTAACATAATTTACTGCTTTTGTACTCCTGTTTATGACTTTTCCCCCACATATTACCATGGCCAGCTAATCATGTCGCAAGGGTACTCATGGGGCTGGGCTCCTTCCATCTGTTAACCTTCATGTGCTAATTTTTGAGGTCATTTTTAGGCAGTATCTCCTCCAACCAAAGGCTGATGTATCCCACCTCATTAGAAAGAACATTGCACAAAGTGCAGGGAAATGTAATGGTTGCACGGGAGTGAAGAGCAACAGCTGTGTCAGCGTGGTGCTCGCTATAATTACACATCCAGGTTACTTTATAGCGCACTGCTGGGGTGTGCGGGGTGAGTTATTTTTTCAGCAGCAGTGCGTGAATCACCGCTGGCAGACTCGTTTCACTCAGAGGAACTATGAGTAGCGCTGAGATAGCGTTAATTCGTCTGTGTTAATGCAGAAGACTGTTGGATTTGGTGTTTCCAATACCTCGTGCGAGGGCTACAAGTCGCTTCTTGTCACTATGAGAGCAACGACTACCAAAATAGAGAGGGCCCAGGGAGTCTGCTGTCAGCCTGAGAGAGTACCATTGGACTCTTTTGCCTTGTTTTGTAATTAATTTTATTTGTGCTCTGCAGAATTAATTTCAACTGGCTGAAATACAGCCCAGGAGAATGACCAGTGGTCTGGAAGACAGGAGTGCTGGGTTTTTTATTTCAGTCTGCCACTGGTTTGCATTGCAGCTTTGAGCAAACTGGCCTAGAGAGACAACAGGTCAGGACAACCATATCCTGACTTGCGTAGATATATATAGATACAGATATCAGCATATGATTTATTATCCCATCAGTAAGCCTAATGTTAACTCTTAGCGCTTCCTTCACAGGTATAAGTTTATTCATTAAAAACACCCAGTTGATAGATGTGCTGGGAGGGACTTTCCCTGGGTGATGTACCGGTGGCGGCGTGGGATGCCGCGGGAGAGACCCCTACCCACGGGCCCGTGCAGGGGCTGCCCGTGGGCAGTGCATCACGTTGCCCTGCTCCCGGTGCCCGTGCGTGGGGCTTGGCTAAGGGCTGCAGCACACGGCTGGGGGGGACACGTGCCTCTGGTGCTGGGATTCACCGCGGCACCGTCCCGCAGACGTGAGAGGCGTGGGCAAAAGTGTGAAGTGGGAGCGAGTAGCAGGAGTCAGTCAAAGCAGACCATTTAGCAGAGCTCAGGAAAGTAGCAAAAAACTTTGATAATAACATACGTAAATTTGCATGCATATCTTAAAAATGCATGCTTCTCATATGCTTATGAGTAGATGGCAAATTGTTTGAGCAAGTGTTACTCTCTGAATATTGTTTCCGCTGTAGGGGAAAAATGAGGCACAGGGGCATTAACTGATTTTCTTGGGATCACACAGCAGGTTCAAGGCACAGCTCTGGAGCTCATCCTGGACTGGATTGTCTCAGTCACTGTGTCACTGTGAGGCACATGGTAACTTGCAAAACATCATGTTTCGTGATTAAAACGCCTCTTCTAATGGCCAACACCTCATATAAAGACAAATGTCATCCCAAAATGTCATTATTTTAAGAAATAAAAATCTCTGAATAGGTTGCTATGAAGAACATTTTTTTATGAGGCTTATTTCCCTAATTAGAAGTTACCAGGGCTTTACCAGAGCAGACTTAAAGTGTTTATGGGGGACATTGAATAAAACACAGCCTTATGCTAACAGTGAATGTCTCCTATTAATAGTCATAGCTAGTGGCAAAGTCTGTCCATTGTGTTTTGACATTCATGGATTTGCTACTGATTGTGRATGTGTCCTTGTCAGCGCAAAAGATGAGGGAATTTGTTTGTCTTAGCTGAAGAAAGTTGCATGGCACAAAGCTATCACAACAGCAAAGCAGAGGGACTGTCTGGAAGAGGTAAATGCACTTGTCCTCCGTAACTGAGGAAGAGTTTCATGAGAAATCTGTGATGTGTTTAGAAGCACTTACAAGTCCAGCAC
The DNA here is from genome assembly GCA_030449065.1 of Oceanodroma leucorhoa. Taxonomy (NCBI): domain Eukaryota; kingdom Metazoa; phylum Chordata; class Aves; order Procellariiformes; genus Oceanodroma; species Oceanodroma leucorhoa. Next base: position 3,861,707 of record JASVER010000017.1, read on the forward strand.
AGATTTATTAATGGTAGCTGAAATGCAAATCAGAACTGTTGCCACAAAAACTCCTCAAAGCAGAAAAAATAATTAAAGAAAAAAAAAAAGACAAAAAAGCCACACAATCCTATTTGGTTCACATCAAGTACTCTGAAGAAACTGTCAGAACTATTTCCCTACAAATTTGCTTCTCCGTGTTGTTAGTTTGTCTTCCAACAGCACTAGACAATGCAATGACTCTCACATCTGTTAGGCCATTATTATTTCATGTGTGGGGGTGACATTGCCACTTGATGATGCACGGTAATGACGCATAATGGCCTGGTGACGCGAGTGGGCTGGTTTGTTGCTCTCTGTCACTGGGAGTCTCTGCAGCTGTGACTGTTAGGTGAGGAGAAGAGATGTAGCTTTTATTGGACATTTTAGTGTGACATAGCAGTGGTATAATTTTGAGTGCAAACAGAAGCATAGAGGTGTCATTGTCTACTTGTGGGGCATTGAATAAGCTTTGAGGGCATGAAGAGGGCCATATACGAGGGGCGTATAGGAACTAGCTGGTGATAGCTGAAACCTCCAAGCAGATCCAAATAAGCCGTGTAGGGTTCTGCATCTCACTTGGTGCTTCAAAACAAAAACTGATGACAAGTCTCAAGTGTTCTGTTTCTAGTCTTGTATGTGAAAGAGAAAGGCCCAAGCTTGATCTTGGTACAAGAGAGAAAAGATGTGGGGGTTGGTGGTTTTTTTTTCTTTAATGGATCTCTTTATAGTATTTGAGTGCTGCTTATCAATTCAAAGGAGGGAAACAGTATATTGAATAGTAAACATATTCATCTTCTCTTTATTGGGAAGATTATGGAGGCCAAAAATCTCACTTTTATTCTTTGCTGGGTTCTTAAATTTCCCTCCAGTTTTTCACCATATTATTTTGCCAGGCTAAGTAAGCTGAGCTGCTGTAGCTTTCTCCAATCTGATTCCTACATCTGGTACAATTTAACTTCATTTTCCTTTAACCTGTGGAAATGAAACCACATGCTGTCCCATGTGACCCTACACGAGCCATTTACAGCAGTGGCTGTACTCTCCTACCGCTATTGCAAAGTCAAATATTACTGATATCTTAAAGCAGTATGTATTGGTCAATATATATAACCATCATATAAGTTTTCTGTGATTCTGCTCCTTCCTTGCCACCCCCAGCTCCTCTGGTGGCTGCTGAGTAGGGGTTATGGCCTCTTTCCACAGGAGATGGGTTCTCCAAGGCCCTGGTGGGTGCTGACTCCTTTCAGAGTCATTGGCTCCTTTTTGCCTCCCTGTCTCGAGTTTTGGATGGAGAAAATCTGGCGCAGTTCTGCCCGCCACGCCGTTGCAGGTACTGGGCATGCAGCTCTCATTTTGAGTGCCCTCTTACAGTGCTACATGTGAGCGCTCAGTTATCATCCTGGAGCATTTTGATGCCAGTGATTTAACGGGAATACCGTTGTGGCTGTGTGCACTATCCTGGACCAGTTCTGCCATAAATACGAAAGGAGACATCTTATGCCTCCCACGTGAGCTACTTCTATCCATTAAGTCCCACAGACAAAAGTGGTAATTTTCATTTCCAAACTCTCTTTTGTATTGCTTTTCAGCACTTCTGTTCAAAGGTTGCAGCATCTGTTTTCTCTGTGGCTCCTGCATGAATTGCCTTTATGAACATAATCTCAACCCAAACAAGATTTATTAAAAAGAGAAAGAAAAGGAAATTGAAAAAAAAAAAGAAAGAAAAGATTTATTAAAGTTCGACATAAATTTATTTACATTCCTCATGAGTTAAACTGTTCAGCTGTATGATAAAAGTAAAAAGAAATAGGAATAGTTCACTTTCCATGAAAATCAACCTTCTGTCTATTCAAATCCTGTTATCATGAACTTTCTGTCTAGATGTGAGTATCCTACTTGTTTCTCAGCAGAAACAAGTTTTCAGAGTTTTCTCCAGGTAAACATAGAGTAGAAGCTGAATCCATCACTTTCCCTGACAGCTGGCTCATTGAGGTTGTTATCTTAAGTGTGATTAACAGCTGCTTTTCAAATGCTCAATTACCTGTTTCAGAGATTGCCTTGCACAGGTTGTAACATCTCAGCAGAGCAAAAGTTACCCAGGCATCATCTTTATCAAATTTTCCTTTACAGCAGTTTTCCCTTTGAGTCAATTTTTTGTGCAATAATAAGATGAACTATGGGCAGATCCCTGGACTCGGCTTAACATTTGCCCAGTCTGAGTCTTATAGTAAGTTTTTGATCATGTTTACAGGAGACAGGTCAGAGTTGGAAACCCTGAGCTGACCGTCTCCAACTTTCTGATATTTGAAATCTGGAATCAACCCAAGGTCTGAAGTATCTCTGCTGCCATGAAATAGCACCTAAAATACAATTACTCTTTGTTGTTTTAACAGAACTTCACCTATTCTCAGAACTCCTAAAATGCAAGAAATAAAGGGAAATGACTGTAAGCATTCACACAGCGTGGTGTGCGAGTGGCATGGCGATCTGAGCTGCATGGGAAGTGTGAGACTGAATGTACTCTTCACACTCTGCCTTCTAAATCGTGTGTGAAGGCAGCGGAGTGCTAAAGTGAAGAAACTTCAGTTAATGATRTTGCCTTGTCCTAGCCTGCCACAAAGTAATGCAATTAGGAGAGGCTGTCTGGCTAATAAGCATACTGTCATTGTGGGTTGTAGGAATTTTTTTCTTGCCACCTCTCAGAAAACGGAAGCAGTTTTTCTGTGGGCTGATCTGTACAAAACCATGTCCTTGCCAAGGCCAGGCGGGAGGCAAAGGGTGTGCGCTAGGACCTGCCCTGAGAGATGCTGCCAGGCTGGTGGTGATGCTCTCCTTGGCAGTCTCTTCTGGAGGGCTCAGACTTATTGACACTGAGCGTGTGACCAGACCAGCCTTGCACATGGGTTGATGGGGAACCGCACGCCAGATATTCTTTAATGTGCATGAGGGGATGTTGCAGGCCTGCCCCCAGCTTGCTGGACCCCATGCATGGGCACCTATGCAGGCAGAGACAGCAGCATTTCGCTCCCTGTGCCTCTTACTGACTATTCAGCTTCCTCCTGATCATTCTGCTCCTGGCCAGATGCCTTCAGGTATTATGACATTAAAAGGCAATTCCTCACAGACAGCTTTAGCCATCTCAGACTTGGGTGTCTCCAAGGTACTTGTTTCCTCTCCCTCCAACAAGGCACCTGTGGTGGGAGGTTATTCTGTAACCTTGTGTGAGAATATGATGAATCTCTTTCTGCAGATACCTCTTTCTCACTCTTTGCCTTAGTCAACTAACCTGGACTTGTGTTGGGTTGACCTTGGCAGGATGCCAGGTAGCCACCAAGCTGCTTTATCACTCCCCTCTTCAGCAGGGTGGGACAGGGGCAGAGAAAATAAGATGGAAAAAACTTGTGGGTCAAGATAAAGGCAGTTTAATAAAAGTAAAAGCAAAGACCACACACGGAAGCAAAGGAAAACAAAAGATTTGTTCCCTACTTCCCATCAGCAGGTGATATCCAGCCACTTCCCGGGAAGCAGGGCTTCAGTACATGTAGCGATTGCCCCCCTGCTCCTCCTTTCTCTTAGCTTTTATTGCTGAGCAGACATCATATGGTATGGAATATCGCTTTGGTCAGTTTGGGTCAACTGTCCTGGTTATGTCCCCTCCCAAGGTCTTGCCCACCCCCAGAGTACTGGTGAGGGGGGGAATGTTGGAGAGACAGCTTTGACGCTGTGCGAGGACTGCTCAGCAGTAGGCAAAACACCAGTGTGTTATAAACACCTTTCTAGCTACCAATACAAAGCACAGCACTATGAGGGCTGCCATGGGGAAAATTAACTCCATCTCAGCCTGACCCCATACAACTGGACATGAACTTTCCTGGTGGCTAACGTCAGGTGAGAGAAGAGCCACCATGGGTATTCCAAGGCCTCAATCCCTCTGTGAGATTAGCAGCCTTGGATTAGCAGCCCCATTCGGAAAATATGAACCATGATTTTAGATGTCTTCAAGGTTTTGGGTTGGGATAACTGCTGCTAAAAGTGCATGCTAAAGCCTCCTCTCATGGGTGGTAAATTCAGTTAAGTTGGGCTGAAAACCTGGGTCTTAGCTGTCTTCTTTTTTTGATAAAAAGAGAGCTCCTTGTTGCTGAGCCTCAAATGAGAGAAAATGGCATTTGGGCATGTCTGCTCCTTGCTCTGTATCATCCGCCCCCGGCGTAACTGCTGTGATTATTTCATCCTCCCCAACGAGCCTGGGACAAGCAGAAACGTGGTGGAAATGGAAGCCCTTATCTGCGCAGGGCTGAAGTCCTACCTGTCAGGACGGTCCTGCTGATCCAGAGCAAACCAATTGCTCTTCTAAATGGCTTTGAACTGGGGAGGGTTTAATGGTGAAAACAAAGCACTCCAGCCATGCTTCTCCCTATTTTCCTAAAGGATGAGGGGTCCAGGCCTTTGTGTGGATCTTTTCACACTGTTCCATTACTTTTACCAAAGGAAGAGCTGGCAGCTATTTTTATGGGGAAAGCTGTGCAGCTTGCACTGTAGTTTAGTTTTTTCAAAGCAAGCTAGAGGATTTCAGACACATATCTTCCATTTGCTTTAAAGAAAGATATGTGTCTGAATCCCCCAGGCTACTTTGGAAGTCTCAGCTATAGAGTCTGATTTAAAACCCACTGAGATCAGGTCTCTCCATGTCAATGCTTTTTGGACAGTCCCAACACGAAGGAGATTTCTTTACTGGATGTGCCTGTAAAGGCAGAATCTAAGTCAGTTCACATTGACCCATTCTTCATTTCAGGCAGACTTTACTAGTCCTCACTATGGCCACAGCCATAGAGCAGTGGCATTTTCCAGGCTGCCTGGTGATGAATGACTAAACAGTCACAAATACAGTGAAGTCTTTAGTGCAATCACTATTAGAAATGGATCAGGACAGGGGGTAAGGTTGCCTGAGAGACATTCATTGTGATTACAAGGGTCAAAGAGGATGCCCAGAAACAAGGGAAGACTTTGAGATGGTAGCTTAAAATGAATGTAAAGGCCAGAAACATGTTTTATACCCTCTTTATACCAGCTTAGTTTCTGGGTTATTTTTCTTCATCTACTTCTGAAACATCCAAGATTAGCTTCAGCTAGAAAGAGAGGCGTAGCGGACACTGATGTTCTCAATGGTACAGAAAAGTCTTTCAGGGGCCTGTTTGCTTTCTCTCTCAAGTGCTTAAGGTTAAGCTGCCTGTCAGGAAAGATTACCCCCCGGATCCGACYAGCAGGGACTGCTTCCATTTGGAAATGTGAAGAAGGAAGAAGAAAGAAGGTCATGGGAAACATGGAGTGTTTGTTTTTCTCTGGATGTGGGATGTGGTCCTCTCTCTCAGGTCAYTCAAAATTTTCCCTGCTGTTTCTCGGGTCCTAGGACAGTGGCAGTGCTGCCTGTTTCTTCTGCAGGCAGGATGACGTAGATTTGATGTTCACAATTTTCCAAACTGAAGGTCTTACATTTGCTGTAAGCTGCTGGGGAGCATTTGGTGTGTTTGGACCATGAAGCATATAAGATTTGAACCTTCTGGGTCTGGAGACAACTGCAGGGAGACAGCAAAGGTGCTTCTCATGTTGCAGGGAATGGGGCAGGGGATCAACCTGTCCATGGCTCTGGCTGTGTTCACAGCTGAGAAAGTGTTGTGTGACTGTTCAACTGCCAACTGATAGGCTGGAGAGTTTAATTAATAATTTAATAAACTAAGTCACCACAGCACTGGGCTTCTCTTTAGCTCCAGAAGGTTGCTGAACCTCAGTAAGCTGAACGTCTTGCCAGACCTTTGAGAAAACCAAGAATAGGAGAGTTAACAGTTGTGTATTGTAAGAAGCACAGACAAAACTTCCAGAGTTATCTTTTGAATTTTAATTTGCCTTTTTTTCCCCATGAGTTTTCCCATTCTGAGCAATCAGCCACACTCATCTAATGGAAATAACTGCAACTGAGGATGGGGCATCATTATCAGTAGGTATCTGCAGGCTGAAGTTATGCTCTTGTGAATTTAAACTATGCACATGTATGTTTTCAGACCTCTTCTCCGCTCTGGAAACGTGTTCAATCATCGGGAAATTCCAGGAATCGCTTGACAGGTCTGGGTGTGTGGTGTAGAACAGATAACCCATATTTCTATGAAAAAATGACAACTTTTTTAACAGTTCTTTTGTTTCAAGGTTTTCCAGAGGGACTCGCATCAAGAAACTGTACTTACTCGGGCATTTGATGTTATGTTCTTTAGCCTGTTTTACTAAAAAGAATATGAGTCATTTGAACATCACAAAGTAAGTTAATGAATCTGACTGAAACTGGAGACAGTTCTCTTCTAAAACAAATGCAAAGTCTGTTCAAACAAGGAGTTCATTTCTCAGCAATGTGGTGTTACTCCACTGATGGTGCACAGAATTATGTGGTCACAGGATACAAAAGAGTCTTCCATGAAGCTGGTAAAGAAAGGGTGCCTAGCTTTGGAGAAATATCCATCTTGGCACTGCTTGCTTCTGTCTAATTGTAATTCTAATGATCCACACGCAGATATTTTGGATTTGTGTACATATGTCTGTCTACGTACACACACATACACACTTACATCTATACTTACACACATCTTCCCCACACTTTTGTTTAGGAAAATGAATCCAACTTGTGATTGCAGAAAACCCCTCACGTTTTGTGTAAAGCAATGACAAGCTATCAGAGAATGGTGTCATAGATTGCTATGACAAGTTAGAAAATTGACGTGTTAGAGAAGCAACATATCCATCTGAACATGATGGAAAACTGACAAGATCGTAGTTACACGTACAATCTGGAAGGAAGTATATAGGCATATGAAATCCCACTATAAGGCTGCTGGCTGTGTTACAATATTTTGCCATATACCTACACAATTGTTATATACAAGTCTCATGTACACTCTGGATTAGCTGTTACAATATAAAAACTAGTTTTGCTCTGTTGACTTTAACAGTTATCCAAATTCATGACAGCTGATTATGTGCTGTACAAAATATATAAGATTAACATAAATGTATATCTTATTTCTGAGATATTTAGGCAGTTATTTTGTAATTCAAACTATCTTTAAAACATCAGGGGAGATGTTAGATCCTCTAATTTTTCTGAACTGCCTTCAGTGCAAGGACAATATTTACCTGTGTGTCTGGACAACCTAATTTAGATTGTAGCTTTGATGCTATAGCATCAACAATCTTGATTCTTTCTGAAGATGCCGATTTGAACAGCTCAGAAAATTGCTCTTAATCCATACATATTTTGTCCCTGGATTGAAAAAACTGCTCTTAGTAATTAAAGGCAATTCTTATACTTGTTCTATAGGTAGGTTTGGTGTTTGGAACTTTCTCCACACCCCTATATACACATCACCAAAATCAGCTTTTTTTTCTTAGCTACCCCAGAACAGAGATACAACTTTGGTGCATCAGAAGATAGTGCTGCTGCTTTTCTTGACATATTTGTCCCACAGGACAAAAAAACCAACTTTCTTTTTTTTTCATTTAATTCTGTGGCTGTTTGGTCTAAACTGACACACAGAGAAAAGCAATAACATGGATATCAACTGTAGGGGAAAGAAAACACCCACTCATCAATGCTCCCTCATATTACTCTTGCCAGACTATCCGATTTTTATCCCATCTCAAATATCTCATTTCATCTGAAGTTTGTATGGTATTAGCAGAAAGAAGAGCCAGAATCTAACATTTATAGACAAAGTCTCGTAGCCTTTCTTTCTCGTTTTTGTTTTTGGTTTTGTTTTTGTTAATTCCCTTCCTGTTTTCAGAGAAGCAGAGCCATTTCTCAAACAGTATTGCAGCGAACAACTACTTGAGGACTGAGTCATGTGCCAGGGTCTGTGCCAAGTCCCTCGTAGGACAGGGAGCTTTTGAACCATCCCATTTCTAATCAAACAATCTGGTGACATCCTGCCAACCCTGTCCTTGTCATCTGCTGCTCACTCTGCACGCACATTCAATCAGCTCGGCATCAGATTCTCCCTTCTGTGCACAAAGTTTCTTTTTCTTTGCTACCAGCCAAAGGAAGCAGGGATGGACTGATTTAAAAATCTTGGCTCATCTCATTTGGCTCAGGAAAAATATATTCTCAAATTAGTCTTGCAAGTCACTTTTTCCTAACTAGAAATTACTTTCTACAATAGCCTGTGACATATCTTTATTCTACTTTATATCTTTCTAGCTTGCTGGCCTGTTTTTCTATCCCAGGCTCATTTTCCCAGCCTCTTTTTTAGGGTTTGATTCTGAAAAGGGGAATAGTTTGCCTTTAGGAAAGTGGTTAAGTAGACAAACCCATCCCACTGCTTTCGGACCACAGTTACCTGTGTTTTTAAAGTTAAGCTTATGGTCAAGTACTGGGTTGCAGTAGGGAAAGATCTGTCTCAATATTCAAACGCTACTAATGGATGTCATAGAATTAGTTTTCTTTTCCTGAACATAGAGTAGTGGTATCTCCGCCTTTGTGTACAATGGCTCCCAGAGGTTTAGCTACCTCTCCACCTCCTTACTCTACAGTCGTTGTCCCCTCCTTGCTTCTCCTTCACACCACAAAAAACAGAGCAGGAAGAAAATTACGAAAACAGAAATCCCCTTGGACAACTCAGATCAAGGATGAAGAACTACTGCTCATAAACCACGGCTGGAATCATTCCCACGTGCAAGGAAAGGTCAGTGAGTGTGAATGCCTGTGGAGAGCTTGTCCATAGGAGTTGATAATTTTCAGTGACATAAGACTTCCCAAGAGTATGCGGCAAAGGGAAAAGTGCCTTGAAAACAAGCAGCTCATTCTCTTTTGGGCTAAGGCCACCCTGTCAAGTATTGAGAGCACAAACAGGGCTAAAAATACCCCTTTTGATTACATTACTATTAGAAGCAGGCCACATGGGTGGTTAGCCTCATGGGACTGGACATCAGGCATCTAAATATTCATATAGTTGTGGATAACAGGCAACAAATCAAGTTTCTGCAGCAGTGACTTTACAATCTAAAAAGGAAGAATTTTCAAAACGTAAGAAAAGGCTGAATCTTAGAGTTTAAGCCTTCACAATAAATATATGGATCAAGTATTCTTAGGGATCATGGAGTTAGGCTGCTTTACCCACTGATRCTACCTTAGGTAATATAGTATGTARTGAACTCGGCTAATATCAGTGTCTACCACTTCTTTGCACTGGATTGAACCAGAGTGATGTGTATGTGCCACTAGTCCTGTGAAATTCAATATAGCAGAGATTCTGCTAACATTTATTAGGGATAGCAGTCGCCTCTGATCATCCCTGTGCTGCACTAGCTGTCATCACCACAGTGATGGTGGCAGACAAGGGTGAAGTCGAGAGGCAAACACTGATTTGTAACTGATTATCCTATTTGTAGAGTGCTTTCTTTCTATGTACCCCCTTTGGACACTTGCTTCTTGTTGATTATCTACAACCTGGGCATCTACTCTAACTTAGAAAGGTAGGCTAGATACTACATCTATATGTYATAATCAAAAGGGAAAGGGTAAAACCTCCAGAGGACAATTCATCTCCTTTCAGAAGTGCACAATAGAGGTAGTCAAGAACAATGCTAGACTAGATATCCAACCTGTAGACAGCTGGAGTAGAGAGTTATCTAACTTCTAGGTGTCTAAGAGAAACATATGCCCCACTCTAACTGCAGATGGCTCAGGGTGTCACAGCAGATGCCATACTTTGCACTGCACTGTTTGGTCAGTGTTTTGGTCAGTCACCTGTTTTCTCTCAGAGTACTGCATCACAGGGTAAACTGGTTAGTTCCATTTTATTCCAGGCTATGGCAGGACAAGGACTGTAATGTATGGAAAGTCAAGTTAAAATCTTCCTTCTAGGGACTTTAAAATAATGGTGCAAGAGTATTTACAAGGAGATCCAATGAAYAGAAGGCAATGTACCATAATAAAGCAGTCACTGGAAAGAACAAGAAACACCACAGATTTTCTGTTGAAGTTGGAACCCTTCAAGTACAGCACTCTTTTGCCTTGGATTGAATCCATATCTTGCAAGGGGACTTTGGTTCATTTTTTCGTGATACCTACACCCTTCAGAGATGGGAAGAAAAAAAAAAAACCCAAACAAACTATATGGAAGGAAAAATCCCCAAAATTCTTGAAAAGATTGAGCTATCACAGAGAAATCTTGAGCTTGGTCAGCGGGTTTTCCAGCTGCTGTACTGGGAAAGCTGTGAAGGCCACTGAAGACTGAGGAAAGGCTTAAGCCTACCATGGAATCTAGTTAACCCTACTGTGGTAAGCAAAGATCTGCCACTGACACCAGTTCCGTGTTACGATTCCTCGGGCAGCAAGTCATTCAATGATTTCCCACCTTAATTCCCTTTTTACAGTTGCTCTGTAACTGCTCTTTTAATTGGATAATTTCACAGATCTGTTGTTACAGAGTTGTGTTGTGGGTGCAGCAGTTGCACAGGGAAGTCAATAACTTCCAGCCCAGGAGAGAGACAATGTCCTTTTGAGGCAGGACAGGGTTTCAGGCAGGGAGCAGTCCCTGGGAAATCACTGGTGTTCACTGGCCACAAAGAGAAAAAAGAGGACATCTCGCTTTTACTACAGCTGAAAGTGCAGACACATAAAACTGTTGCAAGGCTGTTTAATGGTATAGTCCTCCACACCTGGGAAATGCCAGAGCTCAGTTATAAGCCATTTTACAGCCTTCAAGGCTACTATACTCAAAGTATTCTTTAGAGTTCAGCTTAATCCACTGCTTCATACCTGAGATCTTTCGCAGACAAAACAGGAAAGAACTGTCATGGCTTAACTCCAATCTGAATCCACTCTGGAAATCTGCTGAGGCACAGATATTTTAGAGCATATTAGCTGGAAGCTTTCCCATGAGCTAAACAAGCAGTCTTCAATTTGCATGAAAATAATTAGGGGTTTGGTTTCATAATTAATTTTTGTGTAGCACATTGCACTTCTTATCTCTGCAGGTACTCTCTACAACCTCTTGACAATATAGTTGATTTCTAATCATTACAGTAAGCTCATTTTAGGTCATATAATATGGCAATTCCTCCCTGAATCCTGGTGAATCTGGATCTATGATCATATTCTCCTACACTGGGACTGTTTTACCTAGCTTTTTATTAGTCCTGAAAGCAGAAATCTCAGATACTTTTTCCTCTACAGTGGTATACAGAGGCTCTTATGATGAAGGAAGTTGTTAAAGGATTGGACTTGGAATCTGTATTTGAATCGGAGGTCACTGGTGGTTTGCTCTTTGACTGCAATCTCCCAGTCATTTAAAGGGCAAGATGGGGCTTAATGTCAGCTCCATAAATGAAAACCATAGAAAGACAAGGACGTATATTTGTCGAACAGGCAAGCAGCTTTTAAAAACATACTCCTAGAATAAAAACCTTGAGACTTGTAGTTTCAGTGATTCAGCTAATAACAACAGTGATTGATTTAGCTGAGAGCTCAGAGAAGTAAGTCGCTGCCATTTGACAGATTTGTTGTGTGTCAGCCACGCTGGGATAACTTTCTCTCAGCAAACTGGGCTATCATATGTGAATGCTGCTTTTCCTCAGCAGGCTCAGCTGAGGGCACTCATGAGGGATCTGCTGCAGGGTAGGAGCAGGCACATAACCAGGTGCTGAGGATCCGCTGACGCCAGGTTTTTCTTGTGGCTGAGCCCAAAGCTGCACTCAAATCACAACGCCTTTCTCAGAGCACCCCTTTTCCAGGCTGGACCTCACCCATTTTGAGATGACAGTAACTGCATGAYGTGAGGGACTGCTGTGTTACTGATTTGCTTGAGTGGTGTCATGGTTTCATATTCACCGAAAGGGAAAACCCAAGAAAAAGCTATAGTTAAAAAATTTGTTCATTTCTAAAGAAAAATGTGGACGTATTTGAAGGGGAACTCCTGATACAAAGCCCACCGAAATCAGTGGGACTCTTCACAGACTTCTGAGATTGCTGGATCTTATGATCTCAACTGTCACTATACCTTTGAGTTAGCAGGCACGTTCAGACCAGCTATCCATTTACTGGGGGGGCTGTCTTCCCTTAAAGATAGTTGGTTAACTCCTATCTGAGGGAAAATAACACCCTGTCTAAGGTCACCTGTGCATTCTTCTAGGAGGACTTCAGCTTGAGTTATACTTTGGCTCCTTGCTGTACTGTATTTCCTTGCAAATAATAAAGAGCATACCCCTGTAAAGAAAACATGGTGTCTCGCTTTCTATGCCTACATTGTGGTATGTTCCTGGCAAGTGATAATGCATTGAATACATTATGCAGCCTTATAAGTTTATTTTTTGGTAGCTAAAATTTGTTGCAATTTGGATCATTAAGCAATTCTCCATGTAGCATTTTCTTAGAAGAAAACATATTAAAAGGCTATCAAAATTGCTGATATCACATTTGTTATCTGAAAATAATGGCTGTCACTGGAGACAGAGCTATTGGATTTCGGCAAATTAAYCTCACAACTAACAATGAAAGCCACAGGTCTACTGAGGACCTAGTCTTACAACTTAATTTATAGAAGTAAATTTCTCTATGAATTTCAAGCTTGCAATGCTGGATAAATGTAGAACATAAAGCTCCGCAGGGTAAGGCCAACCTCCCCCCCCCAGGATCCTGTTTCTGTRGAAGAGTATAATAGCAAGGCAAATGCATCATGCTATTTCCACAGCTTTGGGAAGGCTGCTTTCCCAAATTGCTGTTGTTTTAAGTTTGCATATTTGTGGAGTGGGAGGGGATGACCATAGCTCCCAAGGGATGTTTCTTCTATGCATTTCTCCAGTTCCTTTTTGAAGCCATAAACTTTTAGCACCCGCTAAAGCATAGCCTGCAGCAAAGAGATCCATAAGTCTGCATTGTGTGAAGTATATTTTTTGCTTTGTTTTAAACCTGTTTCTTCTTAAGAAACTATAAACACCTTCTAGTCTGTGTTTTGCCAGAGGCAAACCTTTCTTATGCCACACAAGATTTAATAGACGTCTATCATGCAGCACCTCCTTCTCCCCATTCATCTCTTTTCCAGAYGAGGCACCAAACCTATATACTCCTTTTTCATATGTAAACTACTCTACACCACCATAAAAGCATTGAAATCCTGTGAAATTACCCAGGTGAGGGTGAGTTCAACCATAAAAAATACTGAATGCAGTACATATCCAGGGAACCCTATGAATGTTATAAACATAAACCAATAAATTGTCTTTGCTCCCATGGGAAAAATTAGCCGTGTCTTATGAGTAAGATGAATATGAGTATGAATACGAATAAGCTCTAGAGGAACTACTGCATATTCGCTGTGACACTCTTCTGGCTATGTGACTGTCTTGTAGCTACTGTGGCTGCCTAGCTGGGGGGACTAAGCCATGGTGATCCCATGTGAACTGGAGGGTAAGGCGATTTTAGCCACGGTGAGGACTATGCTCACAGCTTCACAACATGTGCAGGACACACAATCTTGCGGCTATCACTGTAGACATCAGTGACTTGTCTGATTCTCCAAAGTCCATAGGCTATGCTCTTGGGTTGAGGTCTTCCCAGCTCCTTGTCCCACAGAGCCTGAATRAGCCTTCCTGGTCTCATCAGGAGCTCCACAGATTTTCTTTCAATGGACTACTCCTGTCTCCTAACATTTCACCTTTTGCTGGCTGTCATGTTACAGACTAGTCTGCCTTTGAGTTTCTCACTCTCCTGAAGTACCTATTCTCATGAGACTTCCCTTACAGCAGATCCAGCACAAGGAAGCAGATACTCCTCTGTCTCTGAGCCAACACCTTGGAACAATAACTGGATTCAACTCTGATTCTTTTCAGTATAAAATAAAAATATGAAACTAAACTGTGGAAGGACTGGATTTGAAATTCTAGTGAGAAGCTATCCCTTGTAGCTGTGTGTTTTACACTTAAATACCCGTCACTGACATGCAGTCACTTCTGGGACAGGGAGTGAGACCCACTCAGCGCCCTGCTGAACCAGAGCAGGTGGGATAGAAAGTTAGATTAGCAACAACAAGACAAACCCTCATCATGGGGAACTGTGAGGTGCTGCAGACCTTTTTATAGCAGCACAGAGATCTTTAAACCTCGTTGAGCCTTTGCATCTTTCAGTCAGTGAACATTTAAGCTGCGTGATATTTGACATTGCGTTCTGTAAATATGTAAAGGATCAGCCAGATGCTTTTGAGGCTGGAGCCTAAAATTCTGTGGGGTTYAGACCAGATGTTTAGCCCTATGAGCCATTGCCTACTGCTACAGGGACTGCAGAGGTTTACTTTTTTATACTTTCAGCAACTATACAAACACAAACAAGAAACTTTCTACTTTTTACACTTACCACGAGAAAGAAAGTGAGCGTCAGGAAAATGCCCACGCCTGGGTATTAAAGAAACCCACAATGAACTTTAAAATGCACTTCTACTGTTTTGAACATCTCAGGGCAGCTCTTCTGCAAATCCCATCTCTGTATATGGATAATTCTCTCTCTGGTGTTCACTCCTACTTTACACATTTTTATAGGAGATGGTCTCTGGATGTACAGATCTCAGCTATGACTCAAAGCAAATACTGTATAAAATCYTGTAGATTAAGCAGCGTTGATTTAMTTTGAAAGCGTCTCAGGTCTTGCTGAGCAGCTGAAGAACTGAAAATCTGGCCAGAAGGGTGCAGATGGAGCTGACTGTCTCAAGACTGCATCCTAGATTACAGTTATGTGGACCATAAAGAATGACAGCCAGTAAACACATTGCGTACATCATTCAACTGGGAAGAGCTTTGATCCAATGTCTTATGAAGAAGAAGAAAAAGGTTGCATCTAATACCCAGCAGAGAAGAAAAATTTTCCCCAAAGAGATTTTAGCAGAAAAGGTCCCCACTCAAACTTTTCCTTTAGAAAGTAGAGGTTTTTTCCTTGGGAAAAAAAAGAGTAAGTGAAACTTTTCATACTTTTTAAAATTGCAGAACAATTCCCTAACACATAAAAAGCCGAAAAACAGTCAGAAATTGATGGACAAGATGCTTTCTTTTTGAAAGTAACATCATCACTTTTAAGTAACACCAAAGGAGGGAGTGTTACTTTAAAAGTGAAAAGTAGCACTTAACCGTGAAGATGCTACTCTCAGCTATTCTGTGTTACAGCTTTTATAATGATTTTTAGTGGGGAAAAAAAGTGAAAAAATGACCTTTTGAAAATGAGAGTATTAAAACAGTAGTGTTTTGAGCAAGAAAAAAACACCTTTTCCTATGAAAACTCATTTCAGCAGGTGATTACTACACCTCTGGCAAAAGCATGTTGCTATTAAAACAGTATTTTGGACTTGTCAGAAGGGGATCTAGTTCACTTTGCAGTATTAATACCATCACTGCCATCATTTTTCTTCTGAAAAAAATGCACAAAAAGCAGAACTAAACTATCCTTTCTTTTACGGCTCAGCATTACAGAGGCATAAAGGCAAAATTGGCCAAAGATCCAATCCAAAGCCCATTAAAAATCAATGAAAAGCTTCGCAATGGGCTTCTAGTGTGGGTTACCTCCCCACTGACTGCAAATGAAATTAATCTGTCAAGCAGCAATAATACAGTGATATAATTAACTTGCTTAGAATACAATCACTTTAACTTTCATTAAAAGTGATGAGTTTCTTTCAATTACCTTGCCAAGATACATTTTGTTGTTGTTTGCTTGTTTGCTGTTGAAAAAAAAAAAAAAAATCCTTTTTTGGATAATTTCCCCCTGGACTGGTGATTGTTGCTGTAATGGAGTCTGACTTCCAGGGTCATGCTTGCAAATGTAGTGACAAATAGGGACATCTGTAGAATGGGGAAATAACAGCCATTTTCTTAGTGGAGCCAGGAGCATGTACATTTCACCCACAAGTTAATGAGAACTCGATGCAATATTGATTCTGCCTCAACAGCGATACGGATGGTAAGCTAGTATTACAGTAAGAGATTGCACAAGTTTTCCAGAGATGGGTAGGTGAGGGGAAAATGGGGTCCCAGAGTCTGGAGACACCATGACTTTGGACCTCTTCATTCTGAAAAACTCCCTAACAGAGACACTGTTGTCATGTACCTCAGGATTTCACTGGGCTTTGGAAACTCAATAGTTCTCATTGACTTCTCAATGCCATGGTCGAATTGTGCCTTCTCTTGGGGCAAGAAGTAGCAATGAGCAGYGACTCCCTCCTCTGCTGCAGTCCTTCTTTTCTCACTGGACGCTCAGGCCACTTCTGACTGTCTACTTGTGACTTCTTTCCAGTCTGAATCTTACATCTGACCAAGATGTCAGGGAGATGGAGAAGTTTGCTCTTCTCCTAAGYATGAGATGCTTCTCGCCTGCACTTCTTAATAGAAGTTACAGAGAAGAGCTGCACCAAGCCACAGGAGGGAAAAAAAGAGCATTAAATAAAGATGAGACTGTACCAAGTAGAGCTATGAGGGACTTGGCAGGTTTGATTCCCACAGGTTCACATGAGCATCTTCAGCTGTGATCCACTGATCTTTCTTCATTCTGTGCAATCTTTAATGTATGCGATGGTTGGCAAGGAAATGCCTTCTTAAATCTGGCTTAGTATTCAGCAAATATCCAAAGGGCTGAATGATACTCTAATTAAAACCTATTTGCCTCAAACTTCCTCTAAATGCATCAGCTTTCCTCTGTGGCTGCACTGTATCCCTTGGCATTATCTCAGATATTATCCCACCCCATTCCTCTTGCTGCCGGTGGATTTGTTACCAGCTCACTAGGTCAGTGTGCATTTTGCAGGGAGTAGCAGGACTTTGGACTCTGGGCTCCCTTGACCCACAGGCTCAGTAAACACAAGGCTTTTCACTGCAGAGCTCAGAGTCACAAGTGCAAACAGCACCAGGCTTGCAGCTCGGGGCAAGGTAACCGGAGGATGAGGGATGAAATATGCTGTTCTCCTTCAGGGCAAAGCCAGTCCCYGTGGCAGAGCTGTGAGCAGAAGGTGCTCAGGGCTATGAAGCCACTGCAGTGGGGCAATTCATGTGAAACATGCCTGTGAGATGGGGCAGTTTTTGTTCCTGGACGTGGGTTTGGTGGTTAGAGGTACAAGACAGGCATGCCTGGAATCCCTAGACATGGTAAATCCTACATGTGGTTTAGTGGGTTCTGAGTATGGTTTGAATGCATGTGGGATCACTGGCCTTTCTCAAATCCRTTTGCATCTGCTGTGATTTAATTTGCATCTTTATTGTAATACCTTTAAAAAAGCCCCAACAACCCTCTTTCCCCAATATTTAACATGGCTAAGAGAAAGGGAAAGCTGAGGCCATGGCCTGCCACGAGGACAGAGGTATTGTCCTCCCTGCTCTCTGGAGAGTCCTTTCATCCTTTTTTTTCTCATGCTTTCATGTGGAAGTGGTAGGGGCAGAGATCATCCTTCCACCAAGTGCCTGGCATGGAGTGGTATGGATCAATTTGATTTCTCAGCACTGCAGCCACCTGTGCTGTAGCAATATATAATTAAGGACACTAACAATGGCAGGAGCAGTCTCTCGCTCCCAGCCTCGGATTAATGTCAGGGAGGATTGTATCGTCACTGCTTTCAAGTCATCATCCCCTATCAACTCTCATGGGCATCTGAAGACTGTGTTGCCCTTCTCATGCTTTGAGGTCTCCAGGATTTTAAAAAGAAGCTCAGAAATTATGTCCTTTATTTGAAAACTTTCTTTTCCACCAATTCATTAAACATTATACTAAAAAAAAAGGCTGTCAGGAAAATAATCCGACTGACATGAAGTCTTTAGGCCAAGTGCTAAAATTAAGTCATGACGTAAACAATACTAAAATGGAGGGTATATTGGTTTCCTTGTATAACAGATTTATCTAGTTGTATTAATTCACCATTCAGGCACTTCTGTGTACTATGTCCTGGGTGACGTCTTCCTCCCAGCTAAGTTACAGACTGAAATTTAATGAAAATGTTTGAGAAGAAAGTGCTGGGGAGGCAATTTCCTACCAAYGCCTCCAAAGTGGCACCCCAGAACACATTAGCTTTCTACTATTGTTGTTTGCACACACAAATTACTCCATTTTTCTAAGACCAACAGATTAGCAGAAAAAGCATGCAGCTTTTCCTGAAAAACAGTAAATAATATTTGAGGCTAGTTTCTTTCTGGGAAAATCCACACAAAACATTATTTAGTATTTTGTAAGATCAATTTACATTTACATATGGGCTGTGGGGCAGGTTTAGCTCCAGGTGCTCCGTGRCTTTTCTGCGGCCGCGCTTGGCAGCCAGCCCCATCTCTTAGGACCCCTCCCTTTGCCAGAGCTGCTGTGGAGCGGAAATTTCATTTTTTCCGGTCAGCTTTATTTTCTATGCAATTATTTTCTACTTTAGTCTCAGAGAGTTCTTTGCTTAAATTACAACAGAAGATATGTTTAAATCTCTTCCGTGCTTCCCTTTTTAGTCCTGTCCTGCTGTGATTTACTGGACGCTGTTAAACACAAATCTCTGGCTGGGAAACCCAAGGCTGAGTGCTTGAGCAGAGGACAATGGTGGCTGAGATTTTATCGGAAGGGAGCCTGTCTTGTTTCAATACAGCTCATACTTTAAGAGTGCTTGCCACCTTCTGGTTTGAGAAAGGATTACAATTCTTTAACTCTTGGGCATATTGAGGAAATCGACTGTAAAAATGCTGATCCTGGTCCTAATCCCCCTGAAATGGATGAGAGATTTTCAAGATGTCATAATGCCGATGGAGAGTTTTGAACTGAAAGGATAGATTTTTTCTTTTAGTCAGAAGGACGCAGTGACATCTGGCAAGAAACAAATAAAAGTGATCTTTTAAATGAAATATTTGATTTGATACTACTGGCATCGTTGGAGAATGCCCTTTAACCATTATGTAAAGTGTTCAGGAAAAATACTGAAAGCAAGAATAATGAAAAATTAATCTTATAAGCGGAATAGGTGCAAATCCTTCAAAAGAAAAGGAACTTTGAAATTCGGAACTTTTTTCTTACAAAGCTGTTTGCAGATTTTGACCAGTCTGAGACACTTCTATTCAATCTTGTCAGCTGTCAGCAGTCTGCCCGATGTCAGTGATGCCACTTGAGAGYATTATATGTGCCATTTGTATGAGAAGAGGATGTACATTATCTCTAAAAAAGCCACTYCACAATTATGGGTACTCAAATAATATGAATAACATCACTACGAAAAATCAAAGCACACCATAGGCAGTCATCTGCAATTTAGCCAGATGAAAGAGTTCCACAAAACACATACATTTCATGGAGGTAGTTACATGCTTATTCTAATGGATGTCACATTTGCCTGGCTTCATGTAATTMATACTTAATTTCAGATGTCACAGTACTGTCCAAAAACATCATTTATATTTAATTCTACAGAGATCCTAGCTGAAGGCACCAGAGTATCTGAAAGCGTTCCAGTAGTGCGTGAAGCAATGTGACTAACATATGCCATTTGTTTGTTCAATTTGTTCCTTCCCAGCAAGGGAYGAACGGGCAGTGAAGCAGTTCTTTTTGTGTGTGCATTTTGATGACACACACATAGAATTATGTTTATATTGGAAAAGGCAGGTCAAAACCAATGTTCCTCACACAGAGAGAATGGTAGTGCAGTTTCAATGCTCCACAGTTCTTGGCAGTTCACATCAGGTTTTTGGCCAAAAAACGGTGGGTTGTTTTCTTGGATCTAACTTGGCCTTGCACATCTTCACACTGCAACATAGTCCTTGTTTGTCTTTGTTAATTAGAGCAGACTTTGCTGTACCCACCACTGAGCACTGTTTGAATGATCACYGTGAGGTGAGCAGCAGCTATTTGTTGGGTACAATCCACTAAGAAGACATGGGAAGGGAAGCTGAAAATTGGAGGAAAGTCAGCAGGTATGGAACAATTCAGTGATGTGCTGCAGAACTCCTTGCTGAGGATGCCATCTCTGTGGATGCTAAAATCTACAGACATGAAAAGACTGGAAAAATAAAGAAAATTAAATCATGGKTTTTGGGCTGCCCCAGCACTGCTTTTATGCAGAAGAGAAGAGCTGGGGGTAAAAGCTCTGCCAATTCTTTCTGTCCATCACAAGAAGGCAAAACATGGTCAGAGCCGGTGGGAGCAAAGGAAGAAAAAGGAACAAGAGGTCTCTGAGGCACAAAGAACTATTTCTGCACCTTTTGCATTTTGCAGCCTAAGTTCACTTACTCCCAGGCCTTCACTTGGGGAAATGCTCAGAGTTACAATAATGTCTTGAGGATGAGCAGCCCAGATGCCAAAGCACAATGAACTGAAGAAGCAGCTGGCTGCTGACCCAAGCAACTGAGCGATGGCCTTTCTCAGTTTTGCCCTAATCCCTCACAAATCAATGCCAGGCCCGTTTGGAGCTGGAAGATTTTGGCATCTCCTGACCAGGAGATGCGTCAGGTTTATGAAAAGTGAGAGCATCCCATCCAGGTTAATTTCTCCCTCTCTCCCTACCTGGATGAAAAATCACAGCTGTTCATTCCCAGAATCTCTTGACAGAGCCCGAAAATACATGGGGCCCAGAGGGAGTGTAGGTTTGAAGCTGGAAAATTCCTCCTGCACAGCCTGCTGCTGTGTATTGCAGTGTTGATAGCCAGGAGAGCTCTGCAGCAGTATGTGTGACATGGGTCTCTCCCTCTCACGTTCAATGCATAAATCAGTTTGTTGTGTCTTTGCACTGGTTGAGTCAACTGTCCTGCCTTATGTTCAGCCATATGAGAATTACTGGTGGGAAACTGTGGGAAACATGTTAACTTAAGAAGCTTGTTTGTCATGTCTCAAGATCCATTCATTTGCCAAACTAAAACAGGGTACATTTTTCACTGAATATTTGAGTTGACTGTCAATAACAAATCTGGCTGGCCATGTTATAGACAGAATAGTTATGTTTGAGCCTTCATTGACTTTGTGGTTTGTTAG
Source organism: Oceanodroma leucorhoa (assembly GCA_030449065.1). Lineage (NCBI taxonomy): Eukaryota > Metazoa > Chordata > Aves > Procellariiformes > Oceanodroma > Oceanodroma leucorhoa. The sequence goes on from JASVER010000017.1 coordinate 3,882,714, forward strand.
TTCAGGAATTAATTTTGCTACCCAAAGGAGATCGGATATCGTGACTGCAACAATGAAAGCTCCCTGCAGATCTGCAAGGTCTCGAGTTACTTCCGTCACACCAGAGTCTATCCACCAAAGACTAAGAAACAAATTAATTTGTCTGAAGTAATATTTGTACCATCTAGAACAACAACAAAAAATCTTTGGAAGCTGAATAACCTCTGATAATGACTAAGGTATCTGTACATTTTACAGCATTTTTTTTTTCATTCTTAGGATCAGTTTACTGATTTCTCAGATTTATTAATGTGAATCATTTCTGCTCAGTAAATCACTTTATAACCATTTTTAGAGTATTGTGGAAACAAAATTTCATTGCTCTGACTGATACAGTATCTATCTGTTCATTACTTAGTTGAACACAATCCAGATTTTGAGGACAATATATTTAAAATTCCCTCTTGCCAAATATTTTTTTAATACTTTMTTAAATAAACTGGTTTCCATGGATGTTCCTGCCAATACACTAATTCATTCAGAACTTTGGGCTTTATCCAAACTGACCACTTATTTGTCAGTCAAAATGGACAGATGCAGAAGGTCAACATTTTCTGGGGTCAGGCCATAAAAAAGAAATTTTAGCTTCCAKCTCTTTCCATGCTGTTGAGAGTGCTTTCCATTTTGAGCATGGTTGATTCCGCAGCTTCGAAATGACATTTTCAGAAGACAAGTCCTAAAACTGCTGTAGAATCTGTTGCATTTCTCAGCACATGTGAGGCAACATGAGAGGAGGTACCACAGCATGGTGAAATACCATTCCCATTAAAGGAAGGAATGTAGCTGAATTTATCTTGCCATGCCACTTACAGCCAAAACGAAAAAGCCCCAGAGGTATGTATGCCATTGGATGGTGCCAAATATGTGCAACCTTTGCTTGAGATACCTGCTGTCTGAAGACTTCTGCCTGCTGTAATATATCACAGAGCTAAAAGGACAATTAAGTGAAAGTGAGTGTAGCCATAAGCCAAAAGCTTCCAGATGAAATAATGCTCTCTCTCATAACAGAAGCAATTACAATGTAGCTGTCTATATTGCATTTAACATTGCTACTAAAAGGCTGTGCTGCTTTCAAGTACATGAGTGATAGCACCTGAATTTTTATGGGTAAAGAGTAGTTTCCGCTGAACACATCCTGAAGCCTCTGGAACTTCACAGGAAGCCACAGGAAGTCCACGCGGTCCCCAGAATAGGTGTTTTTGATGTGAATACATTGTATACATACAAACTATCTATGCACGCCTTCCTTTATACATACATAAGCACATATGGAAAGAAAGAGAAAAAACACTCTTAGTCTTATTTGGCTTTATCTCTAACACAAATCACTATTTCCTTGGGATGGCTGAAAACTTCTTTCATAGTTCCTCTATTTTGGACATAGGATGAATTTTCATGAGAAAGACCTTTTCTTTTTTTTTTTTTTTTTTTCCCCTCCATAAAAGAAGCCCAGAACTGATAAACAGGTTGGTTTACTGTTCTTTTTTAGTTTAGTTTTCAGGAGGCAGTAAAAGATAAGCCAGGGCTTTTCTACTCTTTAAAAGGTTAAATATTTGTCAGCTTCTTAGTCCAAAAAGAAGTTCCAAATGGGTAGATTTCGTTGTACTGAAACAAAATAAGGCCTGGGAAAGCAGGGAACAGTTGTCTTTTTCATATTCACATGCCAACATGTTGTTGGAGAATTAGACTCCCTCTTATAGTAACAGCCTACAAAACACCCTTGGCTGCTGGAGAGTGAGACATGAGCAGAAAGCAAAGTTTGTTGGTAAGAAGACAGATAAAGAGCATGTAAGAGACAACTGTATGCCTAGGATCTTGTTTTTATTACGCAAGTTTCTTTTCCTAGAGATACATATCCTAAGGACACTGGATTGTCTCTGAACTTTTCTTGTATTAGGTCAGAATAAACTTTCTGAAAACACATTTATGTGAGAGGCTAAATACCCCCCCTATATTTTTTTCTTTAGTCCTCACTATTCATTACACACATTGTCTTTTAAACTAGAGGGCCTTTACTAATATTTTTGTTCATTTGTTTGCTCTCAAAATTCAGCTGCTTGATCAGATCTGTTTTTCCTGAGCAGTTTAAAAACAAGTTAGTCTCCAAGCCCCTAAAGTGACAAACATCTAAAGTATTATTGCCCATTTTCATCTTCCATATGGGGATTTGAAGATTAATGTGTTACATGCCATAGAAGAATAGCAAGTAAAATAAGCTTCTTCCGAGGGAAAAGCATGAATTTTTGAGAAGGCAATTTCTTGGTAGCACCTTTTGTATTCTTTTTGATTTTTGCTTTATGTTTAAAGAAACTGTCTARCCTTGGTTTGATACGATTAGTTGATAGAAGTCAACATATTTGGAGGGGAGGAAAGGGCAATTGCCACAAATGCTACAAGTTTATTACTGAAAACTTAGCTCCTTAAAACTTTAAGCTATGAAGCAATTGATATAATCTTTCTAACTGAGCTTTTTCAGCTGGCTGGAAGGCATGTGGGTTTGGTAATTGCATGCAGTCTTTTCTACCTGGGATATTCGCTTGGCTGGGGTTCTCTTGGAAGAGTCTCTTCCACTTTGACATTCACTTTGTGTCACAGGATGAGGAGCCTGAAGCTTTTGCAAGGGAGTTGGGCATGCAGTTCCTGCTATGTGTATATTCACAAGAATTAACCAGTAAGTAAGTGACTTGCACTTGAAGTTGCATGTGCAGATATCCATGGTAAATGTACTTGTTCAGCCGCTAASTGGAAGAGAAAAAAATATCATCTGGTAGCCTCGGCCAGTCATGGTGAAATAGGTAACACTGTCTAAATRTTTGTTAACAGTCTATAACACAATACGTTCACAAGGCCTGCAGAGCAATTCCAGCAGTGAGCACGCTTCARCACCACCAGCTCAAGGCTTCTCAGGCTCTAGAGCTGAAACTTGCCACCTCGAAGATGATGATCCAAATCCTGGCTAGGACGAGGCTACCATGTAGAGGAAAGTGAACAGATGGGGGGAAGTTGGGTCTGGCTGCAAGGAGTAGAGTTGGATTTAATGTTCCTATCAGCCAGAGAATAAGCAGCAGTTGCTCTCAACCTGCGCACCCAAATCCCTCGCTCAGCTCTGCTGTTCCTCACACTGCAAATCACAARGTAGAGGATGGGACCATGGTTACAACGCTGTCTGATAAACCGCTGACCTGGATATATGCATATTTCCGTTGTGCTTATGGTTAGCCCTCAGTCCCTGAGTTTTGTTGCATAGGCTAAGGTACAAGCGTAAAAAGGAAGATATATTTGCAAAACAAAGATAGGGGTCGTGGATAGCTCTCTCAGCAAGACAAAAATTATTCTTGTTTTAGGGGCACACTTCAATCAAAACTAATTAAAATTGTTTAAAATTTATTTAGACATATGTAAAATTAAAATTCCAGATCACTATTGAACTGTTCATCCTGTTCCTTGTGCTTCACTTTAATTTTCTTTCTCGATGAAACTCCAAAAACTCAAAAAAGATAAACTTTTCTGTTTTTTCTTTTCTAATTTTGAGTTGAACTAAGGAAACTGAGTTTTCCTAAAGCATATGACCACATAAACTACTCTATTGTTTTCTTAAAAATCTTGCAATGCCTCTCATTCAAAACATGCTCATTTACTGCTATGAATGTTATAACGAATACAATTCTGTATTGCATATCATTCAAACAAGAGAAAAAGTATGTGAATTACAGAAGTTAAATGGATGAAAATCCTGTAGCAGATGCATGTGCCATAATTTGTTGAAGTGTCACAGAATTATATGAAAATACCAGAGAGAAAAAGACTTTCATCCCCAAGTTCCTAAAATAACAAAACTGGCTTGGAATCAAAGAAGAAAGCTGCTCTGGGTGAATCATAGGGTTCCCTCTGGCTGTATTGATCTTCGCTGAAGAATCTTTTCTCTTTCATCTCTTTAGCTGTAAGATCAGGGTTATCTAAGGATCTGCATCTTGGGTAGCATGAGTAGCTTTCTGAAGGGAGCGTTATAAGTAACACATAGAAAGACTGGACAAAGGCTGCTTCTCTTATCCCTGAGAAGGCCTGTCTGACTCTTTGACCAACTGTCAAGTCAATATATAGCATAGATAAATTACCTGGTTAAATCTTCAGTGAATATCCTTGCAGTAATTCAAATACTTCTCACTAATGAAGAAAAAGAGGATAGATAGATAGATCTCAGTGGATGAAAGCTGTCACTGAAGAGTAAGAAAAACAAGTCTTATAATAACTAAATATTTCATCCACCCTGAATGAAATGCTTTGAAATAACCTCTCACTCATAAACAGATGTTAGGAAGAATCTGAAGTGCTGGTAAGTGTCAACAGAGAAGCGTCAATCCCTTGTTTTTCTTGGACTCACTTATGTATGACTTACCCCCTACATTTCCTAATTTTCATTACTTATTTGCTATTGCTGATTTTGTACTGCCTCATGAACATACAACTTTCTGACCTTGTGGTTGACTTTAAAAAATAACTTTATGTATTATTTGTTTAAAATTCCTCCCCTACTCMGTTATTAAAATAGTTAAATACTAACATTTCAGAAAGATTACAGTGTTCCTTCCCACAATGATGTTTCATTACTCCCACCTCATTCCAGCCCTCACTGACTCCAAGWCAAAGCCAGGACGTATGCCTTGCTTTCCTTTGGGCATCTCTGACCATCCCTCTGTCTTACAGCCCCCATCGTAGAAATACCTTGCTTGCCCAAATGTAGTCATGCTTGTGCAATGCAATTTGTGATAGCCCTAACAGTGACTGGTGAGACCACAGCAACCATTTGGAAACCAGCCAGATGGCAACCTCATTGTTATTCCTGCTGCTGCAAACAACAGAGAGTACCCATGGATGACTGATGTGATCAAATTCAGACAATATTTTCTTCTTCTTCTTGTTTCTTGGTAATAGAAAGTATAGTCCCTAAAGGGGGCTAACTTATTATTACAGTCAATTGAGTGTACTGTGTAGCTATGTCTCAAAATACCCATATGAGAATGCATTCTAAGTCGTCTTAGGAGTCAGTGAGTAAACCCTGGCACTGTTGACAAGCCCATGGAGGGTTATTAAATGCAGAAATACACCTCTGGTACAGGAAGTCTCTCAACCACAATTTCCTGAAGCCTGTGAGAGTATTTTGGGAAAAGTATCATCATACAGTCATTTTGTTTTATGTTCTCCAAGAGCCATCTGCTATTGGCCACTGCTGGAATGGAGGGACTGGAGTAGGTGGATGCATCACGGAAATCAGAACTACTGTTCGTTCTTACTGAAGCTGATGGGAGTTCTACTGAGCACCTCGGCGGGGAAAGGCTTCTCTCACAGCTTTCACAATGGCAAAATTTAATTACCTAAGTAAAAGTTCTCCTAAATAATCATGTCAAGTATCAGCATTACTGCTTAGATTTATGCTGTTAGGGCTGAGCTACTTCCAGTACCCAGCTCATTCATACACAGCTAGTTTGGGTATCTTCACACTAAGGTCTTCTATGTAAACCAGCCCTGTTACTTGAAGATTTCCCTGAATTGCTCGGTTATGGGAAGCATAATCCCAGATGTGCTGATCTTGTTGGATCTGCAGGAAGCACTGCTAGTCCCAAAGCCGTCACTGTGGTTTAAAGCTAGAGCAGACGCAGCTTTTCTCTGCAGTCATTGCTGTAGTCAATGCTCACCTGTGTCAAGGACTATGCTAAGAAAGGAAGCAGAACCTGCCATCTTTGGGAGAGGAGAGTCACGTGGCTTTTTGTCTCTGATTCAGCACTCCCAGACACAGTCACAAAGAGTTTTCCAAGAGATGTGGGACAAGGGAACATCTGTGGGGCAGGAGGACATCTGTAAGGAGAGTCTCTGGAACAATTTGCCTGTAGTCAAGAAATTTAAGATCTGCTTCTATATGGATAATCACAGATGTTTTCAGATGCCGGATTTTGAAATTACTTATACACGGAGTGAGTATGCCAGAAGAAAGGTGGATATTGAACCACAGGACCATGAGAAAAGGATAAATATATATATATATTTTAATGACTGTACTTGGAAAGAGACCCCTCCTCCAGTTTACATGGAGGTCACAGTGCCTGATCAAATTTTAAAACTATAATGTCCAATATCAGCTAAAATGTCTGGGATGAAATGGAGTTGTTCCTGCTGCAATGCTCATGACAATAACAGTGACTAAAAATTCAGACAGTTAACAATGCGCAAGCAGTCAAGTAATCTTCTTGGAAGAAAACCCAGATATCAAAGAGCAGGCAACAGAGTCTGCCCATAAAAGTGTTGCACTGTTTGTATTTTGCATTTTTTCCGTTCACCCATTGTTCTGTCTTCTCACATGCCACATAAATCCCTACAGTGAATTTTCTACCATCCATAAAATAAACCCGAGATTTTGGTGGGTATGATCATTTGAAGTGATGCTTGACATGCATTGCTGTTTTCCATTCCCAAGTGTAAATAAAGTGTGGTTACTCCTGGCCTATGGTTTCCATTAAGATTCCTGTTCTGACTGTAAGAGCAAAATTGGGAAAATAAACTTACTTTTTCCAAAGCAGTTCACTGCCTCTTGCTTCAGTGCATGAGGCACTCAAGCACATGAAAACAAAGGTCAGTTTCTTTAGATTCAACCTGACCTCATCCTCCTGTATTGTTTTTTTTTTTTCCAACAGGGTCTAATGGAGCTGAATATACTATTTATGTCATTCCAAAGCAAATGTGTATCTGTTACTTGAGCACAGTTCTGATTTCTATTTGAAAATTATGGAAATTTACTATTGACTTCAGATGGGAGATGGCTGGGCCTGAAGTTAGTGTGACAGACATAATAAACCACCTGCACTCCTATCTAAGCAATTCCTTGAAATATACATAACAGCAGTGAAGTTCAGGAGTAGAATCAATGACATTTTTCTGAGGCATATTGTCAGCTGATGTAAATGTTGGTAAGGTGGCCACAAAGTCAGTCTTGAAATCTGGTGATGTGAGTACGCAGCAGTACTCTTGACAGCTTGGACATCACCTTTGTAACAAAACCATACTCTTAACTGTGAGGGTTCAGTGAGAAGAGACCCAAATGTTCATATAAAATCTGACCTGAGGTGCCAAAGTATTTGGTTATCTATTTCTAAAGAGTTTATATGGATCTGCATTGGCTCTGGTCAATTCAGTATGCCATTTCTGCCCACACCTTCTYCAAAAAAAACATGTCTCTAACCCTGTCGTGACTCACACACCACCTGGATTTTTGTTTCAGGGTCCCTGAGGCGGTGCCATTGCCATACCCYTTCCTCCATCTCAACTCCCTGGACATGACCCAGTTTCCACTGACTTGAGTGAGATTTGGACCCTGCCTTTTGCTTTCTCCTGTGTTCATCATCTATTCCTATTTCCCAGTGATTACCGATTATGGTCCAGGCTTGACTGTATATTAGTGCTAAATGACTTTGATGCTATTAGCCTACTGGCAACCCAATCTGTATTTCTTTACTGCCCCATTTGCCAAATCCAGAGTTGCTTTTAGATTGCTAAGTCAACCAAGGCAGGATACTTTGTTATTTGCACAACATACAATAACGAGGGAGCAGTTGTAAAACCCACAGCAGCATACTGACTGGTCTGTATTTTATGTAGTATATTTGGGTGACAGTAATTTCCAAAGAAAAATCAAACAAACAACTTACCAGAGTCACCTGGTCTCAGCTTTGCATGCCTCTCCTGACTCACTCATTTAATATTGTAAGGGGAGACAGGCAGAAAAAAGAAAAACCGCAATCTGAGACGCAGGTCCTGCACTTCAATAGCTTCTTCCGTCCCTCATGATCCCCCACCATTCCTCAGGAAGCAGAGAGTGGGGATAAATGATGCCTGCTGGGAATCATAGTTCATTAAAAGGAAGTGATGGAGGATGTAGGTTTCTGAAAGCTATGACAAAGTGGCATGTTGGAGATTCTTCTTTTGTCAGAGGGACAAAACCATCCTGGGATTGTCCCTGCCTACCAAAAATACTTGTTCACTTTAAAGTATAGCTCCACTTTACCCACCTGTAAGATGTGGCTAATGATATTATTTTCCTTCATTAAGCTTTTTGAGATTTCTGGGAATGAAATACACTACATGAAACTAGCAGCTTTCCTTGGTGTGTGTCTTGCCCATGCTTCCCTTCTCTCTATACAACTGTTTGCCCTTTGTGTGCTCCCTGGAGTGAATTCCTCTCTTACAATCATAASTCTGAATTAGGTCAGAGACCTTCAAACACTTGGTTTAGATTTGTGCTATGCTACTTAATGTTGAAATGGAGCTGAACATGAATCAAGACAAATTATCTACTTCTCTTCTTGAAAAACATGGATTTTTATGTGTGTTTTTTGTGAGCACAATTGCCATGAAATTTAAACAGCTAATCTTGCAGCAATGCTGCAAAATAATCACAGGAACTGGCATGATATTTCAGGAAGCTTTCATATTTAATGGCACACTGTACACAGAGAAAATAACCAGGCCCTATTCTAGTCCACTTTACATCCCGCTAAGGTTATAAGGTTGGCTCATGTGACAACTTGCTTTGGGCTGAATCGTCCACGGAGCCTGAACTCACAACCTCTGTGACTGCAGTTATAATTTTCTACGACTGGAGCTAAAACCACTACGTTCATTGCCTCAGAGGCAGTAAGAGCCTCATCAACCTCCTCTGTACTTCAGCCAATGCGAAGRAAGAAAAAAAACATCAGGGAGAGCATCATGCCAAGTGTAACCCATGGCAGAAAAAGTCCTCGATCCAGTTCATCTAATGTGTAAGCCTCACCTGTCCTTTTCACTTCACAGTCATCATCAAAAATCAGAGATCCTCTTCAACAAGTGTTACTTAACACAGCACCTGATTTCTTAAAAATTAATTCAGCTGAGTCTACAGTTCATGCAAACCTGTGTGATTTATCTCTTTAAAACAAGACAAAATAGTGCTTTTCATTTCAGAGACAGAGACAGAACAGGGACTAAGGGATCCTGCAATAAGGGCATTGTGTCAGTTGAATATTAAAACAGTCATATAAAACCTGGCTGATATGCTAACAGCTAAGCAGAAGTGAGATAAGCTCTGCAGGAATGGGAAAAAAAAAAATTATTTACAGATATATTCCTTGCAAAGGCCACAAAAAGTTCCAGATGAAAATGTTCACCATTAAAAGTAGTCTCAACTGGGATGAGTGAGCCAACACTGTGGGGGGAGATTTTTATCCAAAATTTGGCTGAAATTTTTTCCAGCCAAAATCTGTCTTCCAGGCTTTCTCTTTGTGTAGCAGGAACCACTAGGATCTGAGAGGTCTCAGCTCCTCATGGCCATGTGTGCTAGTTTTGGCTGGGGTAGATTAATTTTCTTCATAGTAGCTAGTATGGATTTGGATTTGTGCTGGAAACAGTGTCAATAACACAGGGATGTTTTAGTTACTGCTGAGCAGTGCKTACACTGAGTCAAGGCCTTTTCTGTTTCTCACCCCACCCCACCAGCGAGGAGGCTGGGGGGGGCACAAGAAGTTGGGAGGGGACACCCAACTGACCAAAGGGATATTCCAAACCATACGATGTCATGCTCAGCATATAAAGCTGGGGGAAGAAGAAGGAAGGGGGGGATGTTCGTAGTGATGGCGTTTGTCTTCCCAAGTCACCGTTACACATGATGGAGCCCTGCTTTCCTGGGGATGGCTGAACACCTGCCTGCCCATGGGAAGCAGTGAATGAATTCCTTGTTTTGCTTTGCTTGTGTGCGTGGCTTTTGCCTTACCTATTAAACTATCTTTATTTCAACCCACGAGTTTTCTCACTTTTACCCTTCTGATTCTCTCCCCCATCCCACCAGGGGTGAGTGAGCGAGAGGCTACGTGGGGCTTAGCTGCCGGCTGGGGTAAAAACACAACACCATGTTCAGTACACTTGCACAATGGGGTCCTGGYTGGTTGGGCTTCGCCGAGTTACATCTTTCAGTAATAACTCCTTTTTTAGGCATCAGTGATGGTGATTAGGAACCTACTGTTCTCTCTAACTTGATTCAGTCTGATCATAATCATTCTGGCATGCAATGAGAGAAGGTTGCTTAGTGTTTACCTGAAAAGGACCTCTTGAGCCCTCTTTTGCAGGGACTCAGATATTCCCCTGCACTGAAATCTCAGGAGACTCTATCACATTTTATGAGCTGGGAGATGGGAGGCTGAAGTCAATCTCCAGTAACTATTCCCCTGCGTGGGGAGTGATTTTGAAAGGAAACTCTCATGGAARGAACCAAAGTCCTTTGTAGTAGCTATCTTTGCATGGTAATAGAACCAACAAATGGTGTTAAAACAACATTACACTAAGCTTAATGACTTTGCCTTGCTCGTCTCTATGGTGGCTAATGAAACATTATGAATGCAAAGCAAATAGTGTGTTCAGGCTAGTTCAGGATTCACACGGCATCTGAATGTGCTGCATGAATTATTCACACTGTTTTTTTTCACCGGTGTCATCCCTCCCCCATCACAGAATAAAGCTCCTTTTCTGGCCTTAGCAGACTCCTCTAAAGCTGWTCCTGTTGCACTGAGGAAAGTTTTGTTTCCAGTGTGTCAAAAACATATGAGCCAGGTCACCTAGTAAGTGAGAAGTGATAAAATATTAATATGCTCAAGAAAGAAGGGAGAGAGGGGAAGAGCTGGCAAGCTTCCTCCCCAGTGTGGTTGTCTTCTGTATGTGAAGGTCTTCTTTCTCATTTTTTATTTTTTTAACAAAGTATCCCAAGAGTGTTGCGCTTTTCTATACCACTATCCTACCCAAGCTCCTTCTTCCCTTTTAGCTTATAAATGAGCACCCTCTCGTCCTCTCACTAACTCCACATGGACCCTGGTACTCTCTATGGACATTTCTGCACAGGGCAGAGGACAGCAGCATGGGAATACATGGTGTCGGTCCAAACAAGAGGCACTACAGGTAGAAGATCACAGCCCAGCTAGCTGGATAGACTGTGCTGAGCTGCTCTTGAGGCAGACACTGCCTATCTGGCACAAACCAAATGTCCTCAAAAGCAACGTGTGCTCAGTTCTGGAGTTAGCATTCAGGACCAACTCTGCTTTGAATCAGTATGAACTACCTCCCTCACATCTTTCCTCCAATCTCAGTTGCCAAAATTACTGTGATAATTCCTGTTTGACCTCCATGACCCTTTTGTTAATTTTTGCAGCCAGACAATAAGGCATATTCAATTTTGACTTCAAAACCAACATAATCTGGTTTTTAACATTGACCTGCTGTTTGTCTGTTACCAGGAGGAAAATATTTGCAGTGATTTGGTAGGCACATAAGAAAGCAGATTGATAGAGAGTCAATCAGCATGCCAAATACTTTGCTATTTGCTCTCATGAAAGGCTGGTGAACCTGCTTTTTTGTTTGCTTTTGGGTTTGCTCCTCTCTGCTTGCCTTGCCTACGGGAGAGCTGATCAATTTGTCAGCATCTCATTTTAATCTCCATTACTCCAATGAAGATAGTGTCTCTAACCACTTATTTTTAAAATTTCCAGGGTTTTCAGAGTCACACAGGTCTCAGCCTGACAGACCAAGATATATAGTGTGTCACAGCATTAATASTCATCAGAGAAAAGCTATAGATAGGAAACAAGCCAACATATTAATTGCCTGCAAAGTCCTTGAGCATTTTTAGTCAGGGAAGAAATAAGAAATGTGTGTGATGGCTGGGTGGAGTGGTGGGTGTCCTATCCCCCTCACCCCCAACAAGTCAGAAGGATCCAATTGGCTCTGCATTGAGAGAGCCTGAAAAAACCTATGCCTCTCTCTGGACTCCTGGAGCTCAAAGACACAGTAAAGTTGGTTGTAGGAATGGGAGGTAAAGCTTGAGTGACAGGAAATCAGTTTAACACTCTTGCCCTGTCTGGGGAAGTAACTGAGCATATCTCACCCTGAAGTGAGCTTTCCTGGAAGCTCCAACAGTCTTCTGCTCTCTTATTTCTTCATACTTTGCCATCTTAAGATATTGCTAATTGTGTGCTAGTTCCTATGCTCTCCCTGTATTAGGTCAGTCATTGCAGACGAGCCATGATAACACATCCTTGTGCTATCCTTCCTTCTCCCAAGGTCCCCAGTTCAGTCACCCATTCCACTGTACCTTAAATTAAAGACCGTGAAATCTCTGTGGGAAAATTCTCTCACCTGAGGTGGGTAAAAAGTACTCAGGACTACAATGTCCTCGTGAGCCAGGACCATAATTAGGCCAATTACAATCTAGGGAAATTGCTTCTGTGAATCCTTTGGGATTTTTTTTTTTTTCTGTCCCCCATATCTGGAAAAGAGTTCCACAGGTTTGCATGTCAGCTTCTCATGAGTGTGCTGGATCCTTCGAACTGTGCCTGAMCAGGAGCACTGTGCCACCAAGGAGCACTTCCAACCTGTTGGATTTGTTTTTCCCAGTGATCTCCTAACTTCTGATCAAAGCAAAGTGCAGATGTTCATGGTTTCCTCGGGTATGAATTGGTGCCCATGACTTTCCAGAGAAGTCTTAAATCAGATCCTCAAGTCCTTCCACAGAGTGCAGCCACCCTGCTGCATGGTCAGAGATAAGCTGTGCTGATTCTAAACTGGAACCTGTTCCAACAAAAGACTCAGTGATTGTGGATGAACTGTCCAAATGCATWTTTTGATGATGAAGAATTTATTTTTTTGCTGCTGCCTTCAGAGAAGGATTCAAAGCTAGGACCAGGGCATTAAGGGCAAAGCAAGATGCAGTTCTGATTGTAGCTTTCTGCTGTATCTCTGGTTCTGGGGATGTTTCAGTGCAGTTCAAAACATGAAGATTGAGCAGATGGACTTGGAAGAAAGAAAAATAACCTGCCCTGTTGATCCTCCTTTCCCCTAGACTAGATGGTTGTTGCGTTATTCTTTATTACTGTATCAAGCTTCAAAATAGAGTCAGAGAGCCCTGTAAGCAGCATGCAATTATCTACTCCAGGTGTTCCCATTCCTGCCCTTTCTCAGCTATTATTCTTCCTCTGTGTAGGCAACAGAAAGAGACATGTTTATTAGCTCACATTCAGCTGTGCTTGATTGATAGCTACACAATAGTGAAACAGCTCTTTGCAACCATTTTGTTTTGATGAAGGATGCTGTTTTAATTGTCATAGTTAGTCTTTTGTCAAACATTTGTACGTTGCTGAAGAACCTAAGGTTACACACTATCTGTTACTGCAGGATTAATGAACTTCATGTTCTCTTTACACAAAACTGACATGCAAAAAGAGAATCTTGGCTAATAATTGGCTAAGGACTGAAGGCAAGGGAGTCAAATTTGCAAGCATACATTAGAAGGTAGTCTATTTTTAGACAGAAAATATTTTACTCCTTTGAGAGTTATCGTCATAATAATTGCTGTTCTCAACCATTTTAATGAAGACATGTAATAGTGGTGGTGCTTTTATATTTTTACAATGAGTGCTTAAGATATTGAACAGGGTCTCATGTGGAAGTGGGTTAATTTCCCAGATCCATCGCAGGCATTTTATATAAGCGTGCCCAATTGAATTTGAAGCCAAGAGGACATTTTCCATCAAATTCAGTGTTGTTTAGATTAGATCTGAAATCTTCAGATTCGACTCCTAACTCTCATTCTTTAATCACCCTGGTGGTGAGGGAGGCAGAAATAGAGAAAACAAAAGGGTTAATGAAGATTATTTGAGCGTGTGTGATCAAGACAAATGAACAAAAGCTGGGTAGTCTTCCAATACTCATAATGTAAGTATTTTGATAGAAAGGACATAAAATCTTTWCATAATTAGTCAGGATAAACTTTCTCTTTGGTTTTTGACCAATATAGTGCATATTATTCATATGTGACACTGCCCTGTATTATGGAGAATGGTCCATGGCAGAACTTACACAAAACTGGGTGAAGCTCATAGTTTTAAAACTTGATTCTTTGTAAAATGACACTAACTGGAAGGATACACGATGGAATACTTGGAAAAGATTAGTTTTCAATGTACTTAGTGTATTTGGTTTTATATACTAATTTTATTAATATATATAATATTTATTAACTATAGTGCTTAAGCATAATCTCTGTTTTGTGATAAATGTTTTAGGAGAATGATAGTGAGATTCATATGCAGAAATTCAGAAAGAATAGGGAATATAATTTTCTGAGGTGGTTTCTCATGGAACAGTTAAATCTGAAATCGAGCAATCTTAGGAGCAATGCTATAGAGAAGAGTAAGGCCAGATCCTCAGCCACCGCCCAGAATTGACAACTGAAGTAAATGAGTCAATGAATAAAATGCCATTGGAACCCAATGCAAAGTGGCTTCACCTCTGAAAAGTCAGGACTCTACCAGCAAGAGAAAGCCAGACATAAACTGGCAGATTATATTTTTCTGTATTGACAACTGAATATCATGTACATCATCTGTCCTAAAAATATTTAAGGCTCCAAAAGAGGCCCCTCTTACATCTTGCATTGCTGTTTTCTCCTAGTATCTCTTTGTATATATCCCTATAGGGAATAGGAAGCAGGGTGACTGTAAATCAGTAACGGTGGACCTTTGTGATGTCTAGTCCAAATGCATGGTTAAAAATCTTACAGWAAATTCCAAGTGGCTGGTGCCAGCACAGGTCTCTGTTGGTGCCAATGGTTTGCCATCRCTGTGATAAGGGGATTGGTTCTTTGTATTTGGCAGCACACTGTGTATTCTTGGAGGCCTTGAGACAAGAGCAACTGTGGCTTGAAGAGGGTGGTCTTGCAGCTTGTTAAAGCCAGTGTTCAAGGTGACAACTAAATCTGGGCTTTTTGTTCTCTCCAGAGAACAACTAAGMGTTTCAGGGATGAAGAGAAAGGGGACAGCCTAAAGGAATTTGGGGGAATTTTTCAACTTGTAGAGGTTGGAAAGACATCAGAGCCACAAACCCAGCTGTGAATATTCCTCAAATGTGAGATTAGTTTTCATTAGATTCTGTATTTCACAGACTGCATCCATCTGTCTCCCATTCTCTGTTTCTAATCCTTCAGAGTGAAATGACAAGTTAGACTATCCCTGAACTCTTAAAGCTTTGAATTTGGAAGCTGAAGGTTTATTAGTTGATCCCCCACTATAGCAGAAAGGACTTGGATAAACATGTGGTGATGGTCCACAAACACTAACGTCATCTGCTTCTAAGACAGATTGCTAGTTAGCATTTTTGCTGTCCACTTGCGTACTCCTGATCTAAATACTAGTTTAGATGCTTGTCAAAGGTAAACTAAATAATTACATTATTCATAAACAAAAGGAAAATAATTTAGGGCTATTCTTGTAAGTATTAATTTATCCTATTCAGTCACCTGTTAAATATTTATTAATAGTTTTTTAGCATCCCTGTCATTGATTGAAGTTTAATTATTTCACACCCACTTAAAATGTGGGGGAAATAACTATTAATGGCAATGAATCTTATCCAGAAAGCAATAACTGTTGTTCAATTAAGTCTTCCTCTCCAGTGATGTATTAGGGTCTTAATGCATCAGTCCTGTGAAATCCTAATCACTGGTTCTCATCCAAGAAAAACACTTAAGCATCTGCTTAACTTTAAGTCTGTGAACGTTTCTGGCAGATGTCCTAAAATGTGGCTGAGCTGAAAGCAGAATATTCAGCAGCTAAAAGGTGCTGTCCTATTTAATGACTGTTACTGAAGCAAGAACTARACATCAAATTCATTGTAAATGTTACAAAAAAAAAGAAATAGAAATAATTAATTCCTTTAGTGCAATCAATAATAGTATTAATCCCAGGGGAGAAATACTTGGCAGGGGCAAAGATGCATTATGTAAGTCCACTGCAGCTTATGAATAAATGCTGTCTTTGTTCTTATATAATTATCTATCAGGGGAATCCTCAAAGCGAGCTTTAGGCATCTCAGACACTTGAGTAAAACTGGGAGGAACCRTCAGGGTTTTGGTGGAGGTCAGGTGTGGGAGAGGAAGGGAGGCTAGGAGGGGTCTATTTGTCCTGRGAGAGATCTTTGCCTCTTTCTCTCTCCCTCTTCCTTTGTCTGGAGCAGCTTGATTTGCCAGCACAGGCAAAACTGTTGCCTGGTTTGCCTTCTGCCTTGAGTTAGTTTTGGTAGCTCATAATTTTTGCAGTGATCTACAGGATGCTTTGCTTGCACATGCGATTTGTACAGATTATGACTAAGCCAACGCATTGCAGTGAACTGGCAGGAGATAACAAATGACATAAAGTCATGGAATCAGCTTGATTTTGTTCTTCAATGTGTTAACAAGGTGATAAATTTGATATGAGACATGCTTCTGCTGATGGTGAAAATCACTGGCAAAACTCCCATCCACTGGGATGGGAGAATCGGSAGGTTTATGGTGAGGCAGAGGCTAAAGTCAGAGACATTTCCTTTCACTAGCTTTATTCTGCAGAAATTAATCTCTTGATTTTTARTGTTGTTGTTATTGTCTCCAAATCACAAATGAGATAAATATTGTCTTTGTTAATCTGAAAGCCTAGAAATCTGCATTTGCTGGCACAAACTAGTAAATATATACCTGACACAAATTGGCAGAKCTCTTGAAAGAGGGCTCGTTAAAATGAGACTGCTTAAGTCACYCGTCTGGGTTTTGCTGACATTTGGCAAGTCCAGTGTTCAAAACCAGTTGTTTTACTCAGAGAATATTTTGTTGGATAATGGCATGATTTATTTGCTTAACCTTACATGTCTCTGCTGCAGTGGCAGAGACTATTAGCTTTCATCTTGGAAGTAAAAGAACATTCCTATTATGCTTATTTCTCCCTACATCCAAACAAACAAAAGAGTCTCCATAGAGGAGAAGACAAATCCATTAATTTCATTTAAAAGAATCTCAATTTCCTCTCTTTTACCAGCTGAAACATTAGTGAGGGTCAATGGAAACAAAACAAATGCAGCTCAGGATATTTTCTTAAACTGTTCGCATTGCTCAATCTCAATCTTTCTGAAAGCTAGCAGTTTGARAACCCCCACATTGAATGTTCAGAAGAAAAAGATTTTAAAAACTGATAATTTTGGTTATTTATTTATCCAATATTTCATACAGGAAGTGAAAGGAGGAGAGGCAACATCATTCTTTTMCTCCGCTTGTTAGCGTTCACCATGAGCGAGAAAGAGTACGTTCCTTCAGCATTTCATGGGGAGAGGTCAGCCTCACTAGCGAGAGGAGTGGATCAAAACCTACGTGCTGCCAACACTGTCTTTCAGCTGTTCTAACTCAAGCAAACTGCTGGAAATACAGAGGGGTTCTCAAAAATAACTGCAGCAATAGCGACAAACGTCTTAGACACTGTGTGAGAGACTGAAAGAGTTAATRTGAAGTTGATGTCTCAAACATGGCAAAACAAGTTCTGCGTAGCAACAATAAGAACACAGGACGTGGAGGGCGTATTGGAGGATGCGCAGTTCCRTGTTCTGCCAAGCAACGATGACTCATCATAAATGGCAAAAGGTCATACAGTTTATTTGAGGAAGGGGCTCGCGACCACCCCCCACATCCCCCATGGCRCCTGCGCGGAGAGGCAAGAGCTACGTGACTGACATGATCGGAGGGGTGAAAACAGGACTATAAAAGGACACCAACCCAAGGAGCTCGCGCGCGCCCATCACCGGAGGATTGCCACATCTGTCAATCATCATCGCGGGATCCAAGGGTGGTGATATGTCTCTATCTCTTTCTCTTTCGCTCTCTGTCTCCTTTTCCTCTCTTTCCTCTTCTTCTTCTAAATGTTTCAATAGAACCCACGTTGCCTACCGTTACGCTTTCCAAGTTTAAGTTACTTACTATTACCCTTTCCAAGTTCAGATTGCTTCTACCATAAATAAAAWGTTTAATCGATCGTTTGATGTCATTTCACTTTAATTTAGCCTGAGGGAATCTYGAAACCTCTATGACCCCCTGGTTTACCCAGTCCGGGTTGTAACACACAGGTATTCCTGTCATACACTTTATCATGGGAGAAAAAAAACCTACTCACATGCCCAAATTAATGCAACATTGCCTTGATTCTGAATATCTCCGACTGCACACAGTGCCAATAATCCAAAATGAGAGTCATGCGAGACTTGCACAGCTTTCCTCACCCGCAAGCAGCTGACATCAGATAACACTTCCATAGGTAATTAGCACTCATCAGGGATAGATCAAAGTAGGAAGTCAACCTAGAGTTACGTAAAATGCTCAGATATGGAGGATATTAAGAATTCCCAGTATTTGAAGAGAAAATTGTGAAATGAAGCTGGGAGGCTGGTGAACAGGGATGCAGCTAAAGGAACACCCAATCTTCCACCACCAGGTCTCCGCTTGAGAGTGAAACCAGATCAGCAATGTCATGAAATCACATACATCTGGTAGCTGTGGGTCACATCAATCAGTGGGTCAAAGGGTCCAGCTCTCAAAGGACAGTTGGCAAACCCCACAAAAAATGCCGTCTCCACAGCTGGTTTTCTCTACATCCATGTCATATTGATAAAGAGGTGAAGTATGGGAATGTAACACCACCTCTTAAATATGATTGTTAGGTACAGGCAGCAGGATTGAAAAAGATGTGTTCTGTGTGTGGGTATGGGAAATTTCACACTACTGATGGGAAGCCTGCGGCTTTCTGCACACACTGTTCCCCTTAAATCTTACCTGTAACAAACATCTATTTATCTGTGTGAAAAATGAAAATGGAAAAAAGAGATTAAGACACCTGCTGTTGCTATTGTACTAACAAACTGTGACATGGGTTTAAAACATTTGATATATTCATAATTACATAAGGTAGRGTTAATTAGCAAATTCATACATTAAGAAGCTAGAAAAGATGGTGTGATCATCCAGTCTATCCTCCTTATAGCGCAGTGTAAAAGACCTAAATTAATTTCTGTTTGAACTAGAACACCTTCATCAGTACATTTCAAGCTCATTTGTAGTTTACTTACAACACACATCTCCCCATTTTTCATACCTAGGAGAGTTATGATATCATAGCAATTAGTAAGCTGATGACAGATTAATAAACCTATAAAAAGACTTGSTATCATTCTCACTCCTTTAACTCAATAAAAATATACTGCAGGACCTTCAATTTCTTTGTCAAGCTCCTATTGCATGATTTGGGGAGCAAATTGGAAAGCTAAGTCAGAATTTATTCAATTACTCCTGAATCTATTAATTTACCTTCACCACAGAAAACCTGATCATCCCAACGGATTTGATGGTAGAACCAGATAATGTAGGATATTTATCAAAAATGAAAGGTGTGATTAAATCACCTTTCTTAGACTCTTTTTTTTCTTTTTTTTTCCCTTTTCAAAGAGCAGTTATGCATTTGTAATACAGGAGAATTGCTTACCTATCTCTGGAACAGCCTGACTGCCTGACAGGATACCATTTGACCTCCTTACTGAMTTTCTTCCCATAAGTAAATATCCCATAATATTTGACACTGTTTCCAAAAACATCRCTGTAGTACATTGGATTAAGTTATTCCTAGATGCAGGCTTTTACATCTCCTTTTATAGAAACCCAAAGTTTACTTCACATAAGTAGGTATGCACCAATGTCTTAGAGTAACGAGGGAGAAAAAAAATATTATTAATTCTATAGAAGTTCACTCCTGAAAATCAGCTGAAGAACTGCTGCCTTTTAGCTATCTATTGATTTTTCAGTGATGGCTGAAGCAGAGATGGTAATTAATTAAAACACCCAGCTGATAGATAACATATCTTCCACTTTGRCTATAGCAGCATGAAGGTCCAGCTCTTTCTGAGGGCATGTGTTGGATTTGGCTGGGGTAATCTTCTTCATAGCAGCTAGTATGGGGCTGTTTTGGATTTGTGCTGGAAACAGTGTCGATAACACAGGGATGTTTCCGTTGTTGCTGAGCAGTGCTTACACAAAGTCAAGGTCTTTTCTTCTTCTCACCCCACCCCACCAGCGAGGAGGCTGGGGGGGCACAAGAAGTTGGGAGGGGACACAGCTGGGACAGCTGACCCCAACTGACCAAAGGGATATTCCATACCATATGATGTCACGCTCAGCTTATAAAGCTGGGGGAAGAAGAAGGAAGGGGGGACGTTCGTAGTGATGGCATTTGTCTTCCCAAGTAACCGTTACACGTGATGGAGCCCTGCTTTCCTGGGGATGGCTGAACACCTGCCTGCCCATGGGAAGTAGTGAATGGATTCCTTGGTTTGTTTTGCTCGTGTGCACRGCTTTTGCTTTACCTATTAAACTGTCTTTATCTCAGCCCACGAGTTTTCTCACTTTTACCCTTCCAATTCTCTCCCCCGTCCCACCAGGGGTGAGTGAGCGAGCGGCTGTGTTGCCGGCTGGGGTTAAACCACGACAGTGCACTTTCTGGTTCTATGGAAAGAAGAAAGAAACCAGTATTTCATCAATACCCTTTTCTGTGAGCTGTTTTTTATTGATATAATCTATTTCCTAAAAAGAATGCAACGAATCACACCAAAGACCCATCTACCACAGAGCTCTTCATAAATCATCCTTATAATCACAAGTCAAGTGACCCTATGGTTTCAGTATTTGAAAAGAGTTTTAAACAGATTTGCTTTGTAAAGCGGTGAACAGGAAAGATAATTCCCCTGTCCTTCCAATTGTTCATCTTCATTTCGTTGTACAATCTCAGATGTCCCTGAACCTTGTCCTTTCATGTAATCAGGGAATTCAGGATGGCTTGCTCTTCAATTATTGCCTAAATCTTAAATTATTCTTAAAGCAGCGCCATATCAAGTAATCCCAATAGGGTTTGCACTCTGCAAATGAAGGGTGCTGTCAGAATATACTTTCCTGTATTAGGTATCCTCATGGCACTCTGTTGTGTTGCTTGTCTGACTCTTATGAGGCAAGGAAAGTGCTAGGCTGTTAATTTCAAGGAGAAATTATTTGGACAGAGATAGGCAGAAAAGGACAAAAAGAACAGRCAAAGAGGAAAAAAATGAGAACAAGGAAGCTTTCATAATTGACTGATACAAGGAAAGGAATAAGCTCAGTTTTTGTTTAAAAGCAAACCCAGGTGTTGTAGTTTATAACTATGTGCAATGATGAATGAATACAACAAACGCYGTCTATATGAATGTAGTGTATACATTTACTTTTTCTTTTCCTACCTTTTCAGCACAGGCACGGCACATCTGTGTGTTTTGAATTGGTCAGAGCTCCCTTGAACCTTATATATTAAATTATGAAAACTCACAGATGACAGGCAGCAAACCTCTGGCAACAACTATTTCTCCCAAAGATGACTTGATTGAAAGTGATAGAAAATGTCCTTTGAAACTGCCCTTTCATTGAAATGTGACTTTAAATATCATAGACATTTTCATAAAAAATAAATAAAATCTCTGCTTGATGGAAAGTGTTTTCTGCTTTTTTTTTAATTTCAAATGTTACCTGGTTTGTTCTTGTTTTTATGAAAATCTAGGGGGAAAAAAAGACAAAGAAATATGCAAAACTACCACCGAAGCTATGTTTATAGAATATTTTCAAGGAGAAWGAAAACATTGCTCAAACAGTTTCTCAAATCAGCAGATCATCCAAAATCAAAACACCACTGACTATAGCTGATCTTTCCACCACGTCTAGGAGTCTAGCTAAAAAGCTACAGGTAACCCTGCTTTCCTTCATACTTGTCTAATATGAACCCAATATCTCTGCAACAAAATAATGTGTCTAGATCCAAGTTTTATGTGCATTCATTTTATATAGTGCCTTTATATGAAGAGCAAAATGTGGTGATTTTGAATCACGAATTATGAAACAGCTGCAGCATAACATTTGGTTCTTTAAAAGAGCTTGATCTCCAGACTGATGATAATTTCTGGCTTTGTTTTTTTCACCTACCTAGAAGAGTTAGGAATCCAGTCTTCTGCTACCTCCAAGAAACCATTGCATAGAATCTCAGTCCAAAATTCATCATCAATGTGTAGTTGTTTGACCTAGTTGGAAGGTTTCTCCAGAAAAGCACATCTCTGGTCAATGGAAAACAGTTTTCTAGCTTCCAACATACATTCATGGGCAGCTTATTCCCACTCATCACTTCCCACACACTCATCTCGCGTTGAAGTTTTTCTTAGTTTTACTATTTCTTTTCTTTGGTATTCACTTCAATCTTTAATGCACTTGTTGGCAGTAACCGCTCTCCTCAGTCTCCACTTTGCTCAGCTAAACAAGCCAAACTTTTATAGTTCCCTAAGACAGATTCTCCATTTTCCTGATCTGTCTAGAAACAGCTATCTGTGCCTGTTTTACGCTGAATGCATCTTTCTGAACACAGGTGACTGGGTTGCATGCTGCCTTGCATTTGAATTTTTAAYGTCAGCTCAACAAAGCAGGGGTAACCGAGAAGTCTTCTTTTACCAYACCAGTGGTTTGCAAGCCATCTGATCATGCTAGTCTCCATTCAGCCTCTGTGGKGGCGTTTCTGTCACAGAAAACACAACTGACACAATCTCTGGCTTTCTTAGCAAACAAGACCAGGTCATTTAAATAAAAAAAAAACCCCAAAACTCAACAATCAACACAAACTTGTCTTTTAACTCCTATCAAGTTTTTATCTTTTTGGCATAGCCAGCTCATCTCAGTAGTGCAGGAAATTAGAGAGAGTGTTGCTCATGCCATGTTGTGTATGTATGAATGTATGTATGGCCAAATGACTCAATTTCTTAAGGACACTGATTTATTATACTCCATGATCGGTAAGACAAATTTCTAAAGCACATGTAGAGCTTTACATATACACATGACATGCACTGGCTTCCACCGGCTGCCCCACCTGCTTAATTAAAAAAGAACAATAACAGCACAACGAGCAAACAAAAAMCACTGACCTGACTACAATTGAAATGTTGTTATTTTATTTCACCTACTTTGAAGGCTGGTACAGAGTCTGAGTATTGTAGCAGGTTGAATATCAATCATTCACGATTGTATTGTTCTGTACCTCTGGGGATGGATGTGAAGATTTTTACTGAAGTTCTAGGCATATGTACTCTGACATCTAGTGCAGGCATTTACCTGATTTCCCACCTATCAGGAAAAACAAATCTGCTCTCTGCTGTCCACTGGTACATATAAGCAAGGCATGGGCTGGTGAGGACCATGCAATGGTGGGCAGTGCCAATACAACTCTCAGTCTTTTGAAACACTGTTTTTTCCACTGGCTTTCCTTAAAAAATGAAACTGCCTAGAGGGTAACCATGGTGAAGACAAGCCTCTCAGTGTAAGCTGAAGATAAAACTTGTAATGTTTTTTGTGTGTCTGCAGAGAGCTGGACAATAACTCTTGAGTGAACTGCCCCATTTGTTTCAATGAGGTGTTAACTCAGATACCCAGGGWTAATAATGTGATGTCACCATTGTAAACTATTTCATTCTTCACAAAAACACAGATTTAAACCATTTATTGTGACAATCTCATTTTTCTCTCAGATTGTAGTCTGTTTCATGCAGATTCTCTCATCTCTCCCTTCAGCTCTCCAGTATCTGAGTGCCTTCCCACCCAGCAAGCAATGCCTCCCAGCACAGTCCAGTCTCTCTCTGTTCCCCTCTCCTGGGGTGGGGAGCATTTCCACACTGCCACGCCAGCTGCTAAGGCACTCCAGGTATGGCTGACTGAGTTAGATTATATTCTTACACCACCCCTGTCATGACATCAAATTTGCATTCCCATTTGAGAAATCAGTGTGTGCTAAGCCTGTGTGCTTTTGGGCCAGATACAGCATCGCAGCAGAGAAGCAGTGGGTTCTTAACCCACCTCCCACCTGTAATCAGCCACGTGAATGCTCTACCCTCTCTACCCCTCTAACACAAAGTCAAACGAGTGAGTTGAAACCCTTTTCAGCACTGCCTTTTTGAACTCTGAGAACTGTGATGGATGCACGGGCATTCTTGGGGTCTCAGATAGAAGTCTGTYCTGAACATCTTGCAGGCACTATGGGGCAACTTCCTAACCAGTTTCTCAGCTGTGGTTGACTGCACAAGTGCTTTCACTGCAAAGTCAAACAGTGTAATTTAGCTTAATTTTGAAGATGCTTTAGGCTGGGCTGAGTACCCTAACTCAAAGGAGAAGAAATTTGAGTCTGAACTAACCCACCTTTGGTCTGGAATGACAACTAGCAGACGAATGGGTAGTTTTGTTTTCTCTTTTTGTTTGTTTTTTTAGGCATCTGTAYGTCTTTCTGACTTGCTGAATGTGTCTAGTGTGCCTTGGAAAACAGTCAAACAAGTTAAAGTAAACTGATTTCACTAGGGTTTAAACCATCTGTGTTTTGTCCTGAAATGTACACACACTCTGGTGTCTCCAACCAGCTGAGATGCAAATGGCTATTTGCTGAGCCCTGGTCATTATGGAAAGATGGTATGAAGCTCTACCCTTGTTACTTCTAGAGATTTGTAACAGATATGAGACCAGTTCAATGACAACCAAGCCTAAGTACATCAGTATGAACATGATGCTTCTCACTTGGAGGGAAACAAAGGAGGAGTCAAGAAGCCAGGACAATTGTCCTTTGTAACTCTGCATGATATACCCTGAGGAGTTTTTGGAAGTAATGGCTGGGAACAGCTGGAGCTTACGTGGTAGGTCAAGGTCAGATGAGTCCCCCTAATGTCTCTCCCACAGACTGCTGCCTAGTAGCCTGTGCAGAGCTCTACCTCTTTCTCTTCCTTATGAAAATGTTGTTTTTCTTTTCAGTGGTAAAAATGGGAATATGTATTTTTAATATACTTTTTCTCTCCTTGGCAGCTACAGATTGAGAAAGACAGGTTCATGCAGAAAAGAGAATAAGGTCTTACCTCTATAAGACCTTTGAAGAAAATGGCTTTTAGAAAGGCCACACTCCACTCACTAATTGTCTAATATTTTCTTAAGGTCTAGCAAAGGGCTTGAATCAATGATAGGTTGCATACAACAAGCTAGACAGGTTAAGAAGACTTAGAACTCTTGTCAAAATACATGACATTAATTAACATTATGAAAGCAAGTAATAATAATACCCCATAAAAACTGCATTAGGAAGGAAGTAGAGTAACACAGGTCGTGTTAACTTACTGCATAAGGGAAAGGAGGGGGTAGCATTTTTTTTTCTGGTGAGAATTAGGAAACTATGTAGCTCAGAGGCTATAAAGAGACCTCAAGTATCTTAGGTCAGAGGYCTCAGGTGGTCCCACATAGGCAAACTGGTGGACTCAGGTGAAGTTCCACTGAGAAATGGTGGGATGTTACATGGATGTTAGGTTCAGTTGGGCTAAATCCAGTTGCAATGGTTGGGTTTTGATGCTTACTTTGCTTTGGAAAAAGAAGGAAGGGAGGGAGAGAAGGGAGGGAGAGAAAGGAAGAAGGAAAAGAAAGACAGAAAGAACAAAATAAATAAGGTAAGGAAGAAAGAAAGAAAAGAAACAAGTGAAGTGGAACAGGCACATTCATCCTAGGCAGGCCTATGCTTGCCTTCCTTTCTTCTTATGTCAGTAGTGGATGATCATGAGCCAGCTGGAAGAAAGGGAACAAGAAGGGAAGGAGAAAGAGGGAGAGACCGTACCTTCAAGGTGTGTGGGGTTGCTGCTCTTGTGTGTACTACCCTCAGTGCCACTGCTACCCTGAGTACTTCACTCCACACTAAGAAAAAGCAGCAGTATCAAAAGCTGCCCATGGCCATGCCATAATTAAATCCTGCMTGTGTTGGGGTGACCTGTTTTGTGATCTATTGCTATGACCTTGCTGCTGATTTATGGCTTCTTGCCTGAAACAGTGCAAGGAGTCATAAAAAGTTTTTTCTTTTTTTCTTTTTAATTCCATACTGCTGCCATCAATAGCTCCTTCTTGGATGTGTTGTGCAAGCTTGTGAAATAAAACAACTCCCGGGGCTCTTGACCCTTATATTATTTTCTCTTCCACTATCTTTTTGTGCCCTGTAGGAACCATAAAAGAACAAAAAAACTCAGCGAACTCTCCTACCAATTCATGATGCACTCTAAGTACATTTTTATAGCAAGTTTGATGTTAATGAGCACCAATTACTTTTGGAAATCATCATAAAAGGCATAAAAAGGATGATACTATACATTTGATATCCTCTGGAGGCCATCTCCAAGATGGAAGTGCAGTTTTAAGAGAAGTATACACAAAGTCCCTCTGTGAAAGGATGATAATTTCTGGGTACATGCTGCTTTTGTGGTTTGGGCATGCATCACATTTACGGGAGTGCCAGGCCATTACTCATCTTTGAGAGGATGGAATTTGCACCCTTCTGTAGCAAAAAAATCACTTGATTGGGAAGGTGTCCTCAAGACTGTTACTGTAAAATCATTCTCAAGTGCTGAATACTGTCATTAAATGAATAAGGACMTAATCAGCCTTTCTTCTTCTAGTGCTCAGTTGTGCATACAAGGAATTCTTTCAGAAAACAATTAGAGTGGCATAAAGTGAATGAGCGGGGCCGTAGAAATGGTCAATAATTCTGTGAATAATAATAACAACAACAACAATAATAATAATAGTGACAACAACAATAATAATAATAAATGTCTCAGCGAGCATAATTTCTAGGTGGTAATTCATACCACAGTGAATTTGATGGAACTTTTCAGCGTTGTAAGAACCTGCTGAGCTGCTAATGTCTATGGGACAGTCTCATAAACATGTTGCAAATTCCACAAACATGATATCTCCTGGCCAAGCCTTTACAGAAATTTTTAAGGAATATTATGTTATTTAATTATGATTCACAGTTATCATAGGAGGCAGAAAAGTAATTAAACAACAGGTAACACTTATGTCTGTCACTATTGCTCCTTGGTATCCATGGTAGATAGCAGTCACATGGAAGTCTGTATCTGACAAATTTATGCTCACTGGTTTCCTTCAGGGAAAAAGTCAACAYTTGCTATTCATCTATACATTAGTCCAGTAGTTGAGCATGTTAATGTGTTTAGTATTTATTTATCATTGCAATTCTCTGGCAAGTGAGAATTTTGACCCTATCTTACAGATGGCAGATGAAGGCAAAAAGCTGCTGAGTATTAATAACTAGGCAGGTGTCATGCAGTATRGTACATGTCCTGACAAAGTATTTTACTTCCCCTTGGTGTAAAAGTGTTTGTGGGATCACAATTTGCTCCCCTTAAATCTGTCAGATGTTATCGCRATTGACTCAATTATCATCAGTACTCACAAACTTTAAATTGGTTTGTTGGGAATCAGCAGAGAATCCAGCCTTCCATCAGTCAGGCTCATCTCCATTTTTGTGTGTGTTTCTCCAGATAAGCTCAGTCCTCAGGTAAAGCACACAAGGCAGGAGACCCAGAGAGCTCCTACCAACTTGTTTATACTTATTCCACAAGAACAGGATGCAAACAGTGGATTGGAGGGGGACKGGATAAGTTCACAGAACAAAAATCCACGGAGGATCATAAAAACAACAAAACCACATCTGAGTCAGGAAGGCTCAGAGCTGGAAATATGCTAGGGACTAGAAGAATATTAGAGGGAAATTCTATATCTTTTCTAATCTATATTCTTCCCCTAGTCTTACTATTCCCTAGGCAGCTGGGTTTGGGTGCTGCTGTAGATGGGCTACATGGCTATTTGTTCTCACGTAGCACAGCTGAATAGTCTAATATATTTATGGGTTCTTGGGACACAACTTATGGCTCACCAGGCTCCTCAGTTAGCTTTGTGTCTCACAAGAAAAACAAGGTARGGGAATTTCTTGTTTGTGGCTATAAAAAGCTTCTTTAATCAGAAAAGAGTGTAACTTTTTCTATACAGTCATGGCTAGGCAACTGGTAAATCTGCCTAGCTTGCAGCTGTCCTGGACCATAAGGTGATGTCATACGATATGAAGAGCCTGAAGAGGTTGTGGTCATTTTGGGAAGATGTGGAGAGATTCTGCTTATCTCATGTAGCCCTGCAGGTTGCCTGGTGTCAGAAGAGATTTCAGAAGTGGTAATTCTTTTAAAACAAGGATGAAAAAGGATTAGTTACTGAAATCTTGTTTTATTCTGCCTTAGAAAGATACAAATGAGGAAATCAAATGATGGCCCCTCATGAAGATTTTAAAATATCTTCCCTTGTTGATATGTCCAGCATAGGGTGTGAAAAATAGCACATTTTCTTGTGTCAGCAAGTGGTGTGTGGGATACTGAAAGACAGCCAGCCCTCTATCTCCCCACCTCTCTCCTAATTAGCGGTGGAAAGCCCTGTCCCAGCCTACCCTCACACACTGCACTGTTCTTAACACTCAGAGCCGGGACGCCATTTCAGACAATGTGCTAATATCTTTGCCAAGTTTCTCTCTAGTTCACTGTCTTTGAATCTTTTATTGATACAGAAATGAGATTTTTCAGAGGAGCTGATGAACCACTTTGAAAAACATGTTATTTACAGAGAGTTCTGCTGGGATTTTCTCTGATATTGGCTGTTTCTCTTTTCTTCACAAGTAATTTTATTTGTTAAT
The DNA here is from genome assembly GCA_030449065.1 of Oceanodroma leucorhoa. NCBI lineage: Eukaryota > Metazoa > Chordata > Aves > Procellariiformes > Oceanodroma > Oceanodroma leucorhoa. Next base: position 3,911,264 of record JASVER010000017.1, read on the forward strand.
TATCAAGACCTGGACATGCAAAGAGGATGCATACTGCAGTTAAAAAATATTGAAAACTTTATATATTTTCCCATCCCTGCTGTARTACTGGAAGTATTCCTTGGGGGCTTTTTTGAACAAATGCAATAAGAAAATGCTGAAAATCCTAGCCCAAGTCCTTTCTAAAACATCTGTCACTGTGATCTGGCTTCACTTTAATTTCTGAAATTTCAGGTCAGCCTGAACTATGGCTTGAATCATCCCTATAACAGTACTCTTAGGAGAACTAATTTCTGTTGCTCTGAAGTTTTCTTGTAACAGTTTTAGTTCCATGGGACTCTRTGAACCTGTTTCCTCACTGACTCAAAGAATTAAATTTGTAGGCTGTATATATTAACATGTGATGTCTCTCTTCCATTTGTTTCAAAGGAAGAACTCACTCAGGGTGAGAGGGAACATGAGTTGGGTTTCCATGCAAACTCATTTGGGTTCCTTGTATTGCCCTGAATCTCAGAAATAAAGGTAAATGGAAAGACTGAGTCTACAGTGGCTTGGCTGCAGTTTGGGGAACCATATCTGAGCTATTTTTAAACTGCTAATGCTACTAGAGCCACGGCAACAAGATTTAGCATGAACTATAACACTCAACAGGGAATTGATATTGCAACCATTAGCTTGGGCTGAACTTTAAGATACCAAAATTCCCTGTCCTTAGTATATCTGCCTATCCTAATTATCTGCATAACACTCCTGTGAGGTTGGCAAGTGCTATTAGCCTTGACAATGTACTGTCTACTGGGACAACCTTTGCACGGAAAAACCGTGCTTAATTCTGAGTGCCAGAAGCCTGGGCAGGCAGCGTAACATGGGTGGTAAGGATGAACCAGCTGGAGTGATTGCAGGAGGAGTGGCTTCCTTTGCCCCCAAACACATTGTAATTTCCCATGAGTCATTTGGAAGATATTAACAGTCACTTAAGCCACCCCAAAAATAACATTTGTTTCTCCTGTTTAAACTAGTGACATTTAATTATAAAGGAGAAATGTAAATAACTTTGAAATATCTCCAGCTCTGAAAAGCTTCTTTAATGTCCAGAATTGGCTGCCAGCTTTGTCAAATAATATATCAAATAGTCACTTCTCTCCAAATAGGAAAGTACTAACCAATAAATCTCTGAACTAAGSACTACCAGGCACAGGCACATTGTATTTGGAAAGGATGCCTTTAAACAGAATACCCAACCGCATGGCYGGCAAAATCCAGCTCTACRCTCTGCAAGAGGTTTGCTTTGCACATTTCTGTASCCAAGCAAATTTTCCTGTGACTTTCCTGGTCCAGCCTCCATGCCACAAGAGGCTTTTGTTGGGACAATACAGTTCTTCCCACTGCCCTGAGGAACTCTGTCATGTTGTGTACTGCTGGGTGTCTCTGACAGAGATACGTTTGCACTGGCAAGCAATGCATACGCACCAGAATCTGTCAAAACTGTGTGGTTTCAAAACCTGCAGCCCTCTAAGTGCATCTGCTATGCCCTGCCTCACAGCAAATAGCTCAGATATGAGGTAGCAATGCAGCAGGGAATGTCACTATGCCATGTGGCTGTGCCAGCCTGGGTTTCCTTGGGCAGCTGTGCATCACACCATTACTCTATGTTTTATAGGTACTGACTGCTGTGATACTGAGGTTACAAGACACACTCATCCCCAGATTTAAGGTTTGTCATGAATAAAAAGCAGTTCTTAGCTGGTTGCTTTTTAAGGCTATTCTGGTTTTAATAGGAACTATTCAGATGGCATTGCTTTGGAGGAAGGCTGAGCCCAGATACAGGAAATAACAGGCAGGGATTGCCAGCTCTCTAGATCTGGTGGTTCACTGGGTAGAAGGGGGAAGAAGAGTTTTTCTGGAGAGTTCATTTTTTCTAAAAATTGCCAGAACTTTTTATGGGACTGGCAGGTCCTCTTAACCAGCCCAGGTCATATGCTGCCTCAGTACATGCCTTGCTAAGGGCTGTCCCCATTCCCATCAACTCTGTCTTGCCCTCTCCCAATACTAATATCCATCCTCCTTAGAGCATTCTGAAAGGGATGTTACATGCTTCACTAGGATGTTATGTACTTCTTACACCAGCAGACATTGAAATCGCCTCAGGAGAGATTTAAACACAGATTGTGACTATAGAATTCAGTAATTTATGGAAGGGAGAATTAAACCCCCAGTGGAATCAGTGGGAGATTGGCATTGTCTACTGGGGACAGGAATCTAGCCCAAGACTTTTTCTATTTACTTTTATTTGTAATACTCTTTACAAATATTTTAATAACATAATCACTTTTTATGTATATAGTCCACGGAAAACAAACTTTTCAAATTATACAATTAACTGKTTTTTTTTAAGGAAAGACTTCTTTATAGTGCACAATCTCACAGTGATTTATGCTTTCATTTCTTCTTAATTTTTACTTCCATATGAGATCCTATTCTGCAAAATGGATTCAATTGTAATCTGTCTGGATTTGTGTCAAATCTAACCCCTYTTCATATATTTCATGTTCATTGGCCGCTGTAATGCTACAACCATGGCAACGATTGTATTAACAAGATGACAAGGTTCTGCCTGTCCCATAATGAATGAATGGCAGGAAGGTAACATAGTATCCAGTAAGTAAGAATTAATCTTTTAAATCCAAATATATTGCTGATAGCAGGGCTTTCTGTTGAATACTTGGAGGCACCGTGGGAGGTTGGATCCTTCAGGTTTAGTGTTAGCCCTCTTAACAGTCTCTTCTGTGTGGCTTTGGGAATAAGTCATTCTCCAGGGTCAGATTCATAATTTTTTAAATAAAATTATAGGTATTTTCTTAGGCCACAGAGTTTTCCATCTGTGATTAGGATTTGTAAAAAACCTGTGATCTCATGAAAGAAACAAAATTCCRCTGACTTCAGATAAGAAATTTGCATTGATGCAATAAGCTTTGCTTTTTATACCCACTAAGGAAAAAACCATACATTTATGAGATTCCCTCCCCCCCCCTTTATAGTTCTTCTGCAAAAAATCTTGAATGCTTTCTCTTATATACAAGAGATATCTATGTTATAGATATTCTACCAGTTACTGACACAATCTACAAGAAGCAACAGCGTTCCAGAAATGTTTTATACGATGTGTCTTTTTTTACTGTTTTAGTCCTTTTTTACTAACCACGTATAGAAAGAGAGCCTAGAAGCCATTTGGGGGTGGGGGAAGTGGATGCTGGAATTAATATTCTTTATGAAAATGGATTCAGTGCACAGTGTCTATGCACAGTATCTATGAAACAGTAGCAGCTTTGTGCCCTGCAGCTGGAATCAGACAATGAAAAGGAAACTAAAATTGATAGATTTCTGAGAAGAGCTGTTGTGGGCAAGTTTTCAGTCACCTCTACCTTAACACAAMCACACTCAGAAGGCTACTTTGGCTGCACTGTGGCTTTAATAAAACACACCTGCTCCCCTCATTTTTGCTCTTAGTGGCCAAATGCTCACATCAGTGAAATCACCACCAGGACTGGCAAAAATTGTCCGCGTCAATAACATACCGATARTGGGACTTGCGCACCTCATAGGCAGAGTTGTTTGGCAAAGTCACTATCTAGATTCTCAGAAGCTTTTGCCATATCGGATGCCAAGTTGTTGAGTGCCTGAAAGGGAGCAAAAAGCCTGTGAAAATCTGACTCCAGTTGGGCAGAAAGACCAAGCTGGAGAATAGCCCCTTCAGGCATACCGAAACTTGCCCCATTGCTGTCAGGACTGGGTATGTTCAGCAGGTAATCGGTGTGTTCTGGCACCAAGGCTGTCAAATCAGCACCTCTCACAAGCTCTGAAGTGACACGCACGTAGGTAAAATAACACAGGTAGAGATACAGACACCCACAGAAWCTTTTCTTGCCCCTGACATATTTTGTCAACACTCTTTCAAGCTTAAGAAAAATTGCCATTCACTTCTTTCAGTCCAAACGACRACACCTTACAGTTCATGTTAAGCTATGCAACTCACAGCACTAAGTAATATTTTTATCACCATTTGACAGTTGTAAGCTCACGGAGCTTAGGTCTTCTAACATGCTTCTCAACTCTAGCTGCCCTCTGCACTTTGCCAAGGCTCTTATAAGTGTGCTGGCACGCTCGGMTTCTGCCATGGACAGAAAAGATCTGGTCTGCCTTTTCAGAAAGAACCTGCCCAACTGTAGAGAAATAAAGAATTTTGCCAAATATATATATATATATAAAGATATATACACACACACATTCCTGACTTCTGTCATAGCTCCTCACATTATTTTTTTTGTTATTTACTATCCTATCTAATTGGGGTTAGGGCAGGATTGCTGAAATGACAGATAATGTAAGCTTGACTTTCTAAAGCACTGTATTAGGTTTGGCACTACTTAATCATCACTTTAAAATGTTCACAACAATTTGCTTTTTCAGAAGCCTATTAAGAATAGGAGTGTTAGMCTGAAGGAACACAGAGTAAGAGTACATTGCCTATGGGACAAACAAATCATTTTTTGAGAAAATAAGGTGAAATAAAATAACATGAAAGAAAATGTTATGGACTAGCTGTGCTGAACAGTCAGAAAACTAATGGCTGACAAAGCCCACCAGTTCTTGGCAGGCTGACCATCCAGAGCTAGGGATTCAGACTCACCCCAGGACATAGAGGACAGAGGTACCTGTCTCCTATTTCCCTTCATGAAAGAACAATCAATAGAAATTATCAAATTTCTTTCACAACCCTGGAAATAGAGATTTGATAAAGAAAATGGTCTGAGTGTCTGATCTAAAGCYAGCATCAGTTACAACAAGAGGAGTCAAAATTCATCAAAATTAATAGATCAGACCTTCAAGGTTGTTTCTACTGATTGATGTTGTTTCACTGTTGTTTCAGATATCACCAAATAGCATAAATACTGATAAATTCCCAGGAAAAACACAGACTGAATGGACAGTGTACCAGACCCTTGTGCATTCTAATCAGACTCCCCTCAGAACACATAATTGCCTAAATGTATTGTTTGACTTGTCCTTGAGGCTGCACAAGTATCTTCTCTTTCATTTCATAGGTCGTGCTTGAGATGCCCTCCTGAGAAAGTGTGATACTAGCTTTACAGCCTTTATATAAAACATTTGTCTCAAATAGAACAAATACATTTGGGACAGTAGCAACGATACTCTCTACATTGCCCCATGAATATAAACTTCATAATCTAATATGTGTCAATTAGGGGTGATTTGTACTGTAGACCAATATACACTATGACAGACACTGGAATGAGACCAGTGCCATATTTTAAAACATAATGTCCAAACAGCTATCATGAAGAAAAGCCTTTCAGTTGTTGCTGACCTGAAATTAATATAAAACCATGATTAAGAGATACATAGGCTCTATGCTTATATGATTCTCCTGATGTTTCCAACCAGGACCATTTACATCTGCCTTGTTTTCTGTTTGTTATTTCTATTCCTGAAGCACAGAGCAAACATTTAGTTTCCTGGAAGACAAAAGCAAAACATGCTGATTTTTTTCTGACAATAAACAATCAGTAAAGGAAATGAAGAAAATAATACATTCAGATGGATAGATATTAAAAATTCATCTTTCTCTATAAAGAGTAAGGGAATTTTCAAAGAAAAATCGTAGTACGACCTGTGATAATTTTTGTAGAGGGATTGACAGGAAGATAAGCATTTCATTTAATGTTAATCATAATATCAAGATTGGCTAATTTTTTGATTCAGGACATAAGCAGGCATAAAAACCACATCTGGAAGAGACAAAAATCTTTGGATCTCTTCCAGTGAAATTAAATGGAAGACAATTGCAAGATTGTCTGCCAAACAAAAGAAGTTCAGATATTTTTAGACATATATAGATGAAACCTGAAAAGTTACATTGGCTCAATAGCTAAAATAATACTGTTTTGAATGTGGATGTTCAAATACAGAAGAAGTAGTCAGAAATACTTGAATTTGAAACAGAAATTTAATATGAAATTTGAAACATACATTTTTAAAATCAGATTAATACACTGATAGAGAAAACCTACTAAGGCTGGAYTGTTTGTCTCTGAAATCCTCCTCTGAAGACCTCATATCTTTTAAGAAGACAAGCTTTTTCCAAATTGAGTCTGCAGGTCTCAATAAAGGAGAAACAGAACAAAAATTGATGGCCCTTGTTTTTTAGCCTTCCAGACTATATGTTCTGCCAGGTCTTTTTGACCTATGATCTGTGCAATTACCTGTGGTTCAGGTGTAGGACTGAATAAGAGAGGGTTTGGGTTTTTTTTTTTCATTTGTAGAAGAAAGTGATTACAAGCTGCAAGGATATTATTAGGGATTTCACTAGCGTTCATAAACTGGTGCTTTATTTCTGTAGTAATGTTCACAGATTCTTTATAGGCAGAGCTGCTTAAAAGCGATCCTTCCATTCAGTCCCTTAGTTTCTCTTGTCACTTGTCTAAATCTATCCTTCTGCAGCAGACATCTGCCACTCTCCCTTTATTGGAAGCTAAGCAAACAAGGTGGTACAAGTTTCAGTATCACTGGCTATTACTGGGTAATCTGTAAAACTGAGAAGCAAGAGGGGCCTCACAAGGAGGTACAACTGTTTTGCTACACAGGCCAGCAGCCCATTGGACTCTATTTCTATGCCTTGCCATTCTATATTGCATCCCTTCTGGACAAAGCATACCATCTATTTTTGCCTTTGGTTGTCCACTTTTCAACCGAGAAATACACTGTGTTCTTTTGACAAAGCACTTTGAATCCTACTGAATAAATAAAAAAAAAAAGAAGCTACCAAACAAAACAAACCAAAAAACCCAAAGTAACAAAAAAAGCCTCTCAAGAGTTTGTTATGATTCATTATCTGACGTCCAAGATGTGAAGCACCAGACACAGGAAATAAATGTTACATAGTACATTCAGTGTTCAAAGGAAGAATTTTAGAAAACTTGATATACTGACTGAAAACAAAAATTAAAGATTATAATCACTGATCATAAGAAATGCGTRGTTTTGAAGGCAAAAAGTCTCTGCATCTATTAACAAGCCCTGCTGGCATCCATCACTCAAGAGGGAGTATTTAGTTTTGCCTTGATTTTCTGCTGGTTTTTGTGCTATTTGTGAAAGATGCTACTARGGTCGAAGTTATTCCTCGGAGCAAATTCCAGCCAATAAACTGACAGAAAAGTGAATGAGGCTCTCTACATGACAGTCCTTTCCCCCTGTGTAATCGCTAGACAAGTCTATTCACAAATGGCCCCTGGATTCCATTTAAAAGCCTATAAGCTCAGTAGGAAAGGTCTTCTAAAGCCTTCTGACTTATGGAGAAAAATCTCTGCTAGCTGGCCTGAGGGTCAATTTGTTCCCTCTGTTTACCTGTCCTTGAGAGGCAGCAGCCCAAATAAATTACTGTCCAGAAAGCCCTGTTCATAAAATGGCAAAAAAAGAAAAAAAAAAAGAAAGAAAGAAAAGAAAAAGGAAAGAGCTTCAGAGCTGAGGCAGAGAGATGGTCAGGGTATTGCACCCTTTGGCGCAAGCAGCATGCGTGTCAAGGAGTCCATGAATTAGGACCTACTCCGAGACCCACCCAATTGTAATCTGTCTTCTGATTTTTGTGGGGCCAGACCCATACAATTTTCCCTGACAGTACTATTTACTTTATGAAAGCTTTTTGTCAGAGAGGAGGCGTTGCAGGACTGCATGGAAAGCTGGTGATGGGATCAGAGAGCCAGTATGCCTGCTTTGCCTCTGACTTTTGMGAAATCCTTGAAGCGAACATAACCTATTAAAATGAAACTCATTCCCTGCCTGGCCCAAGCATACAGCATGGACTAGAGCAGCATGTGTGCTTGCTGGCAAGGCATTCTGCTCYCTTCACAAACAAAGGACTGACTTCTCCTCCTCTCTGCAAAATGAACCCCCACAACAACTGTGGCCAGCACCTGCAACACCTCCTCCACAGAGAAGAGTGATTATTTGGGTTTCTTAATTGAACTCAAGCCTTTGACACTGTCTCCCACAGCATTCTCCTGGAGAAATTGGCTTCTCATGGCTTGGACARGTGTACTCTTCACTGGGTAAAAAACTGGCTGGCTGGCCAGTGAATGGAKTTAAATCCAGTTGGTGGCCAGTCACGAGCGGTGTTCCCCAGGGCTCAGTTTTGGGGCCGGTTCTGTTTAATATCATTATCARTGGTCTGGACAAGGGGATCGAGTGCACCTTCAGTAAGTTTGCAGACAACAAGTTGGACAGGAGTGTTGATCTGCYTGAGGTTAGGAAGGCTCTGCAGAGGGATCTGGACAGGCTGGATCGATGGACCGAGGCCAACTGTATGAGGTTCAACAAGACCAAGGGCCTGGTCCTGCACTTCGGTCACAACARCCCCAGGCAACGCTACAGACTTGGGGAAGAGTGGCTGGAAAGCTGCCCGGTGGAAAAGGACCTGAGGGTATTGGTCGACAGCCGGCTGAACATGARCCGGCAGTGTGCCCAGGTGGCCAAGAAGGCCGACGGCATCCTGGCCTGTGTCAGGAATAGTGTGGCCAGCAGGAGTAGGGAGGTGATCGTGCCCCTGTACTCRGCACTGGTGAGGCCGCACCTCGAATACTGTGTTCAGTTTTGGGCCCCTCACTACAAGAAGGACATTGAGGTGCTGGAGCATGTCCAAAGAAGGGCAACGAAGCTGGTGAAAGGTCTAGAGCACAGGTCTTATGAGGAACGGCTGAGGGAACTGGGGTTGTTTWGCCTGGAGAAAAGGAGGCTGAGGGGAGAYCTTATCGCTCTCTACAACTACCTAACAGGAGGCTGTAGCGAGGTGGGTGTTGGTCTCTTCTCCCACGTAACAAGCGATAGGACAAGATGAAATGTCCTCAAGTTGCGCCAGGGGAGGTTTAGATTGGATATTAGGAAAAATTTCTTCACCAAAAGGGTTGTCAAGCATTGGAACAGGCTGCCCAGGGAAGTGGTGGACTCACCATCCCTGGAGGTATTAGTCGTGTAGATGTGGTGCTTAGGGACATGGTTTAGYGGTGGACTTGGCAGTGCTAGGTTAACGGTTGTACTTGATGATCTTAAAGGTCTTTTCCAGCCTAAACRATTCTATGATTGTATACAAATTACTTAGATCCCATCATGAGGTATCAACAGGTCTCCCTTTCCATTCACAGCAAAAGATGCTGAAATGTTATTCAGCTCAGGTCAAGGTCCTGGGCATCTCAGCAAAATAAGAAAAACTTCTGTTTTGTTCTCCTTTTAAGCTCCTRGTGCTTATAAAGTTTCAGCAGAAGACTTGCTGTAGCCTGGGAAAGTTGCAGTGGCCATTGCCATGGTTGCTGTCTCCCTCAGCAACATCTCATGGTGGGACATCAGGCAGGCTCACATTGCTGCTACCAATTGACATGAYCACTGAGCTGCTTAAAGACTTTTCCCTTACAGAAGAGCCCTCATCTGTCAGATATGAACACAGCAATGCTGAGGGAACAAGCTCCACACTTCCCTGGAGACCCCAGCCTGCTAGCACTGAACAAAGTGTCTCCTCCATCCCTTGGGGTACCTGCCTGTGCCCCTTTTCTCCAACCCCTTCACAAGCTCACACAAAGCCTTTCATTCCTCACCACTGCATCCCCTCTTTCTGGCCTCTTTGTGGGGGGAACCCCACCTGGGAGCCCTTCTTCTCCACCCCAAGCATCAAGCCTTCCTCCAGCAGGCTTTTACACCTCTGCTAGCACCCCAGTTATSCAGAGAAACAAGCAACTGAAAACCCTAATGAAGTTCCTTCCTCCCTAAATACCACGCTCCTTGGTGTGCGGGGCTGCTGTCATGTTTCTAGGAAGCTGCAGGTTTCCTTAGGGGTGTCCATAGCCTGCTTACTGCCTTCTTTCTTCCTTTTATTACTACCCTAATTGGTTCACCTGAAGAGAAAAGATTTTATAGATCTGCACTCTGATTGATCGGTGACAGAAAAACAAGCAGCGAGATGTTCTCTGGGCTGCCACAGTTGTGCTGGAAAATGCATGGRTTTGGATTTCTAGGTCTTTCTAGAAAGACAGGCCTGAGCTAAACATCACTCACACTCAGCACTCAAGCACTCAGACAGAGCTCGATGGGGAAACTGAGGCTTGAAAGACAAAGACACTCAGCAAAGATGCAGAGTAACTCAGTGGTAGCTTGGAACAAATCAGATAATTTATAGTAATTTCAGGTGGCTCATACAAAGTCATAAGAAGAAAAGGCCTCCCTTGAGTCAACTTGCACTTAAAGCGGATTTCCTCCAGGAAGATATTTGGCTTTGTTTTTATCATCAGAGCCAAAAAGGGATAAAAAAAGCTTTTAATCGCTATAAGAATCCCATTTAATCAGACTACTGTCTGAATTCATTTCTTTAGCAGTGATGAATTAACCTAATCACTGCTTGGTTTAACTAGGAGCTTTGATACTATAGTATTAAGTTTTGCAGTTATTTACCTACGTTGCTGTGTCTGTTACAAACCTTGCTCACAGAAAAGGATTGAAAAGAGAGGTCTTAAATGCAAAACCTCTGACCAAGTTTATATGAATGCCCATGTTCAGACTTTGGTATTCTTATTTTCTGAATGTGCATATTTAAATAATTACTATGAATTATCCTATGAAGCATGTAAAGTGATTCCGGTTATGCAAACTTAAACCAAGTAAACTAATCCAGTGTTTCCTAACTGGACCGGATATCTAAAGAGGAAAGGAAGATGAGAAGGTGAAAATCTGAAGGAGTTGGGGCCTTTTTCTAGAATGACATAATTTATGTCATGATCATATTCCACACATTTCTTTTGCCAGGGAATTCATTCAGACATTGGATTCGTACCTTTTTGGCTAGTCACTTTGAAATGCACAAGCTAATTAAAATCAGCCCACTGTTGAATTTGGAAAGAAAAAAAATCACAGGTAAGACACAAACTGGTTAATGAGAAATCGGATGTAACAATAATATTGGAGCAAGCTTAAACTCATAGCCCARTGGAGTCATGGCCAGAGGATTTTTCTGAAACCATATGGTATCTGCCATGAGAATGTGAAGAAATATTGTTCCTAGCCACATAGCTGTCTGAAGCATGGCAGATGGAGGGAACAGTACATGTGCCAGCACGTCTAATTAGCTTAGAGACTCTTAATTCCTCTGTTGTTTTTAAAATGACACTCTTTCAAAGTCTGATCCAATCTCTATGGAAGTGAAGGGGAATTTTTCTACTGACTCTGGTAGATGCTGACCTTAAACCCACAATAGAATAAAAAAAAATATTTGGCTGCTAACTAGTTGCAGAGTTGYTTGCAAGACACAGGCAAGAGAAAGGAGGGAATCAAAAGCAAGGTGGAGACTGGGCTACTTCTGACCATTAACTGCTCAGGGCTTTACTGTGGGTCTGTGATGAGGCAGGTATTTCCAACTCAGTCCAGACTGGGGATGCTCTCGGGTGTTCTTCTATTTATACAAAACATACACACTGAAGGCTGATTTCCTTTTCTTTTTCTCTTCCTCTCAGAAAATATTTATTTTTCTCTCCCAGTTAAAGCTGTGCTCCTTCTCCTGTTCCCATGTTGCTGTTTCTTCTCCATCCCATGCTCCTGCATGTTGACATGCTGCAAGGCTGTGCCAGGGATCCCACTCCCCCACGCGTGGCTTGTTCTCACAGCAGCTGCCTGACTGGGTCTGGTCGCTGTGCTTCATCCTCTGCCAGCTCTCCCCCTCCTAGGGAAAATGCAAAGTCTATAGCTGAGGGACAGTCACCCACTTGCCCTGCGGGCTTCAACAGCTTCTCAGGAGCAGAATTTCTTCTGCACAAGSGGAAGCACTTGCTGCGATGAGTGACAGCACAGCAGAGGGATGCAGGCTCAGCTGAGCTGCAAAGAAAGAGTTCATTTTCCTTTGCTTTGGGAAGGAGGCAGCAGACTGTGTAGGAAACCTCTGCCCCAGGTCAGCACTGACCTTGTTAATGGTGCCTGACCAGGCTAGACTGGGAAGAGATCCACTCTCTTTATTTATCTGCCAGAGGGAGCCAAACTGATAGCTGCCAAGACAGYCCTCACGCAGCCCAGTGTAACCAGTCACATGTGTTCAGCTCCGCCAGCCTGTACCCGGGGCTAGCCTGAACTAATCCATGGAGAGGKGTTAGTGACCGATCAATGACTTGTGCTTTGATAACACATTTCCTCAAACAAACCAGGGGTTGCTGAGGAGAAGCAGCATTGCCATCTCTGCCTCTTTATGTATGGAGGTACAGGTACATAGGTGTACATATACTTGGATAAGTACATACATGACTTGGATAAGGTGAAATGGAGAGTTTGGGGCTCTTAATGCAGTCCCAAACATTGTCATTCAGCATCATGGGGCATCTTACTCAACTTGGAGAGGCATTTAAAATAAAATCAGATCCTGTGGTTGAGTCAGCCAGTTCTAGAGATGAGCATTTGGCTAACTGCTCCTTTTCACTGCTGTGTGTTTGGACATATCTAGGCATTAGAAAAAGAAGAACGAACATTTCCAGGAAAGCAGCCTATTTTTATTCTACCTCCCTCCTGAGGTCTGTTCAAGTGTCCTGACCTCAATTTCCTATGCAAAGCAAGACCAGAGTGGACATGGTCTGAACCTGTCTTTCACTCAGGGAGAAAGAAAGATGCAGTTCAAGCCCTGAAAATGTAGTTTTTATAAACAAAGACGGAAATATAACCCCTACATAGCACCGTTAAAACCGCATAAAGAGCAGAGGACTCACTCACACAAGCGTATGTTGCTGCTCATTCCTGTGATGGGCATACAACTAAGTTTGTAAAGGTTTAAYGCTATTCCTACACAAGAATACAGTCAGGACCTTTATTGTCTGGGTAGCTACATAGGTTTCTTTTTTTTTTTTCAAGGAAATATTTTTGCTTTTAGGGACATTATTTCCCTAAGAAAAAGGGAAATAAGAGCTCTTGTAAGAGCACAGAGGCATATTCACACATTATCTGGGCTGGGGGCTATCTGGTTCTTCCCCTGACYCACTGGCTCCAGCTCAATAGTTTCCCTTTTAGAATTATTACCTAATGGGAAGTTATATCTTTAAACCCTCTTAGCATTCAGCAAGATTTCAATTCAAGTCCAGGTTTTTGGCTTAAGTTTAGGTTTTACTTGAGGACTCTGCCTTTGAAAAACGGGTAGGAAACTTCCTACTCTCCAAAGATATTTGGACTGACATGCCAGCACAGGACAGCATGTAAAGGTTTGAGCACATGTTCAAGGCAAGGCTGTAGTTCCTCTGTTCTTGGAGGATGCAGCTTTTTAAATTCTTTATAGCAACTCTTACAAAGTGCTTTCTAAACCAGCTCCAAAAAAAAAAAAAAATCAGRCCTACTGCTMCATGGGCTGATACAGGCTAATTTTATGTTTAGATTTGGCCCATGAATAACCATAGTCAAAACTTTCCTTCCCTCTTCATATAACTAAATATAGCCAATTAAAAGAAAAAAAATCCCCTCCCCAGCTTAACCAACCTCAAAACTTGAAAAGACAGAATTTAGCTCTTTTTTCTGACTTGATGTTCAGAATTTTCTAGTTTGATTTTTTTTTGTATAAAAAAAAAACATTTCCCAACARTGATTTAAGTCCTTTTTAAATTGACTTGCTGGTTTTGCTTGAYGTTTTCTACTCCGCAGTTTTAACCACATTCATAATCCACTCAGTGTATGGTAAAATCTGAGAAAATTCACAGTCAAAGAACCGTTAGAGTAAGCGGAATGAGATACATTGCCTATTTAGCCTTATGTATTGCCTGCAGGAATTGCTTTTGCTTCCAGAGAAAGAAACTCTACYTAGCATGTAGATCTTCAATTATTAAATGTAATGACTTAGAAGAAAAAGTTATTATTTTCTGTCCCTTGGAGATAAGTAGCTTATGACTTCAAGAACAATGGTAAACACCCCAAAGCTTGAATTCTAGATAGCAGCATTGCATCTACAGCTTTGCAAGTCAATACAGAATTCCTGCTTGTTTAGCAAACCCCAGCATTTTGTGTATTGAGAAGTGAAGTGACTGGCAAACACACTCAAGGAAAAAAGTTATAAGTATATTGAAGGATGGAAGCATCTCATTAAAGGACTRAGAAGACATACATTTTTCCTTTGGTTGCCAGTTTGAAGGTAGTTTCAGTCATCACCAACAGACATAATCCAAAAATTATTTTTGAAGTGCTTCAGGTAGAATGTAGGATTCAGAGGGATTTTGTCAGTCATGGGGTTGAGTCCCCTGCATTCATTGTGGCTATGTATTAGATTAGATCCTGGTGCATGCAGGTCCACAGAAAGTCCACTCTGGAGAGCACTCCATGCTACCAGCCACCAAGCCACAATGCTGAGGTCCTCCTAACAGCCCTTCTGAAAAATGGAGACATTGAACTGTGGAGCAGATGATCAAGATCAGTTTCCTACTCAAATTGAAAAGTACCTGTACTCTTCAGGTTGAATTCATCAGCACTTGTATTAAAATTTATGGTTCATTTTCCCTGAAATAAGTAGATAGCAGAAAACTTTCTGAAAGAAAAAAAAAAAAAAAAAAAAAAAAAAAAAAAATCACACATAATACAAACTGTCCTGCCCAGAAAAAAAAGTTACTACAAAAAACAGAAGAGCTTTATCATTGTATTCTTGACTGCACAGTGTGCATTATCAAAAATTGAACTGTGCATACTTAGTAACTTCCTTTAGCTAATTTGCTTCATCTTGAACTTTGAGAGGATATTTAGAATTTATTTTACAGGGATCACACTTGCATTTCAGATAATACACTACAAGCTCTGAGTAACATAATGAAGCTGATAACGCAATGAAACTGTTGAAGAGACATATTTAATATCAAAAGGAAGAAACATAATATTTTACTGCCAGAGAGTTTCTTGAGAACCAGCAAAGCAAAGGAAATAAATTATCCATTGGTTGGGAAGAGTTCAGATCAAATATTCCTTAAGCACCAGCTGCAGGGATATCACTCACTCAATTCCTTTAGCAGCAAAACAGTGATCTCTCATTCATAGAAAAAATGAATTATGGAAGTGATCAATGCAATGCAGCCCTGAAGTGGCAGGAGTCCAGAACATCAAGTTCTATGTAAAAAGCATGCCTGAGGTCACTGGTGCTCAACAGTGGGCCATGGGGGGAATTTTCAATTACTTTACTCAGAAGAGAGACTGGTAATAAACTTGCTTCATATCAGGAATGTTAGATACCTTTCACGCTACTTTGAAAAAACTAGTTTATATTTATGAAACTTCTATTTACTAATCAACAAGCAAACAGCATCTGACTGCTCCAGAGTCAACAATAAGCAGTAAATCACAGGAGCAGTCAGGATARCAGAGTTGTTGAGGAAAGATGGTATCTATGCTGAGGAGAGACATATTTCCAGACACCATCTTCTCAGGAGATGTTCTGGCACAACATGAAGTAAATGATGAATGGTGTCGCTGCTTATCAACTTGGGTTGAGTAATGGGGGATCACGGACAGAAGCATGCTTTCAGGAAGTGCTGTAAGGTTTGGAGAAGAGGTTGTGGAAATGACACCATGCTCTGAGGCCTCCTGRAAGCAGAAGCACAGGGAAAGTGGCTGACAAAGCAATGCATTGAGCCTGACACTACAGACCTGYACTCGCTCTGTATGCCTGCATGTCCTGGACCACAATCCACAACTCTTCCAGTGTGTTGAGCCTCAGCTACAACAACAAGCTTAAAGCCAGAGACTTAGGTAATATTAGCCCAAGCATACCAGTATAGTAACATGGATACAGGCATCTTCTGCTGGTGCATTTTCCCCCACCCCACCTTCCCTGGGACCACTCTATKATCTCAGGAACCCCCGTTAAGCCTTAGTCTTTGTGCAATAAGTTGGACGGTTAAGCGTCCCTTGACTGTTCCAGGCACTCTTGCATGGCTGAGGTGGGGAGCGGCACTGGCTGTACCAGGAACGCCTGTTGCCTGACCAAGGTAGGGAACGAGAGCAGAGATAATTCATCATCCCTGACAATCCTGAAACATTCCCTACCTGGATCATAGCCTGAATGGAACTGTACCATTGTTACTGTTCCAGACTGTGGCCAGGATGGAAATTTACTGATGACTAAAGCCAATCATCTTGCAAACTTATAAACAGTGGTCTTAAGTGAGACCCTTTGAGCTCTCCTGGACTGCAGAAGGCTGTGCCCAGAATCTCCCTGAGTGGGACGCCTCTCAGAGTTCGCAGACTCTTGAGTTTGCAATATTTGGAGGACTGTTGGGACCTGGGCTGAAACACTCCTCAGCCRAGACACTCCTCAGAGCTCAACCCTTCRCCTGTTGAGAAATGCCAAGACATTTAACGTGAGTATTTCACAAGACTTGAGGGGAATTTTTAACAGGTACCTTTATCTAGCTTTGGGCCCTTGCGTGTGTGTGAATTGATTTASATAACCCTTGTGTACACGTGAATTTATTTAGATAAYCAATAGTAAGCATAATCTGTAAGTAAGTCACTGTCGTGATTGTAGTAGACCTTATTAACTCACTTTGTAAATGTTGAATTAGTCAATGAGTAAGTGCTGCTAAAATCTTGTGATCCAGCTTAAAACTGTGAATGAACTTTAGGCTGCTGCTAAACACACATAACCCCTTAGACACAAACCATTGCCCAAGTCTGACACCAGGGGTAGATCCAGCCGCAYCTAGACTCCTCTCTGAGAAGGAGTTTAGAAATAAAGGGGGTCTACTCTGAACCTCGTGACGCGAGGGAGGATTTTCTTACCCTTTTGTATTAGACAAACACTATTGTTCAAGTCTAAGATTGGATCCAGCCAGGTCTTCTCTGARTCTCGTGCATCAACTCTCCCTTACCCTTTTTGTCCTCGGTTTCTGTATAAATCATTCCAACTCAATTCTAACATGATTTTCCCTGTGTATACTTCACCCATGTAAYAATAGAGTGAACCTTGCCATCAGATTCTGTTAAGTCATGCTTTTATAAATTTCTATTAAAACCACCTTTTGCTAATACCTTTGACAGTGATTCTTTAAGCGACCTCAAACCACTCATTTGCAACAAAACACATCTGTCCAGATAGCCGTATATGAAAATATGCTAACAACTGCCATAAAAATATAGCGGTAGCATATTGACTAGAGAGCTCCCACTGTTGGCTTAGAGAAAGACCAGGGCCAGACACAGGTGACAGGCACAGGCTGGAAGGTCTGCACAGACACAGGAATTACAGGTCTCCAACACAGAGAGGGTACCCTGTTTCACACTAAGCATAAAAGACCACTGAGAGGCAGATGGATACCTTTTGGGACATACAGAGAGATGGAYATATTCACCACGTGGAGCTGCTCGTGAAGAAATGTATTTCATGATCTAGGCTTAAAGAAAAATTGCAGCCTGAACAGTTACTTCAGATATGATTAGAATAAAAAAAATCTATTAGAAAAAAAACTATGCAGGACTGTTGAGTCTGGATCTGATCAAGCTAGGGAAAAGAGCATATGGTGACAGCTGTTTCCCATGACCCAACACTCAATCATACTCTTAAGGAATACTGTTAGATATCTATGTCTGTTGTCCTAAAAAAAACACCAAACACCACACACACAAAAAACCACCACCAACCAAACAAAACAACAACAATAACAACTCCACAAAGCCAAATAAACCTGAAAAGCCTGGATACCATCATGGAGATCTGAACTAAAAATCTCTGCTCAGGGTACAAGTGACACATGAGATAGTAATAGTAAGGGGGAAAATAATAGGGATATTGTATTTTTAATATATTTCAAAGCTACACAACAAAAGAAAACCTCAATCTTGAAATCTTCAAATTCTTCCCATTCTGGAGGGGAAAAAAATGTTTTCTTAATGGTGTGTAGAGTGGTGCAGCAGAAATTGTCTTGCAGTGCAGGAAATATTCTTCAAGGAACAAGTGGATTTGAAAGATCAAGGAACAAAGGGGAAAACCAACAACAAAAACCAAAACAAACCCTCAATAGAGCCTTAATTATACATTTTGAATAAGACAGGTCTCTGGCTGTTTTTGTTTTAATGCAATTTTAAAGCAAAGTTCTTCAAGCGCTGTGGAGAGAATATAGATGATAAATCAGACTGCTCCTTAACTGCTGTAATTCTAAGATATTTTGCATTTTCTGCTCAGATCATGTTTTAGGCCCATTTTGTGTGTGCATTGGTGATTAACCTCTGCAAGGGACATGGAAGGGGCTAAATGAATAATCCCAATTAAATATGGCAAAAGCATTTATCAGTTCAACACTACATCTTTTCTCTCCCTTTCCTTGGGCAGTACATAGTTGATCTCTGCAGGAGGGAACCYTCCAGGAAATTATCTGGGTAGTAGCATTTCTCTGATCCACTTTTTGATTATCAGAAAGACTGGTGCAGCTGTAAAACAGGGTTTGCCTGCTGTCTTTACACTTAGGCTGCCAGGTGTTTATCAGAGTTATTCTGAAGGCGTTCCTGCAGCCCTTGGYTTCCTTAATTTAGAATTCATACATCAGTCTCCTGCATTAAGTGTGTGTTACACACATATATGTATGAAGCACCATGATGGCCATCCTTCTGTGAAACATCCCATTGCCTTGGACAAAGCTTACGAGATTTTGAGGGAAAATGTTCTTTAACACTGTATCTAAACACAGTGCCTGGCCATTGTTTGGAAACGTGGCATACCGTTCCTCTCCAAAAAATCATTCGCTTGACTCCAGCATTTTTTTTTTTCCCTGCCTAAAAGACACCTATGAGAAAGAAAAGAAGGAACAGACTAATCTAAACAAAAAGTCCTATCCATGCAAAGATTGACTCTAAAAGACGACTTGGAGATTCCACGAAACCCCTAAAGTTTCACTACTGGTTTCACAGTGAAGGCTTTCTGTGAGGAATATGGACTAGATCTCAGGACAGAGGATAATAGTGGGTGATAGTCAAGATTAAAGTCTCCTGGTACATAAAATAACTGACAGTTAAGTAAAGTGCTTAAGTCCTTTGCTTCACCATGGCCTTTGAAAAGAAATAACTCCTTTCCTCTTTGTTACAGTCTATTGAGTACTTGGAGATCAGAATTATGTTCCTTATGCTTCCTTTTGATCCTCCCTTTCATCCAACTACTCTGCATGAGCAGATCCGTGGAATATGGGTGGTTTAGGTATCACTTCTAAGTGCTCCTCTGTAGACCTGGTTGAGGATTTTATCTTAAAACAGTCTTGTAGAAGCTTTTGYTTTTTTTGTTGCTAACTGGTACAAACCACATTTCAGAAAAAAAAATTGCTTGGAGCAGGTAAACAGCTTCATTGAAATTCCCTTTGTGCTGAAAYGTAGACTTTTGCCCTTTGCTCCAAGGGGAGGGGGGGAAAAAAAAAAAAAATCAGAAAAATAATTGAGAGAGAAAATACAGAGATTTCTCAATTTTATCRTAATGAACATATTCTCAGTTCTTAAAAAAGCTAGCTGAATGTTCTTCCCACTCACAGCTACAGGCGAATATAGCAAGCAATAAGTTATTTCTATGTGTATTACAGAAAATATGAATAAGAGAATAAAGGGTTTTTTTTCTCCAAATAATATTTTGTGGGACAGTCTGAATTTGGGTACAAAGAAACAGAAAATAAGTTCCCAGTGAGGATTCATTTACTTTGCAGTATAGAAAAGAGGAGCTAAGAAACACAGAAACAGGGAGATAAGGAAGTAGTAAATTGCTCAAGAGAGAGATGGGCAGGAGGTAGAGCAAGAGAGGGATGCAGACAAAGCAGCAGAGAAAGTTCTGCTCYAACAATCGAACCATAAGCAGAACGTGAAAATCTGTATCCAATGAAAACAAAAGTTTCAATGACTTCTCAGGCTTATTGATTGAAGAATGCTTGGGCAGTCTGTTATTCCTGAAATAGTCCCAGAACCTCCCATTATAATTGTCTCATTGAAAAGAAACTTTTCAGAAGTTAAGTCCTAGTCACCTCTTCCCTTATACAGGCTCTGCAATAGGAGTTACAAAAGCAGGTAAAGAGTCTCCAGCCACCACTGAAAGAGCCAAAAAAGGTGGCTGCTAMAGCAGTAGGGTGCTGGGGCTGTCTCTGCTAAATACCTGCTCTCAACATGTGATACCAGGGAACCCTACAGTCAGGAAACTTGCCCGGCTTCAAGGAAAGAGTCTCTATACTCACTGCACTGGCACAGTATTTCCTAGAGAATTCCATCAAGTAACTTAATCTCATTATCGTATTTTTCATMATCTGGAAATCTGGGTCAGTGATTTTTCTTGACTATTTCTTGACTATTCTGACTAAATTCTCATAGATAGAGACATTTTTTCCTTCACTGTCTTTAACTCTAGCCATACAAAATTCAGAACACTTTTTCTGAAGTTTGAGGTATCTTTCAGCTTTTCATTGCAGACACAAAGGCTGGGAACTTTTTTTTTTTTTTTTTTTTTAAATGAAAAAAAGGTCGTATAGTCATAGGGCTTCTAGGGTTGCACGTTTAAAGAGGCAGCCAGCATTACATTGCCAATAATAAAACCACAGCAATTCTGCTCTGTGTTTACACATGATGTGGATTCAATCTACCTTAAGGCTTGTAGGTACTATTTTAAAGAGTTATTATGAAACACTCCATTTCAGCTTTTCAGCTATGAAAGGTTTGCTCCTCAACCTCTTTCCATCTTACCATCACTCTACTACAAGCACATCCTGCATAGCGCTAAACTAAGTTCAAAAGCAGTGCTTTGAATCAAGAGATTCTGCTGTACCTCTGCAATAGAAACACATTCTCACTGCTGCATCTACAGGCCTTTGGAGCCAAAGGAGGATGTTTCCCCTCTGACTTTTGGTGTTCAATGGAAAGTGTTCAAATAGAAAGAGATCTCCTGGGATCTTGAAAAGCCCTTGAGTTATCACCACATGATAGGATGTACTTACTGTGGCCATGCTATGAAAAAGATGAATAATGGGATTAACTTTATTTACCCCAAGGCAAAGGAAAGTTATGTTCAGCAGGATGCAACTGTACAGATAAACAGCTTCTGCAAAAGTTAAAGAAACTAGTTCTGAAAAGGATTCAATGGAGTCAAGAAACCGCACCTTTAGTTACTGGAGGGGTAATGGATTTATCATGTCCTTAGATCCATTCCGCACTACAAATCTCCCAGATGATCTGGTCAAGACAGAGGAGTCAAGAGTAAATAGTCTAATTAGTAGTGTTCAGAAGTAACTGGATGATTTATAGTTTTCCTTACCACAAACTCTAGTAGCAGGAGAGGTTGCAGCTATTTCCTGGTAAACAGGCCTTTTTTCAACCTGGTGCTCTTCAGAACACTTAAACATGAGTTGCAAAGCTACACCGTTAAACATCACAGCCAGATTTAATGACAATAGAAGTTGTTTTGTAGAAAGCTCTATACTGCTGCAGTCAATGGAGATTTCTAGGTAGCATTACATTTTATCTCAAACTAGTAGAAATTTAAATGATCAGTTGGAGGTGCCCACCTATTTCCATCCTCACTTCAGACCCAGAGGCAAGACAAATAGTCACAATCTACTTTTTAAATGCAAGATTTGAGCTGAACTGGGTCCCAAGCTTTGTTCTCTCTCTAACCTAATTACTATTCCTTACTCATCTTTCAGGTGACTCCTTATCACTGAATGTTGTCATTGAGATTTCTGGAGTCATAATAATGTTTCCTATAATAAATGACAAACTATAAAAGTAATACATTGTCTGACTCCATGCATGTTTCCTTTTTGCACTTGATATATTTTCTGTTGAAGTGTTATGTAGTACTCGGGGTTATGACACTGAAACCCTTCCAGGTAATAAAGCTGCGGATAGTTTTTGCTATGCATGCTTGTTTTTCCCCCATCCAAGTCTATGCTAGGATGAAATTGAGACAATTAGAAATAATTTTTGATAAGACAGAGTAGTCCAGCAGAAGAATAACGTGTAGGCTGAATATTAAAACTATCACCTGCGGGAAAGCCTTCTTAAGTTTATTGTTTATTATGATTTACAAAAGGAACATTTCAATGAGAAAAGACAGACAAAACTTAATGTTGATAACTTAGCTGTAAGGACAATACTTTTCCAGGATGTAGAAAAGACAGGTTCATATTCTTGGTCTGAATCATGGATTTGCAATTCCTTTTCTTAAGCAAGTACTCTAATCCTGAGGTTATTTGCTTTCTGTGACACATCTCATGTTTCAGTGAGAAATTCCATCTAAGGTCAAGTTGGGAAAAAAACCTCACCATTTTCCTACAAAAACTCCAGCACATCAAGACATTCCTAAACAGTTCCAGCTCTAATGGTATGTCTTGACCTTTTGTGTCAACTGACTGGCTCCATTGTGACTCTTTAGCTGTGTAAAATGTCTTTGGGATTCAACTAGGTCAACTAGCTCAGAATGCCCCATGTGGAGGGGAAACTTAGAATAGTACAAAGGCATTCCTGAAAAATTAATCACTGATCCCCTTGCATATATTCCCACCAAAAGCACTAGTTTTAATAGCAACTTTTGGTAGGAAGGACATTTGTCCATTGATTTCCAGAGTTAGCTCATTTCTCAAATAGTAATKAATAATAGCAATTGATGCTTACCTCAGCACTAGAGCAAGGAATTTTATCTTTTCACCAAGTAGACAGGAATAGACAGTCAATGTGACCACTTTTCATATAATACGAGTCACAGATCTGTGAGTGAGGACAGTTTGGATAACCTGACTAACAATCTTTGCAGGATATAGCAGAGTAAATTTACAGCATAGCTRCTACTTTCACAGGTGAGTGGTCTCCTTTTATGATGGGGGAATAGCATGCACACAGACCAAGATTTCTGTAAGTTCACATATTAATGTATCTTTTTTAATGCAGTGTCCTAATAAAAAAAATAATGTAAATTTGCCTACTTGGGGGAAAGGTCAAGTTGTCAGTTGCAATGCTGTTACTTACCCATTTCCCAGGGGGGGTGAAAACCCTCCACTTTGGAACTGTTTAAAAGTTCTGTAGAAACAATTCTTGGATGTTGGGTTTTTTTTTGGGTTTTTTTTAGAAATTTGTCAGTGTTGCTCACCATTTTCCCTTCCCAGCCTGGATTGTTCAACACTAAATCTTTTTTCAAAGTGATTTGAAGAACCAAACTAGACCTCTGTTGCTCTTATTTTGAGAAACAGAAAATACCACCTCACCCATCTCCAGTTCCCAAAGTGCTTTGTTACAGCCAGTTGTATCTGCCAAAACAACATTGCAAACTACATGCCCCCAAGATTGGCTGTTTGAGGAGAGGAATCACCATCATGGAGTGCCCTTCACCGAGCTGACTGAACATATGGATTTGCTTCCACCTGGACACCTTGCTAGGGACAGAAGAACCCAGCATCTTCACTAAACCAACCACAGCAGCTTTCAGCACTTCACAGCTGAGACAAAAACGTAAGAATGGCCACAAAATGAGAGGCCATGGGTTCACATAACACAATATCCTGGCCTTCTCACAAATTTCAAATATTTCATGTGATGACTTCAATAACAGATTAAAAATAAGGACAGAAATCCAGTTTCTTTCACAAAAGGGACCACTTTCTATGTTTTTATCTGACCCTGCTACAAAGGCTGAAATGTCTCTTTGAAATAAGAACATTTGGTTTGTTTATGTGTTCCCCTGATGCCACCTCTGGGACTCACTGTCACTGTGCTTTGTCCAGCAACCACAGAGTGCAGGACTAGTTGACAGTGTTGTATGCCATCTGGTTCCAGAAACTGATGATCCACTCATATTTTACTTCTTCCCATTGTACTGCAGGGTTTATCTTCCTTATAATTTCCAAGCAGATAAGGGACCTTCATGTTGTCTTTTCAAATCAGACTGAGCAAGAAGAGTCAAGCCTAACCATTAAAGTGACATATTTTCTAAAGAATAACCCATCTTCAACTTCTCAGGTTATCCATCAGCAGGTTACAGTGTCATCAAAGCAAGCTAAGAAGAGCCTGAGTTTACTGAAGAGGTTTTTGATAGGTGAGCCTGTGCTGGAGATGCTAAGACGAAATAATTACACCTGAAGATCTACCAGGGCTGAGAAAGTAATTTAAGCTAGAAACAATATGCTTGATTCTCTCCCCATGCATCCAAAGAGCGGAGAGGCCCATACGTCTGCAGTAAGGGATGTACAATCTTGGACACAGCAGGGGTAGCATGTGGATGTTCTAAGAGTAACAGGGAGAATCAGGCTTTTTCAGATAACTGTATCCAGCAGCTAAACCCTACATGAAGKCATGAAACAGAAAGAAAAAAAGGAATAGGAAACAGAATCAGGAGATTGAAACCTATACGCAGCTTGGCAGATGACCTATTCCCTGGCCATGGTCAAATCGCTTCATGTTTCTGTAGTTAATTTCACTTTATCTCTTTCTGGTTTTGACCTGTCCTGTTGAAGAGTAAGAACTGGAAGTGAGATTGATTTGTGTTTAATATGTTTGTACAGTAATTAGCACGCTATCATCCTTTGATCAGGCATATAACAACAGTGATAAAGGGCCCAGTTTTATTCTCTGATGGATCTTGATGAAAAAGTAAATTGATTTCATACACTCATTGCTTCGACTTTCTCTGTAATAGTGTCGTACATGGATGTAAGCATTCAAGGAATCTTTGTCTGTTTATTTCAGCTGAACCTTCATTCCAAAGGGTAGTGCCAGAAGCCGAGGTTGAAGCCCAGCACCACTGTTATTACTAAGCTTGCCCGTTCTTCATAAGTGGTTTGAAACAAAATTATATGTTTATATTCCTGTATTAATTTAAAGGCTAAGGTACCAAAATATTTGAGTTTCTTCTTTTATAGATTCAGTAATAAAACCTGATCTAAAAATAACGTGTCCTATGAGATTTGTATTACTAAGCCATTTTTAATCAGTAAAATATTGTGCTTCTTCCATTGCTAAAATGATGGGAAAATAAAATAATAACAAAAATCTCCAACAACTCACCAAGTTTTTAGTTACAGGATTATAGGACTAGAATTCTTCACTTTATTTTCTGCTAGATTTAGCAAGTAAGTGGCTATTTATGCTTCCTTTCCCAAGCTCTGTTCTGCTATGTAACACATAAAAAACACACCGTGGTTTCTTCTTCTTTCTGAGTTTATGCCAATAGTCAGGAATGTAGGGAAACTAAGAGCTATGGAAGCATTTGTGCTGATTTCAGAAAGAAAGTATGTAAACAGATAACTCTGGAGAAAAATCCCAATGTTAAAGAGCAGCAAGATTTCAAAATCTAGGCTTTTGTTAGGAAGCACAGAAATGAAGGTTGTCTCCAAGACACTGATGGAGTCTCTTTTTTGCACTAAACAGTATACATTATCTGGTACAGTCTTTGAACGCATAGTTTTAATTTCAGGCAACTAGTCACAAGCCAATTACTCTCTGCACCTGTTTAATAGTACACACTACCTACAAAGAAGTGCCCAAAGGCTTCTTTAGGTTGCAGCATTGGTATCATCATTCAAAAGACACAGGATTAGATCTTTTCAAGAATAAGAATATCAGGCATACCATTGAAACTTTTGAGAAAAAATTTCCATTAAACAACCAATTTCATAGCCTATTATGGAGCCTCTTCATARCACTTACCTTTGCTCGCTGAACCAGAGATGATTATTGCTCAGGCTGCTCATCCATAAGAAATTAGTTCCCAGGCATWCTCCACTGATCGGTGCACAGCACCTAAATGTGATGGCTCAACCACAGTAAGATTAAGTCTACAAGAAGACTTTTATATTGATTTGAATTCTGTGCACCTGGTTGCAGGGAGCAGGGAATTGATTTGGGGTTAAATTCACCAGCAGGATTTGGGATGAAATTCACCTGTAGCAGAAACAMAGTCTGTGTAAGATATAACAATTCCTAAGCAGCATTTTGACTAGAACCCAAAWTTTTTTTGGACCAAAAGAAACAGGAAGATAAGATTGAAAGAAGKTAAATAATGGTTACATTCACAACCAGTTCAAAATAGAAAAACAAGTGGTTAATACAGTCTGCTCAGCTGTATTAACCATTTCCTATCACTGTTGTACAGTGATGGGAAAAATCTGCAGGAGGAGATAGATTTTACGGTAAAATATCTGAGCCAATCCCTGCCTATTCTGTAATGCTAAAAATGTAGAACAGGAGCTTGTTTTTCTCACTTCATCCCATATGAACTCAGATAACATAAAAACTCTGAACAGGCTCAGCAGAGAGCTCTCTAATATTGTTAAGTCAAAAGAAAATGCTGTTTTGGCTTTATTTTCAAAGCAGCTTGGCAATGTGTATTCATATTTCAGAACTGTTGGTGAACACTGTCCTTATAAGTCCAAGGTATCTGGCTTCTTACAGTTGTGTGGATTTTCCTGGAAATCGTGGGAGACCACCATCAATTCAGGAATGTCTTGGGAAGCCCACAAGTGTTCTGCRAACACTTGGTGGGTGAGTGACAATATTCAAGGAGGCTACACTTGGTTACTCAAACATTTTAACAAGAAACAGATTCTCCAAACAGAAACAAAGGCTATTGAATAAGAACGAAGCTTGCAAATGGGCACCATGCAGACCCCTCCACTGGATACCAGGTCAGTGCCTGTAACTGACTGTACAGAGAAACTGCTTCATCACAAAGTGGTATTGGGCTGTACCATGACCTCAGATSATTTTCTTTAATAGATGTAGCCACGTCTGCTAGATCCTTCATAATATTCGAGATACAAGTCAGGGGAAAAAGCTAATGCAGAAACAGACATGGGAAACAGCTCTGTTGTTACGCTGTTAGCTCTGAAGCTGTGGAAAGTTTCACAGCTGTATCAAAAGTCTTTATCCATCCTTAGGTTAGGTTGAGTCAAGCTTCTCTCCTTATTACTGAAATTCAAGAAGTTAAAAAAAATATTGAATAACCAAGCATATGTTTTCAGTTATCCTCCTTCTTGAAAAGGAAGTTGGTCAGATGACCTTCTGAGGTGAAATAAATAGAAAGTACATTTTGAACATACAGCTCTTCCTGTGAATTCTTTATGGGAAATTGACTTTTTTCCATACAGAAGTTGCTTACAAAGTAAAGGTCTTGTTTACAGATTATAAAATATTCATGTAAACATAATGATCCGAGAGTTACATTTTCAAACTTTTGATCCATTTACAACATGGGAAAAAAGAGTGTGTGAAAGGTTTTGATTAGTCTTAGAATCCTCTTAATTCTCAGAGCACAGAAAAACGTTAGCCCTGCTGGTTTTTTGTACACACTGCATTAAATCCCAGGGGTAGCATAYTTCTATTATTTTTTCATAAGACAAACGCCAATATTGATTTCTAACCACCATTCTATTATTATGCATATATTACACATTAACACCTCCATGATTCTAATTCAATACGCTGCGACCTGTAAATGCCCTCTGAGCCTGACACAAATCCCATTGAAGACAGTGCAAAAAAGTTTACTTATTTCAGTGGGCTTTGGAACAGCATTCCCTAAAGAAATTTAGGCTTACATGCCATCCTGTGTTAGATCTGCTCTTTTTCTGCATCTTCTCAAATGAAAGATCCTATAAATCATGTGCTTGAGAAAACAATGCACATAAAAAGAATTATGGCAAAATCAATTTTTTTGGTAATATCCTGAGGCAATACCCAGGATGGACAGCATTCAGACCTCCCTAGGTGATCATTATGGTTCAAGAAAKGTTTGGGAAAAATTATTCTACCAGAGACAGTAAAAAAGTATTGAGTAGAGCCACTGAAGTGGTTTATGTTTCAACTACAATAAAAAGTCACTAAGGAGAAAGAAATTGCTACCCAAACTCATGACCAGAATTCAGAATTATGGACGGTTTCACTTCAAAACCACCAGTATACGTCTGGAGACAATCCACTGACTTCAAGAGAGTCACCCAAACTGACAATGGCTTCTTGAAGGACTATTTGAAGCAGTAAGTGCTATTTAACTGTTCAGTTTTTGGACCAGCTTTTTATTTCAGTGGAATTGCTATGCATTCACCCCAGTAACTCTAATCCTTCAGTTGAAGCTACACACTTTTTGATAACTGCTTTTCACATTATTACTATGGGTCAAGCCTTTCCTTAGTACATAATCAAGGATTTTTCTTTTGACTTGAACCCTGGTGTTTGATTTCACTACTAGTTAACAAGTATAAGATAAAAAGAATACAGGTTTCTGTATTCCTGCTTTGTTATGGATCTCCCAGTGAATGGATTACAAGTGAATAAAACTTAGATTTTCTACTGTCTCCTTATGTAATTGTAAAATTCTCCTGCTGTTTTTCTGTTTTTTTGTCCTTACAGCAAAAAAAATGGTGCTGATGACATTTGGCCTGCTGTTTTTGACTGAACTGGCAAAAATGTGTAGGAACTAAATTATTTTGGCAACTCAGCTCCTCTGCTATGCTGGGGAGACATTGGCTAAAAAGGTTCAAAAGTTATGAGGTAACATGCAGAGTAATGTGTGAGCCTTGCTTTCACAGGGAGTCAGGCTAAAAACAAACTTAATCTTCACAATTGGCATGAACTGTGTCTTTCTCTGTGGTCACAAAAAAGGGAAAGGACAGAATGATCTGGTTGTATCTATCACTTGGTAAAGTGATATTGAAAAAGATTACAGAATTCATAAAGTTCCTGTACCACAGTGGTCTCCCAGTGACAATTTGTTCTACAGATTGGAAAACCCCCATACATCTTAATATCCCGAAGGAGGAACCTGTGAATGAACTGTGTGTGTGCCCTTCCTGAAGTTCTGAGTATTATTGGCATGGTTTACTACTAATTGTCAGCATACTGAAGCCTAACCCAGTGGTGGCAGCGTTCTCTGCACTACTGTCACTGAAATACTGGGAGATTTCTCAAAGTCTGACAAAAACTGGAGCTCCCTGTGTTGTGGGGGACCAGCATGAGCAACCTAGCAGTGATGTAAAGCACTTCTCTGAAACAGCGGTGAGTTGAGCCGGTGCCCTGGACAATACTCCCCTCTTCCAGCAGATTCTGTTCATTCATCAAAAAGAAAATTAAGGGCCAAAAGGTGCCTTCAATAATTTTTTAGTTGGCCTGTGGTGAATGTTGCACAATCTCATCTTCAGAGTGACAATACTGATAAWGATGGCACCATGTCCCTGTGTGCCTGGGACCTGGCACTGCAGACTATGAAGTCAAGAGGAGCTGGGCCCAAAGAGGCAAAATTATTTAATTCATGATTCTCRTGACAAGAAGACTAATCTCAGCCCTTCCCAACCCATCCTCCAAAATCAAACCAGTTGAAACAGTAGGTATACTTCAAAGGATACTCCTTCAGACAGCAAACACATCACCGCTTAGATTTTGTGGGTTACAGACCAGGAGTTACTCTGCTCAGAAGTGATAGAGGATTACTGGAATTCAAAACAACCAAGCCTTGGGTCGGCTGCTGTGGTATTTAGCTGCCTTTTTGTCTGAATAATGCATGCAAAAAAACCCATTGAGGAAGTCAAAGCAACAAAAGTTACACATGTCACTTCAGGCTCCTCTACTGCTGTAGAAAGAACATTGCTTTTCCTTCCTTCCAGCCGCTCTGGAAACGGTGTCAGTTTTCTCTGTCATAAGCCTCTGTGTCTCTGGAAACATCCCTTATTCACCGAATTCTCTGCACCTGCTTGTTTTAGCTGCTTTGTGTGTATTGCACCAAAGGGCTCATGCAATCATAAAAGCACAGTGGCAACTTCTGTTTGCCATTTCTGTTGTCCATGACTGAAATTTCTCCTGCTAGTAACAGGCTGGTAGGAATTAAGGAAACAGCTGTTTTATATAGAGAAAGAGAGAGGAAAGAAAACCCTACAACCAGGATAAAAAAAAAGTTCAACTTCCACCACGATGCTGGCATATACTGCCTRTATACTTCATTGGGAATCCTGATATTCCATCAATGAGAGATCAGGTGCAACAGCAGAGCCCACTATACAGACATATCCTGTGTATAAATAAATAATAAAAGTCATACTGTACAGACACAGGTCTGGACTAAGTGTTTCCCCAAACCTGGGATCATTCAGACCTGGCTCAGACATTGCCTGTGACAGTCASAAAGCTCAGATCCAGAACTCTAACCTGTTCTAACCAGCTCTAACCTGTTTAGACTCCAGGTTTCGCCCTGTCACTATTGTAGAAGTGTATTTTGCTGCTCTGTTTTCCCTCTTGTGCTTTCTTATTTCTTATGGTGTTTCTGAAATGACTCCTGCTCATAGGAAAAGTGTGACTGGTTTTGTTTATCCTACTGATTATATGAGAACAATTTGCAGGCTGTCATTTCATTATTAAATTTTAAAACAAAGCAAACACCAGATCACTACAAGACTGGATGAAATGAAAATAAGCCCATTTCTGCCTTACATGTTTAAGCAAAACTTAATATGACTGACGGTAGGTAAAGCTTGTATYATCAAATACCAAAACTATTAAATGGCTAATCCTTGTTGTCAACAAGATCTGCTTTACCTTGTCTACCTTCCAAAAATTGCTAGGAAATTTATGATTCAACAATGAACTCTTAATTGCTTCCTCTTTATGTTGATCTGTTTTCCTGGAAATATAATTAATTCTCTATGCTGAGCCTTTAAGAATGAAACAAATTTTAGCCCTTGCTCACTTTGGCAATGCAATCACTTTTAATCAGTGCATAATTAGGATTTAAACAGTATCAACCTGTCCCTGTTGCAAGAAGGTAACTGCGCTTAAACTTCAATTACTCCTAAATTTAAAAATCAATTGCAAATAAAATGTCCTACTGCTGATGCTAAAGAGATTAGAAAGACCAGAATACATTAACGCAAGAAGCTAGTCATGTCAACACAATTGCAACAAGCAGCTGCCATAATGTAGGTAATTCTGTTATAATGCAATATTAAAGCCTTTATCTAATCAAAGGCTGTGGGCTAAGGCTGTCAAAAAGTACAAGATGCCTCAAAAGGCAGATTGCTATTATTTCCTACATGGCTTTATCCTGTGCAGAATAAATGAGCTATTTTGCTTTAACAAATGATTTTTAGTGTGAATGCTTGAAAATCCACTTTTTTTCCTCACTATCTACAGCAAGATGACATAAAAGTCAAAAAAAGGCCGTCATTTGTGACGACTCTAAGGTTTGAAATAACAAGCTCTTTCTGTATATGTTTATCACAATGTTTTCTGGAGGCATGGGGGACAGTGGGCCTCCAGCATGCTAAGCACTGCATAAACACACAGTGAGGCGGTGGTCTCACAAGGGGGCATGACAGACAGCTGAGAGGACCTATGGGGAAACCCGGGATCAAACTCAAATTTCTGGRCCCCAGTTTTATGTGCTCACCCTTGCTAAGTGTGCAGGGGAAAAGGCTCACAATATGTGGCTGAAGAAGCAAAGCTATCAGTTGGCRGTGGAGAGAAGTGTGATCCTCCTGGGACCTTCTCTGAGTGGGATTGCAGGAACACAGAAATGTTCAGCAGCAGCAGATCTGGACTGAAAACCTGTACTGCCGTGTGCAAGGAGGGAAGGACCATGAGGTCTTCCTGCCTTAGGCACCATAATGCCTAAGGAAAATGTAAAAAGTTTATTCATATCCTTAGGTGGAAACTGCCAGAAAAAAATGAAAATTTCATCATGACCACTTGGAGACTGTCACTCTTTAAAGAATTCTTCCAAACCATCTGTCTGGGATGTGACTTTCATGTCACCATGACAGGGAACAGTAGCGAATTAATAGCAGCAAAACACAGCTAAACTGAAGTGTGCTGAAAGGAGTGTCCAGACTYTACATGCGTGAGCAGATACCATTCTGCAAGCCTGGCTGCCATGCCCCTGCCTGCTAAACTACATTAATACCTTTACAATCTGGTTCCTATCAAAATGATTGTGGGTAAAAAACCAAAAACATTGGGATACCTGGCAAGAAAGTGGTCAGATATGCTGTTCTCTTCATTCTTTCACGTTTAGTATTCTGGAAATTAGGCAAAGTAGACACTAATGGTAGCATATATTATAATAAAGAGCATGGCAAACCCCACACGGAGATTACCTGCCTCCTCCACTTTTTAGAGTGGAGGAGAAAACTTATTTTCCATCCGAGGCATGCCTTTCGCCTGTCTTCTTCTCAGAAAACTCTTCATTTTCTTCAGATGCTGAAGGAACAGGCACATGGCAGCTGCATCAATACCATTCAATAAAGCAATGCTACTGGATGCCTCTGGTGACGCAAGAAGAAACTTATTTATTGAGTACATCCTGAGATATCCCAGTGCTGCAATGTTCCCAAAAGAAAGGCAGGACCTCTCTTCACCTCTGTTTTTTCTGCTTCTTTACTTTTATTCATTGATGAGTATACCAACTCCTGTCTTCTTCAACTTTCCCTTTCGTATTTGAAACAGATCACCATGATACTATGCCAGAGCTAATAAAGGTTGTGGCTGAAGGAAGCAAGCTGCTGGGGGAGATCCTCAGAATACTTCTAATGGTCCCAGATATAGAGGGAAATAATCTCATTGTAAGAAAAGATTTTAAGGCTTGGACACATATGCAGGTCTTGGCACTGCTTCGTGTACCTTCTGGGTCCTCCATCCTTTCTTGGTTCTCTTGCAGGTGGGATTTCATTGACARCTGCTGGGGCTGAATCCTAGGACAGGCTACACAAAATGCATCTGGGAACAGAGGAAACTTCTCTCCCCCTTCCTCATCTCTGCACATCCACAGCTGGGCTCTCTCTGACATACACCCTGGTGTCTGCAGTCAGTTTTCATCCTTCACTGAGGCACATCTCCCACTGAGGCACCATTACCTCTGCACTCAATTCTCTCACTGAATATCCTGAAATGAAGCACAGCCTGACATCCTACAGTGTGTGAAAGTGAAACAAAAATGTTGTTTCTTTTGCTCCTGTGTGATGCAAGTGTAAAAATCCTTATCCTTCCCTGTGGCTTGGTCATTCTAACCTAGTCAAGTGCCACTCAGTACCACATCATCTTAGATGATATGTTAGAAGCTGCAGCCCATGTGGGGCAAAAAACTATGTAGAGAAGAGATGATAAATGGCCTCAAAAATAATTAAGGCAAGGTTTTCCATTTCTCCTTCCCCAACCTTTGTGCAATTTCCACCTCTTAAACCTATCAAGGGCAAGAGAGAGAAATTTTCCTTAGAAACCAGGCAGTTAAGTCCATATCTACACAACACAGCCTCTGGTGTCTGTGTTAATTGCATCCTGGTCCTGTAGAGAAGAGGAATCTCGGTACGTGTGCAGGGGCCCATGGTGCCAAACCTAAGGGTTTGTAGAATGTGGTCACTGACACAGCAAGAACAGAATGCACCAGCATCTGTAACCATCACAGGGTGAGTGGAAGTGAGTGTGGAAACAACCAAACAACATCTTGAAGCTGGTTTGCAAGAAGCCAACCTGGCTCAATGCCTGTTGTTACTGAGTCGTAAGATTAGGGCACAACAAGAAAAAGGCAATGTTTTGCATTAGCTGAGATGAAGCTGCATGTAGGGGAGAAGCAATAGTTATTTGATCACCCACCAGGCTTGTAACAGCAAAGTATAATCATTTTTAGATTACACACCTGATCAGTTACCAGACAGCTTGCTCCGCCTGCGAGCAATGCCAAAATGGGTGTTGTTTTCATGAGGATTCCCGTGCTTAGATATACTCCTTCCTCTCTGCATTTGAACAACCAGTCGTTACTCCTTTTGCTATAAGATACTTTCCTGGCAAATGCAATCAAATGAGTTTTTATATTTGCTATGCAATTTGACATGCACACTCATTAAAAATAATAATAATGTAATCACTGAACTTCTACATGCTATCCAGCCAGACAGATCCTAGCTCTTATTGCTAATGTTCTTCTGCAAGACTGAAAGTCCTTCTTTGTGTTTTTACATTATTCAACATGATGGCCTTTGATCAAGCTCAAGCTTAGTACTGCTGACATGGAGACAATGGCACTGTTAGGAAATGAGAAATGTTTTCTCCCAGAATCTCTGAAATCAGTTCTGCTACAATAGCTGTCTTGGCATCTCAGGCTGCCACCAGCCTCTCTAGTGTCTGAGTGCCTTCCATGTTAAACCAATACCCAGCTATACCAACAAGAATAAATTAGATTAGATTAGATTAGAATAGAATAGAATAGAATAGGGTAGGATAGGACAATTTTAAGTTGGAAGGGACCCACAATGATCGTCTAGTCCAGCTGCAACTAAGAATGGCAACATCTCAGTACTTTTAACAGAGTCAAAAGTATGGAAAATCCTGATTTTATTTTTTTCTACACTTCCACAAATTAGGATCAGAATGTGTGTTTTTTAAATGTTGGCAATATTCAGAGAATTCTGTTGTGACCCAGTTTTTTGGCAGATGTGGAGAACCATTGGAGAGCTCTTAATAATGCATTTGTAGAAAGCATGCAGCTTTGCTTTTTCAAAATAAAACCTTCTGAACAATCCTAGATTAGATAATCTAGTAAAGAAGTACCAAAAAACATTAGTCATAAACACACAGTAATTTATCCCTAATTTTCTGTGACAGTAAGAAAATGGCTTTGCCATAAGAATATAAGCCATTTTTTTAATCTTGTAGTATGGTGAGCTTGACCAAAAGATGAATTCTAATTAATAACGGTCAAAGTTTTTATCAAAGTTCAAGCACTCTACAAAAGCTATAGGTAAAGTAAACATTTTCCAACTATTTTGGTTATTTAATATAAAACAATTTTTCAACCAGCTCTTCCCACAATGGCTTCTACTGACTTTGCAGACCAAAGAAATTTCAGTACAAATAGAATAGGCATCCACTGAGCAATGAGAACTGCTGCCTCACTCTCTTCCCTCAACCAAAGCCTGCCATTTTCTTAATTTCCATCATTCTACGTAAACAAGATGTTTGATACCACATATTCTTCTCAAAATGATCATCCGTGGCACCGCTTATCTCTTGGATACCAATTCTGCTGCATATTTAGGAGTTAGTAAAAAACCTTGAGGGTGTACTTTATTTGGGCATTGTGAGAGAATTTTGCTCACAAGGGAGGGTRGGAATTAAAGTGTTGTGATGCAATTTCCATTGAAGCCATTAGATAAACTTTAATTCATTTCACCAGGCTTTGGGTAACTTTTTGCCCAATTCCTTTTTTTTCTTCCTGTGGCTCTGACACTCACAATCTAAGCCCATCACACTGAGAATGAGATGATTATTTATTTCATAATGATATTTCTTGATAGTTCAGGTGCTCTTACTGGCTCCCATGTTCAGAACAGTTTGAATTTCCTGGTACCTCTGGAAAAGTGATATTTCTTCTCTCGGTTTCTCAGGGTAGCTCTGGCTGTTTTCTCATTAGGCTCACAGCAAGAAATAAATGAAGCAGGTGACTGGCACTGAGATTTCAATTCTGATGGGATCTCTGCTACACAGTGAGCTATAGTTGCAATGTTACATATGTGCATTTAGGTGAGAAGTAGAGATATAAAATGAGTATCAAAACTCAACTGACTTCATTGGGGAAAGGCATGATTCAGTTATGGCCCTATATAAAGCAAGACAGCACATGTTKTAGTGGATTCCTCTTTTGTTCATAACATCCTTTAACACGTTTGACTCATATAGTCTTATGATGTCCTATCCCCAGTCCTTTCCTCAGCATGCCATCATAATTTGTAATAGCAAGAGCCTACATACTCAAAAGGCCAAATCTGATTCTATTGTAGTCAATRTACGTTTTGCTGTTATCTCTAGTGGAAAGTAGATTGGTAAGTGGAATCGAATGGATGTCATGTTCATGCAGAGATAAGAAGCTTCCTTACCACTAAATTTTTTGATCTGATTTGGAGCCACTTTATTTTGTGCACTGTGGAGTGCTGCCTATTTCACTAGTGTTGCAAACACATGCTAAGCGTAAATAGGTTATTTCACAAAGATTATGCTTATAATTAAATTGCAATTGTTGGCAGTGGTTTTGGCAGCCATTCTGGTTCTGACGCTACTTTGGGAAAATCATAAGGAAGCAAAGAGCCTCAGATAATGGTGMGAACAATAACACTGGAACCCTTGATAAAGCTCTCAAGATCTGAGGCCTTTGTTTTAGTCTACAGGGAGAACTATGACATTGGAGATTATTAATATGTGCCATAAAAAAAATCAAAAAGTCCTTCTTATGCATATTAAGGACAAATGCTTTCTAATATACCAGGAGAGCCTAAATTGAGCATATCTAATATGAACAATAAAAAGATGGGAATGCCTACAAGAACATCCTATCAAAGTTCGGTAAGGTAGCTGTCCTTAAATACTGAAAAACATCTTCATATTGTTGAAAATTAAGACAATTAAGTGTAATTTGGGCTATCTGAATCTGAGCTGTCTTAGACATACAACTTGAGGTACTTGCTTTTCCACATTATTTATATTTGTATGCATGTTTAAATATTTTTTTTTCATCTTAGTTCAAAAGATAACACTTGTGGTGACTTTATTATTTATTATTTATGACCTTGATACATATTCTTTTTGTACTCTGTTCTGTTCAGGYACATTATTCATTAATATAGTTCATTTCTTCATTGTGAGATCTTCTGGTCTTTGGAGGTGTTTTATGATTTRCATGAGTTGCAGAATTTTATTTTTTCC
Source organism: Oceanodroma leucorhoa (assembly GCA_030449065.1). Taxonomy (NCBI): domain Eukaryota; kingdom Metazoa; phylum Chordata; class Aves; order Procellariiformes; genus Oceanodroma; species Oceanodroma leucorhoa. The sequence goes on from JASVER010000017.1 coordinate 3,947,966, forward strand.
ACATCTGAAAATAAARAGTTCCTCATGCCACTCTAATTTCATGTTTCAATCCTGTCAGTAACGCTCCTGAATCCATTGAATTGAGGTGGAATACTGGGAGACAGCAAGATCTGATTCTTTCTTTGTTTTTACTCTTTTTATGTCAATGAAATTTCCTTGTCTTGAAAAGACCTGCTCCTCCCTTACTCTAGTTTAAACGAGAATAGAATCAGGCCAATTCTGAATTTGTCACAAGACCTTTCTGTTAAAAGAACCCGAAAGTCAACACCGTACGTTCAGCATCATAGAGCTGAAGCTCACTCCTGTAGGAAACTCAGCCATCTAAAGAGCATTTCCTCACTAGTTTTCCCATTCTTCAATACCAGGGATATGAGATTTCACAGATATAAAACCTAGAAGGAATTATTCTGAGCATCGAGTTTGCACTATACCTTTACTCTCACGTTTGGAAAGAAATCTATAATTCAAGGTTCAAAACAGAAATCCTAGCTCCCACCTCCAGGATTCCCGTATTTGTGGGTTGTTTATTCAAGCTGGCTTTTAAGTTCAACAGGAATTTGGACTCATCACCTTGTGGTTTTGCTTATATTTGACATYGTCAAAAATTAGTTATTCTGAAATGAAGGTCACAACTTAAAAACATTCTTAAGCTAAGTCCTTTCTTTTCCCTTCCACAGGGAAGGCTGAATAGACTTGATACATTGCAAGCTCTCTGTACTTACTGTTCTTTCTATTCTTTTCTCTCCCTTCAAATTCCCCGAATTCAGAACTTAATGGAGAAATAGTTTCAGACTAGAACATCATGTAAACCTCCACTGAGAGACCGTGCTGAAYGCTGTGGTTAAGGATGTCGATGCCCAACGCACTGAGCACTGGTAAATAGGCAATTAAGGTTCCCAGTGAAGGCCTGCAAACAACATAATGCAACTAAACCTTTTATTACATTGATCAAATGCAATCAGGCTGCTACAGTTACAGGAGAAAGAAAAATCTATCCAGTTTGTTGAAATAAGATCTTTGCATGGCATAATAGACATTAATTACACTGTGTTCATTAAATTAGTCACTTCTAATYAAGCTGACATACAAGGAGTGTTTTCTATGTTCAGCTATTGTTTAGGCTAGGAAATATTCTAAGCAAACTGAAGCAATCAGTTTCTTAACTAGTACAAACTSATACAGCCTTACTAAAATTCAATGGGACTTTGCAAACTTACCTCGGGGGAGACACTTGCCATAGAAATGCAGATTTCCTTATTTGCAATCTCATGCACAATGAATCTTTCACAAAGTTGCCTACGAGAGTGGAATTTACATAAAGCTTTCTTGCTGCTAACACAGGAATGTTGGGTGCTCGAATTACGTATATTGTTAGTGTGGGAAGCGCAGGCTGAGTTGCATGAAGACAGGCAGCGTTCTCTGGGAATATGACGGGTTCTCCCCAAGGGGTCTGGCTGTCAGCTGGTTTTCTCTTGGATTTCTGTCGGAGGAAGTCAACTTTTACCACCTGTGCTCTTCAGAACCGAAGGATAAAAAGGAGACTCCGTAARTTTGTTACTACTAAGGACTACAGTAATGTCCATGTGTACTTGTCTCGGAAGCTATGCACTTTTGGTCCCCCTGCGGGTCGTACGACAGCACTGTGGAAAGCCAACATGACACATCATTAACAGCCTCCCGAGTATGTGCTAACACTGCATTAAATGGGCTGGTGGGTGCAAGACCCATAGCGCCTGTCTAGACCAGGAACCAGGTTCCCTGGGTGGACAGAGAGGCAGTGAGGTCTTGTGTGGAGTCCCTGCAAATAATACCCTGCACAGAAATAAGGARTCTCCCAAGACGCTTTGTTGTAAAACCACCTTTCTTTGTTCAGGCAATTCTGATTTTCRCTGTTGTTACAAATATTACTCTCCTTTGATGGAGGCCTTTCTGCCAGCAGTGCCTCCAAATCCAGATCTTACAACACTTAGGATAAATAAAAGCCAGGAAATCAAGACTTTGCCCCCATACTTGCTATGACCTTGCTGGACAAGACACATTTTCTATGTATTTCCAGTTGTCTTCACCCCTTGCCCCATTCCTGTCTRATTATGTAGACTGAAGGGTTTTCTGTGTTTTCTGTACTAGGATCATCTCTCTCTGTCTTGATGGTGATTGGAATTTCAGGATGCTTCTTTAATATAAATAAATACTGCTGTCAGTCTCTATACACCTTTGGGCTGAATTGTAGGTTCCTGAACACAGTCCTGCACAGTATGAAATGGTATAAAAAGAGATGCTGTAATAACAAAAATAGTTCTTAACAGACATTTTATTTAACTGAAATTGTCAGTATTTTTCAGTTCCTTCATTTCCAATGAATCAGCTGATYAGTAGTGGTAAATAAAATAATCACACAGTAGCTGGGCTAATATAATTTAGGCACCTTCAAAGAGATGAACAGTGCATACTACTGAAAAGGAACTAAGAAGTTACTAACTTCACCATGATAGAGTCACGCAGTAGTCACAAAACCAAAAAGGCACTGACTASGCCAGGGTTCAACCCTGGACACTGTTTATGAGAGGAAATATAAAATCATTTGAAATGCAAGAGGATTATAACAGACATACTCTCAAAACCTTGTCAAAAGCAGCAGAAAACAGCAACACTAGAGTACTGACTGGAGCCTGACAAAGCTGAAATACCCAGGTAGACGTTACAAGATTGTGAGGTTGCTATAAACTTGAGGCTCGCTACCAATGAACTGATACAAGTTTAACAAGTGTTATTCTGAGCCTGCTGCAAGGAATAYAGCAGGGAAAATCATACTTTTAAATGACAAGTTGGCCTGTGTACCTGCGTAAGGTGAAATACAGGGAAATTACCTCATTCTCTGTGCAGACCACATTCCAGGTAAGTCTTTGGCTAACTGTGTAAGTATCAGAAGTAAAAGGCTACCATAGGAAGCATGRTCCCTCTCTCCCTGTAATTCCCAACATTTCATTAAATGCCGAGGTGTGAAAATCAAGGAGAGTGTTGCAAGTCCATCCTTTCACATGAACATACCAACTGGGAGAGCAGATAACAGAGGAAAGGTCAGCAAATTGGCTATATAGACAAAACATAACATCAGCCACCTATAAAGTTATTTGGATCTTACGTCCCATCAGTTTAAACTCTAGAGATTCTTGTTTATGTTTGCGCAAGTCCCTAAAATGATCATGAAAAAAATCTATGTTCAACTATACGCCAAATGCAGTGTGGAATCTATTATCTGACAGGATGTCTGCTGAAACAGTGAGCCTTTCCATGGGTGAAGCTACATGTACCTTCTGCATGTGCATGATTACCAGGAKCCTAGCATATCCCCTTCCTAAACTGATAGACCCTTCAAGCAACTTACAGTCTCTCTGCCTTGCTTCATGTTTGAAGACAGTGCTTGTCTGATTTATACTATATGTGATAGCAATCAATTTTCATCTTAGCATAATTTTGTGTCCTATTTTTCTCTTATTAATGAACCTGACAGATACGTACTTTTTTTTTTTCAGAAATAATATAAAAGAAATCTTATTAGCACAGTTTTTCATCCATCTACACATCCTGCTAGTGATAAAAGCTTCAACTGTCAGAGGAAGACAATCTGAACCTCTTGTATTAATGCATCAAATCTCACATTTTATATAATGATTTTTCACCTTGGAAAACCTCAAGGAAGGAACCGCTGCAGTTGTCGGTTTCGCTCAGCTGAGGATGATAAGAGACAGTGTCTATTTCCACATAAACCGAGAAAAATGAATCTCATTATTTTTGATGATGTAGCAAAGAAGTAATATGTCCCTTTGGGATSTTATTACATGGCTGAAAAGTGAATTAACTTTGGCATAACCATATCGAGTGAATTACTCTAATGATCTGTTTCCTAACTCTTATGGGTGATCTCATAACAATGCTCTCATAATCTGGGAGTATGCGTGAGAGCATAAATTGATTTTGCTTTTCAAAATCCAAACTTCATTCTCAAAGCAAATCTCTGAGACATTTTGTCATATACATTGCTGAGGGAAGCAGTCATTGCTATAGGCAACGATGGCACCTTTTGTGACAGTGATAAAACTGGTCTAAAGCAAAGGCATTCGTGTATCACCATATAGATGCAAAATTGAAGGTGGCCCTCGTATGAAAGAGCAGGAGGAGCTACTGGCTTCCTCTGACTGGTCACCTCTATTCACAAGGCAAGCTGAGAGAACTGCAAAGCCACTCTTGCCTGGAAACTTGTAGTAAACATGAAAACAAAATGAGCTGGAAGTTAAAGGGTGGAAACTTTTCACTTTTGCAAGAAAGGCTAGATTCTTCAGCAGAGAGATCCTCAGGACCTTTTGTAAACCACATCTTCTGAGAGACTTGAAATTGTAGACACTCAAATTCATTAGTCATTTACGGGTTAGAAGATTAAGGTCCATATCTCCCATTTTTGTGGTCTGACCGATAAATCTTTATCAGAATTAGAAATAACACTATCTAGGATTTCTCATTCAGCAATGATCAGAGCAGGGTGTAACATGGAATTAACTCCTTGTTGCTCTGCTCTGGGGTAAATAAGTATCCACGTTACACTTAAAGATGCCTGCAATGTGGCTGACTTGCCCTGGGGTCGATGAGTCTCTGCATAGTGCCAAAACTCCTTGGAGGCTGGTCCTGTGCTTCATTCTGTTCAATGCTTCCATGTCCTGGAGCCTCAGTGTTACCCGCTAAATTTGCGTAACACTAATTAAGGATGTGATCAGACAAAGTAATCAACAGTAGTTCTGCCGTGCACTGTGATTATTTCAAGTTAAGATGTGGGTAAATATGAAATTTCAGCATGGGGATTTTAATTCTGCAACAGCAGGATTAATGAGTTTGCTTTAAATTGGTCAGCACTGATGTGCAAAGTGATGGAAAGCAGAGGCTAGCTGCCTAGCAGAGRTGAGTACTGAACATGTGTCCATGGCCATGCTCTCCCTGTTGCTGGAGCTCTTCCCCTTTCAGGTCTTGTTGCTTTAAACGTTGTTTGTTACAAAATCCTTGATGGAGATGAGGATCCTTCTGGAGGTTAATTTTCTGGCACCTGTGAAAAGACCAGCTGTTGGGTGTCAGCCTGTCAGATTTTTTTAAACAATCTAACACTAAAGGGCAAAAATACTGTGTCTGACAGCAGTAGCAGCAGCAGTTTTGCCAGGCAGCTAGTATAGCAGTCAGGTTGTGAGGTACTACAGCACCRTATGCTGGCTGCCACAAAAACTCTGCAAGAGGAGAAGAAATCCAAAACCAAACATAATAGAAATGTGGATGAAGCAGTGCCACTGTGTGTCCTTAGCTGCCCATCCTGCGCATGGTCCTGGAAAGGGCAAAAGAGGTGCCATTCAGCTGCAGTCAGCACAYGCTTCACTTTAAGGAACGAAGCAATTTTTATCCTTCTCTCACCAAGGAAGAACTGGAGCAGAGAGCAAGAAAATGGCAAAGCCAAGAGGAGCCCGTGGCTGAGCTGGGTACAGAATCTACTTCTTCTGCACCCCTGGGAGTCCCTCAGCCCTCACACTCACCAAGATGATATAACTTACCAAGTACACTCTTTGTGTTGAGACTTTAAGARAACGAGGCACAGCGAGAAATGGTGTGCCTGTGTGCTCTGTTTTTTATGCGCTGAACTCTTTGCTGGGCAGCATGGAGCATGGTCCTCRTGCCTTGGGACCTCCCAGCTGGGGGTAACGACTGGCACACCAGTGTGCGCCTGCTGAGATCCAGGCAGTGCTGCCATGACTTCCAGTGCTTTTCCTGACACTGTCCTGGGGTTACAGYAGGCAGCGACTGACTGGCTCCGGCACCTCTGACCAGATCGCAGTGACTCAGTCACAGGTGGCATRGTAGCACAGGCTGCCTAGTGCTGTTCCATGACTACATAAGAATAAAACACACTGAATAATAATTGAAGAGAAGAAAAGTTCACYCAGCTCAGGATCTTGCCTGCCACAGAGGCCACGAGAAGATGTCAGAGGAAGTGTATTATMACTGGGCAAACCTGCTAGTTATGCTTCCTCTTCACCAAAATTTGGTGACTCCTGTTCTCAAGGTGCCCTTTGTTACACACCTTGCTGTGAGATGTGTAGAGAAACCCATGGGTCAGGCAAAGTAATGCCAATGAACAGTCCAGCAATGCAACACTGACCCAAAGTGTTTGATCCCAATACGGTAACCTCGTGTTTGTGCAATTCACTCACAGTACAGATGGATTTACCAAAACTGAGGCRTCTCAGATCAATCCCTTGAACAGAGCTGTCAGGAATTGCCGTGATAACAACTGCAGCAGCAGCAGCATCAAACACAAGAAGGCGGCAAAGCCAGCATGGCTGTGGTTGCTGAATTGCTCACTACAGGTGCACACATGCCCCCTGCTATTTACAGGTGGGAAGAAGAGCTGTTAGCCAGCTGGTTGCAAAGACAGACARTAAGAAGTCTCTGAAGCAGTAATGTGCATTATCTGAGCAGTCCAGGTTTGAAACACTAGTATTTTTCACAGCACTGTGCTTACCTGCCTGGGAACAATAAAACCGGTAGCAGTCATTTGAAATAGCAAGGAGCAGCTGTTTGCACTGTTGGCCTGCATAAATCTCAAGCCATTTATAATAGCAGCAAACTCAACCTGAGCTACAGCTGATCTCTAGTGATAAAATCTACTTTCCTTTTTGTTCAGTCTCCCTGTTCCTGGAACATTTCCAACAAGGTCTCCTTCTTGAGGAAAGCAGTGAGACTGTCATAAATTCACTGAAGCAGATTCTCCTAAAGATGATGAAACATCATTTGGCACCTCAAGCACCATAACGGATGGAAAAACACATGGCAGAGACTTTTGCCTGAACTGTGTGGTGGTCTTCTGTAATAACGATACCGTTGCAAGTGCCATAAACTATGGTAGCATGTTTATGGCTGTCGCACTGCCCTACTGGGGAGGGCACCTGAATTTCTTTCAGAGAAACCAGTCATCAAGACTAATGTTTCAGAAGTCATCCACTCCCGTCTCATTAAATTGACTCAGACTATGAAAAGTGGACAATTCATCTTATTCTTTTCTCGTCATCTACCACTGAAAAGCTCTCACTTTAACCCCTTCCTGAAGCCTCTCTTTAGACTTTCTGGCTCTTGATCTGATCATTTTCCTCCTATTTTTCTCCCTGTTACACAGGTGTCACTTTCTCTTCTTGTCCCACCAACTAAAGTTGTTGAATAGAAGTACACTAGAGCAGAGACCTTGCTGTCCACTTTACTGGTGCTTAAAACTGAGCAAACCCGGCTACAACCTTGGAGTGCTACCACACTATAAATTATACAAATGAAAGGACTATTTGACATTCAAGAGACACATGGGAGCATAGGTTAAACCACCGAGATAGAGACATATGTTCTTTAAGGGCAGAAGGACTCTTCTGATTTTGTTTGACCTCTCAATACAAGCYGTAGAATATCACCCAGTCAGCTCCGCATCCAGCCCAACGTTGCTGTGGGAGAAACAGGACATTTCCTTTAGAAAGTTTTCTAGGCACCAGATTACTTCTGAGGAAGCAACTACCACAGAGYTATGTGAGGCTGCATTTTTCAGTGGTCAGGAATATATGGCTACATCTGCAGGTGCTGATGATTAACCACACTGCCCTGAGTGCAGCCGTCATATTTTCTCCTTAACGCCTCTGCTGTACCAGGATTTGAATGGGGAGGAGAGGTATTCAGCAGTGACCATTAACCTCCATGTCTAATTCCTCGAGTGAGAAGTGACAGCACGATCCAAAGGCACAGGGACAGAGTATACGGCGTTGGCCTAGCATTTGGGAACCTCTCAGGTTCATTAGTTCCTCAGTTTCAAAGTACAGCTGTGCTTTACATACAAATGGCCTAGATGACTGCAAGGAGAATCACTGATTTAGGACAGCAATGCAAACGTTTGTGACATTTCAACATTATCCAGTAAAGGTGCATAACCCTTCTATTTGACAGAGAAGTGAACATTAATGAGAACTCACACATTAAAACCCTTCTGGGGTAAAAAGAGCAGGGAAGATATTTCTATGGTTTTACATTTTGTGTGTATGTAACAAATTAATTCATTACTATTCTTCAGAGACTGTTTGAGTAAAKCCCCCCCAGTGCTGTTCTGGTCATTCATTTTTTGCTGATGCCCAAGTGGCCGCTATGTAGGTGATGCTGATTAATACGACAGACTATTCAGTGTTGCAAATGGAAGAAATACCGGAGATGATGTACCTTCTGCCTTTCCAAACCCTAGCTGCCATCCAGCACAATTTATCTCCTTCCTCTCTTCACTCCCTCTTCACCTACAGCTTTCTTTGGCATGCTTTCACTCCAATTTATGTTTTTTCTTCCTCTGGGGGTAAACGCGTCCTCCTTCTAAGGAAGCCTGGTGAAATAACAGGATAGGTAGAAAGCCTGACTGGCTTTGCTCATACATAAAGTGAAGATCTACATTGCCAGTGTGCATTACAAGTGATAGAAAGCCATACTTACAATGAGGAACCCAAAATACTCCCCACCCCAACCGTGTGCAGGTGACTTGTGTGGCTGTACCCACAGCATGCTGGCACAGGCATACTCAGGATGTGGGTTCCTATGGGTCTCAGAGGCTGGCCTTTGGCTATATCAAGTTTCTCTGTAAAAGTTAGTGAGTTTAGTGGAGCTTGATCTTGGTGGTGATCCTGCCAGACTGTGAGCAGGGCCAAGATTTCTGTCTTTTGCTCACCTTTGTTTAGCTAGGATATGATTTCTAGCAATGTTCCTCTTCTGTACAGCACCTTGTGTATTAGGGTAGTGATCTCRTTTGACATCCTCACTATCCCTGTAATACAGACAACAAAATTATATCAACAGAAGGAACATTAAAGAAGGAAGAAAAGAGATTAAAAAAGATACCAGTGCTCACTCGACGGATCCAGCTCATGTAGCACTGTGAGATATAGTAGGTATTTCTGCTTCTTTTAACAGTGTAGATATGGCTGCGGAAACTTCATATAAATGGTCTCAAAAGTGGAAATCCTGAAAAACTCTGTTCCATGCCACATATCAAGCTATTGTTAACCACTGATACTATAGTACCTTCTCTCATTTACTCCTACTGGGGATCTTTCTCTAACAAATACTGCCCCTAACAGTGTTTTCTTCCCTGTAATCCTGGCCCAGTTCTGCACCCATGTTTTTCCCATGCTTCTAATTCTCCAGTTTGCAGTCAGCTCCTCATGACAGGCCAGAGGAAATCTTCATTCACACATAGTTTGATGGATCTTCAGAGAAGTTTAGGTAGTCTGAGTGCCCTTCAGCCACTCCTTGATAAAACCTGTTCACAAAGGTAATATATTCTGTCAAAGAGTAACAACCAGGTAGAGATTAGGCTTCGCAAGCTTTGCTGGCCACCAAGTCTACTACGCAGGAACTGAACATTGAGAAAACAGAACATATTGCGAAGGTATCAAAGTGCTTCAGGAGACTGGTGAGACTCAGTCTGCTGAATCATTTAGATCTTCTTTATACATATAGAGAGGAATCATCCAAGGATCTCCCAGTGCTTTATGTAGAGAGACAAACTCAGTTCATGTACTTTGGCAGAGCTCCAAAGAAAGAGAAGCACAGGGGAATCTAGATGAGGGGCACCACACAGGAGACCATGTGGTTTTYTTCCTCAGCTCTTCCACTGCCTTGATGAGCCCTTTAAATGACTTACAATGCTGTGTGGAAAACCTTTCTGCAAACCAGAGGGACTAATGTGAACAGCCTTTTCCCCCTAGAAAATTGTCAAGTCARATGGGAATTTGTCCTAAAAGATCAAAATGTTCTATTGGTTGAAGTTATGCAGCTTATTTAGCCTTTTAGTTTCTAYTAATTCTTCTTCTTCGTCTAGGCTCATTATAAAATATCCAGATGATGTTGATATTCTCAGTAGCCTGAGAATATMAAATTTAATATCAAATGCTGTCCTGTCAGGAACGTTTAAAGAGTTAGCCTGTATTTGTTTTTATTAATTTGTTTCAAGCTGTCTGCTGGTACCCTTCACAAAACCCTTCCCCACCTTTCTTTGAGCTCATGGTCTTCAAAGGTCTAGATCTCTTTAAATATTTTCTTTTATCTTTCACTGTAAGTGAATCACCTCACAGTTTCAGCTGGCTCATTTTTAACTCCAATTTATTTGTCTCATGTAGTCCAGCGCTTAACTGACCTGAACAGAATTTGCCTAAACTTAGTACTACTGAAATAGTGATACTATTTTTCTTGTTCTTGTGACATGTTCTTTTTGCAGCTTTTTTTTTTAGCCTTTTCAGACTGACTAGTGAAACAACCATTTTCTGATCCACTTCTTCAACAGTAATCAGTCCTGCCTATATTAATCACCCAGCATGCAGCATGTGCCTGAGGATTTGTTCCAAGTGATTAAGATGATTTCCCAAGGATGTCCCAAATGTTCCTCATTTGATTTACATCTCTCTTCATTTTCACGATTGTCTTCAAAATTACAAAGGTCCAACACAGGTTTTGTTGTTTGTGGTTTTTTAAAGGAAATTGTGCTGAGAACTTCTCACTGTCTTAATGCTTCTGATGCTCAAGGATGTTGGTAATTTGTGTGTGTAATTACAAAATTCTGGCTCACTCGGAGTTTTGTCCTGTTATTTGCCCTATATAAATCATTAACAGTAGCAGAGCCACTAATGCACTTCATGGTATTTCTGATACTTTACTGAATTGAAGATCAAATCAAATAGCAACCCCATTCCTTTGTCACAAAGCAATTTTTCCTCTAGAAAGATGACAAACAAGCTTTCTGGTGTGCTAAGCAATAACTCAGCTGGTCACAAGGCTTCTGTATGGCCATAAACYGGGAGCAGGAAAATCATCTGAGTTACTGTAAAGGACTGGTAGAATAATGAGATATGAAAATGTCATGGCAGAGGTAAAAGGATTGAATAGCTGCAGTTATAATAGCTGGGATAAAATTAAAAGTGTTATCAAATTTCGTGCTTCAGGATACGAAGTGAACACCAGCTGAGTTCAGGAATAGGTACTTCCTCTGAACAACTTATACCCTAGAGCACAAGTAGTGACAGACCTTTTAATTTTATTCTGGTTGGAATAATTGGTAACATGGCTGCAATTTTTCATCTTCCTTTGCTGCAAATGACATTGACCATTCTCAGAGATTAAATGAACCAGTGTTATCTTGTGGTTTAGAAATTCCCTTGTTTTGATAGGCTCGGCATTCCTGTGTGAAGACAGAAATGATTTCAGACTGGTCCTGCCTAGAGAAAAGACTGGTGACAATTCTTAGYAGTGAGGACACTTCCATATCAGTTTGCCAAACAGAGCGGTATCCAAATTTCAGAATTCATCACTATAGGGTCAAATACCTGATCATATTCTGGGGGATTTAGATATGTAGGCATTTTATAAGTAGCTTGATCTCTCCTTTTCACCTCCTTTCAATTGTGCTCTCAGAAACATGAAAGATTTAGGAATCTTTAAGTTCCTCTGGAGTAAGCAGTTTTACAAAAGCAGGGTCACATATTTGTCAAATGCAAACGAGCAGAGATTCACTGAGCCTAATGTGACAAAAGCAGGTGACTTCGYCAGAACCACTCTAGTTTATGCTACCTGAAGTTTTGACCCTGCACAGAATGGATAGATAAAGAAGGTCCTTTACTTGCTTGTACCTCAAGTCCCATTTGTCTGCTGACTAGTGCAGAATGCATCACAGAGGCACAAAAGGCATTCATAGTATCTTGCCAAAGTCCAGTACTCTTTGCCGATTTTTCTGAATGAGTGGTACAATTTGAAGGCCTGGGTTGGTCAAGAGATATTCTCCAAAAGTGTTTGGAGAAAGATATCAAAATCTGAGAACAACCAACTTTAAAACAAGCAACTATGATAAATAGAGGGGCGACCACAAAGGCTAAGTAAAAAAGACACACACATTTACTTTGGTGTTTCCTTAGCCATAAAAGTGGTGGAAGTCTGAAAGTTCAGACCATATGACTGAGTAGTCGATAGTTGTTCTCTCCAAACCATCACGACTGTATTGCTTGAGTTACCTGTACAAATAGTCAGTCCCCTGTACTGAACTTAAATACGTAACAACTCAAACCTCCTAACTAGTCTGAAATCAAGGGTAGGCAACCTCCCCAGTTTACAAACTATAAATGTCATGTCAAAAGACATGAACCACCTCCCCGTAAAAACTGAAATACCAGCTGTAAGAAGAGGAAAATGGCTCCTCCAGGGTCCCATCACTTCACTGCTGGGCATGCACTTGGTGCCCCTGTTGGCCTCCTCAGCCCTTGCTGCTTCACTCTGTTACATGGTTAGAGATCAGGTCTCTCAGCCAACACCATGCTGAAGGAGTGTCTCTGCCATTTCTGTGATAAAACCCTAAAAAGGAGCCACAGCTGACCAGGGTGATCTGAGCCCACAAGCCACTGTTTGGTCACCTAGAGTCTAAATAGAAAAGACATACCAAAAGGTATGTAGAAAAATGATTATTATTCTTATTATCCCATTAGCTAAATAGGAAACAGTATAGAGAAATGTTCTAGTTCTTGGGAATACCAAGATTGTATCCTGTTGGGCCTATTTTGAAGCTCATCASTCTAGGCAGAGATTAGGCTGAGCTAACACAGCCACGGAGCTTTCTGGACCTGTCGTAGCATTTCAGCACAGCACTCTATAGGGTAGAGGAAGCCTCTGTCACAAATTGAAAGACAAACTCCTCTAAGTGTAATGACTTGGGGTTTCACCACAAAAATGGTAGGATGTCATCCACAAATCAAAAATTTGGGACTGAGTCATTTCTTCTGAGCTACTGGTTTCAGACAACATCTGCTCTGCAAAGCAGCATTGAGTTGTCCAGGGCAAATGTTTAAAAAAGATATATATATCTTGCTGTACATGTGAACTACCATGTTCCTATTGTCTACATATGGGAGCCATTCAGCCTGCTCCATGTTCAGTTTTTGTCTCACAAACATTTTCTTGTGACCTAGGTGAAGAGACCTAAGACTGAAGGAGCCAAAGGAAACATTACAAAACTAATTTATTCCAGAGTAAAGGAAATAAAATGTACTATAGCCCCCAAATAAAATCTTTTCAACTACCTCTTTTTGTTTCTTATTTACCTCAGGTAATAATGAATAAATAAAAAAAAATTAGGCAGGAACCATACTCTTTCTCAAAAAAAGAATCAAAGTCATCCACTGTGCTGACATAACTAAGAAACACAAAATTGATGTAAAGGAACAGCAGCCACCATTTATTTCATTCTGGAGAGATATTTTCTTGTGATGGAAGCCAATCAGTGTTGTTCTCTGAAGAAACACGAAAACATCAGAGAGAACAATTTTTTTCTGAAAAGAAACAAACAGGGTGGAAACATTTTTGATCTAGAAAGACATCTTAATGTGCCTTCAAAACATGGAGAAAGACAGAAAAAGAGACTGCTATGGTTTTCCAGACAAACATAATGCAACTTTACTCCTGAAAATGTTGGAGTTCTGATTTTTTCTATTAATATAATCTGCTGAAAATGTTCTGTTTCAGACACTGTCTCACTTTTCCAAAATATTCCAACTTAATTATTTCCTTTAAACACTAAAGATGCATCTAGAGCATATTTCAAAAATATTATTGCTGCCTGTTGAGCTCATGAGTTCATGTAGGAAGAGCGATTATTTTTCTCAAATGTTTTTCTAGTTCTTGCAGGAAGATTGTTCTTTCTCTTCATTTTGAAGTTACTTTTTTCCTCTTCTGAGATGTACCTTCCTCTCTCCTCAAAAGATTACTGTTTGTATTAGAGTAGCCTTGAAGACAAATGTGACACTGCTCTGGGACACCCTTTAGGTCTTGTCTTGGGAAATGGAAAAGGCACCGTGACTCTATTGAGCTATRTGCCTGTCCCTCTGCAAACATCTATTATAGCCTGATACAGTCAGGCACCACTGCTAGGGTATCAGCCCTCAAGTGGCTGAACGAGCATTAGAATAATGAGGTAGAGAGTGTATCAGTGCAAATAAGCATGTGAATTGACGTTTGAACATGCAAAATGCTGAAGCCAGATTTTGCAAACTAAGCCAGAAGGACCATCGGAGATGTATGGCACCGGTGGCACGGCTCCTCCGCGGAGCTCTGCGTCACTGCAGATACCAACCAGCTGACAGGGGAGATGGAAAACAGACTGGTGACAGAAAAGAAGGCACCACACTTTCCACTAACATCCAGCAATCGTTCTTAGTGTCCAGGAAAAAATTCCAATTTGGACAACTTGCCAAATGCTGTCAAAAAAGAAGAAATACAAAGGAAACAATGTAAGCAAGCTTKTTCTGCCAGCTGAAAGATGACCAGGCAGTTTTTTTGAGGGAGAATCCTAATTGTCATGAAATATCACAATTTATTTGGTACAGCGACTGACAGAAAAGCATAGAGAAGGCACTAAATCCTCCAGGTACTTAGCTGTAGAAGAGAATGGCCAGAAAACTCCAGAAGGCTTCAAGTGATGCAGCTGGCATGACTTAGGGAATTAGAACCCGGCACCTGGAAATTATAAACACACTACTGAAACACAGGAGCTGGCTGTATGTGTTCTTTCCACTATCCTGCTAAGACAGACTAAAGAGGTGATTTAATCTTGTTGTTCCTGGTTGATTTTTACTTAGTGTTGTTTTTTTTTTTTAAATGATGATTTTGTTTGTTTATCTAGATATTTGAACAGTATTAACCACCCTCATTTTTTGGCAACGGGGATGTTGTCCTGATTTGTTTGCACAGATATCTAGTCCATTGCTGAAGTCCTTTGTTTTGGAAAGTCTTAAAAAGCAGATCATGTCAGTAAGAGAAATCTTGTATTTTTATTTCTTCTTTAACCACGTGAGTGTGTCCAATTTAGCACTAGAGTACTGATGTGATCTTTTTGAGCTTCCCTCTCTCTTAAAAGTCTTTGGCTTTTACAAAATAATATGAATAGATGCTAAGATACTTGCAGCATAAAAGGAGTCAGACCTATGGCAGTACTGCCAGTTCAATGCACCTGAATAAAACCAGCATAAAAGTAGCTAAAGCCAAACAAGACCAGCAGCTTCCTTGCTGCTACGCAAAAGTCTTGACAGCTGTGACACTGGTAATTTTATTCCAGAGATCATTTGTTCTCACGGTTGTAGCTGTGACAAAATATCTTCTGGGCATCTCTTTAAAGGAGAGATCTAAAGTCCTCTATAGGCAAAGATGCCTTTACAAGGGATCCCTTGACTTTTGATCAAACTTTAAATATACTCATCAGTACACTAATATTTTAGTTCATTTTTTTTGATGACTCCTATGCAAATGGAGTTAATCTAAAGAGAACATATAATGAGTCCCCTACATGAAAAGTTTTCACATCTAATCTGATTTTGATACTACTGTATTTGTATTTCAGGATTTCCTGTTTGTTTGGCCAACACGGACTACTATTTTGCAACGTCTCATCTGTAGTTGTAGTCCCTTTTCTGGCTTGCTTTGGTAACAATATTTTAGAAATGCTGAGATCTTTCCAATGCCTTAAGTCTAAAACAAAGGTCATGGGAAAAACTCTTATCCTTGAGTGTAATCACAGCAAAGCGTAAGCCAGCCCAGAGGTAATATTTTTGAATGATAAAGGAAACAGATTAAACACATGGGACTGTCCAGAGACATTTACACTTAGGGCAGGCCATTAATGGGCAATGAATTAATGATACATCTTCAGACAATGTTTTCTGTGTGCCCAGAACCACTAACAAGATATGTAAGAGATACACACTTAGCCACATTTTAGGCATTCAGCTTGGGTGACTAGTGTCCCAAGATACCCAATTTAGTTGATATAGCAGCACAAGCTGCTCCAGACAGTGAGTCAGAGCAGGTGCTGCAGAGATGGCAGTGAGTATTTCTCATCATGTTAAGGGAGAATTGGATCATAGCTGTTTAATATGTTACACCTGACTATAAAATATCTGTATCTGCTCGGTGCAATCAGGGAGCGAAAGCATATATCTGTGCTATGAGATGCTGAACATATTAAGGCACCCAAGCAGTTACCTCTGGGACTAAACAAAATGACAACACAATAAAAGCAAATGAAAGGAGAAACAGAAACAGTAAGGCAAGAGAAAACAAGCCAACACGCTACAATTGTAAACCCTTTCCTCAGTCCTTCTGCGATATTCTTCATGTGTATTCTGCACTGGTTCAACTGCATCGTTCTGGTCATTAAAACCACATGGAGTTTACAAAGAGTTTAAACAAGTCCAGCAGAAACATCCCACGATTATTCTAAGCTGTGGTATACAGCACATTACAGAGACACAGAAAGTTAAGAATGGCTTGTGCAGTGCATGTTAATAGCAATAAAAGCCCATACAACTTACACCATGGTGTTCTAATTAACAGAGGGTGTACCAGAGACGGACATTAAAGATCTATGCCTAATTTTCCTTCAAGTCACTGCACTTCTGTAAAGGAATCTGCAAGGATACAGTTCTAACCTGTGTATGAATGGTTTTAACCTCTGTGTGATTTCATCCTGATGGAGTTTTCCTCCTCATTTTGTATTCCTTATGTATTTCTGGGCTTCAGCCAGAATCAGAACCAAAAAAGAGACACTGCAACTCTGAAGGTATTTCTGTCTGGGAACATAGACATAGGAAAACCCATGAGAAAGCATGTTGTGAAACTGCTGGACAGGTTTGGGAACTTGAAAAATGAGGGTAGCTTGGACAAAGCTTCACACTGGTGGTCGTGCAAATTGGACATAAACTATTAAATCTTTCTAATCATTCTGAATAATGTCTATGTCTATACTAAGTCCAGTGGGAATGGATCTGTAGCGCAAAACAGCTGGTACTGAGGACCTGACATCTTCACTGAGATTATTTTGGGGGAGATTTACTTCAGACAGGCTCCCAAACAGTTTGCATCTTCTGAAACTGCTCTGCAACGTGAACTGAAGTGTGGCAAGTGGAATTTGCTTGAAAAGCACATCTCTGACCCAAGAAGGGATGGTAATGTACACGTGCCTGAAGGTAYTCAGCAGTGAAATCTCACATCTGAATAATGCTTTCTATTTTGAGGGTGTTTTATAGATATTCATTATAGACAATTAGAAAATGGACTTTTATCAGGAAAATATTAAAGCAGAATCTCCTAAATTCCAAAACATTCATTTGAGCTTTCAATACAAAAATATTGGTGAAAATTTAAAACACTATTTTTTTCAAAGAAAACATACGAAGCTATTTTGATACTACATTTCTTGGCTCTTTGCATCTTGCTTGGCTGATTCACTCAACCAGGTTCCCAAATCTTAGCTCTGTGCAGACTGTGCTTTGGAAAAACAAGATCCATCTGGTAGATGCAGACACCACCACCACAGAAAGGATTAACTCACGTGATATTTTTCTCATTTTCATTCCTAATCTTGGGAAGAACCCAGAACTTCAGTCACAGTAAGGAAATGGTTTATGTTTTCATGGAAGAAACACTTGACAGGTAGCACTGAGATTCTCCAGAGCTTGTAGCCACTCTTTATAGCCAGCCTAGGGAGGCAGACTCAATACCTAGGTGTTGCACCAGACTCATGACTTCAACTGATCAGAAGCCAAGTAAGGGCAAAGCACTGACTATTACACTGTCCAAGAAGAGAGCAGACAACCGCAGGGTTCCATCACTATTAGTTCAAATTCAGACTGGGCTTGCATTTAACAGTGGATGAAAAATAACAGTCAGGCATGTGGATTTGGTAGCTGTGAAACCTCTAACTCCCTGTGCGCTGCGCTGCCTTTCCACGTACAAAGAATATCCTGACGAAAAAGCAGTTCTTACCTGCTGATCTGAAGGAGAGTCACCATTACCATCAGAAGTATGGTTAAGCTGACACACATGTAAAACATGCGTGTTTCATACAGTGGAAATAAGGAGACACATGCAGCCAATATAGCAGTATAATACACTGTGTTCAAAATAACTGGCAGCTTCCAGCTGAGCACACAAAAATAACTCCATCTGAATTCAGTGGTCATTCAGTGTCTGCAACACCCCTGGGGATAGACAGAAGGCTTGATTTCTCCAAGTCTGTATGCCTGTGTGATAAAAACAAGCTGGGAGAGTCTTACTTTGCCAAAGAGTTTGCTATTCAAACATGATGCATGTAATTAAGGCCATTTGCGTCAAACTTCCGCATCCTCAAGACTCGGGTTAGAAACATACACATCTGTCACAACCCGACATGTTCAATGAAAGAATAAATACAGGGTTGAAATCTTTGCACGGTGGTTATTTTTAACTAGAGAATAAGTCAAAATACAAAGGAAGGAGACAACAAATAAAAGCATGCAGGGACTGTCAAGAGCATGTCAAAGCTGCAATGTCAATGAAAAAAAATCAGCACAAAGCTTTTTAATTTCAGATCCTTCATCTTCAAGTCTCAACAGCTGTAATAATAATTCTTAAACATGTGATTTGTATGTTAGCTAAAGATTAATCATCTTTATTTATAAAAACTCAAGGAAAAGCTCACTGATAGCTTCCCATGGATGGCAACAGTCCATGGAATAGGTTTTTAATGATGGGAATTATTGGGAAGACTTAACAAATCTGGGCCTGTTGCTATTGGCTTCRTATTTCAGGGAGCAGATGACGCCCTGTTGCAAATAATCTTTTAGACTCTGCTGGTGTTTTATTAGACTAGCAATAAAGAGGGCTTTTGGCTAATGGCATCTTACAGCTCTGCTGTATGACCACTTTGCTCTTAAAAATTCCTTGACTTGAGGGTAATTTTAGTTAAACAGCCCAGTTACCCAGGCTCTTGAGGAAATCCAGATGGCTGCTTTAGAGCTGTTTGAGGTGCCATATTGGTACTACTTAAAAATAGTGCCAGTAGTTGCAAGACCAAATTTCCTCTTCTGGAGGTAAYATTCTGCTTCATGGTTAGGGAATGTTCCAAACTGCAGGCATCCAGCTGAGACTATAAAACCAGTTTAAACAGGGTTAAATCCCCAAATTCCCATTGTAATCCAATGGAGTCAATTACATTATTTTTAGTAGAATAAAAATACTGCAGAAGATCAAAAGAGTTGGATCAAATATCTCATCCTTTAAGCAACATTGAATACTTTGAGTTGAAACCTTGGTCAGCTTAGTTCCATGCCAAGTGCTTCTTTTAATAGCCTTCTATTTAAAGCAACAGAAAAAGCACCCCTGGCAAACTAACAAAACCCCAAATAGTTAAAACATTTAAAACGTAAAGTAATAAGGAAAGCTTTCATTTTAACACTAGCTGTTCTTCCCTTTCTAATTGGGTATAGAGAAATTTTTGTGATGCTCCCCGTTCTTTGAGTGTCTTTCCTGTGGGTAATGAAGGTGGCATTAATTGTCCTCTTTCAAGACAATGTTAGCCGAAATGGGCTGCTGAAGCTGCTGCTGTTGATCTCTCTTATAAGTATGAATATGTTTTCTTGGAGACAAAATAAGACAAATACCCAGAGAGCGAGGAAGAAAGAACAGCAAAGACAAATGTGCTGATTCTGTTTCTGCAGACCATTGCATAAAATGTCTATGTAAATGAGAAAGGGGTTCAGTACACATCCTTTTCAGCTGCCTAGAGCCAGGTAAACATACATGGCTGTCAGGCTATTTAAGACATAGCTGCCTTCCTGGTCACAGGTTGAGAGCAGCACAGCCAGACACACTCTTTTTTGCTCAAACTAGATTCTTTTCTTTAGTAAAAGGCAAAGAAGGAAGAAAGGAAACAGACTCAAGAACAGAAAGAGCACACAGACAGAGGTGTGCAGCAGTGGGAAGATAAGTAATCCTCCAGGTGAGAAATATTAATTTTGTTTTGTGGCACACTTTAGTCAGGGTTTCTCTGAAGGTCAGAGAAATAAAGGCTGAGTGATACTCTGGTGGATGCTGTAGTCTCAAAAGCTTGCAAGAAGGTAGAAAGGGCGGAGAAGGTTATTTATTTCTACCCATTTGTACTGTTGGTTTCAGCATCAAATTAAAAAATCTCGGAAGAGGTGTTTTCTCCATCCTCCACTCAGCTCGCATTTCTTTCTGATGTTTCTGTTTAGTTCAGGGATTGCCATTGATTTATCAGCAGGACCTAAGCCGAGTGGGAAGATGGTACCAGCAGATTTAATGCTTGATTATGTCCGTCTTTCCATCTTTAATTTTAAACTAACTTTATAAATAATTTGCAATTGTACTTTTTTTTATCTTGGTCAACATAAAGTGTTTAGTCTGTGCTCCACATCCAACCTTGATACGTTTCCTTTTGAGACTTTTACAGGAAGCTTTTACTTTTTAATTTTCATGTCTTTCTTTACACTCTCATTATGCTACAAAATAAAGCCTAAGTGATGCAATGCATTTAATCTGCAGAACTACAGTTATTGATTTAGCATCCAAAGAGAATTCATCATCAGCTTTATAGCCTTTCCTCCGTTAATTTAACTAGTCTTCATGACCATAGTCTCTAGAGACAAGCCTACATGAAGAAATATATTCTTTATTAATTCCATATAGACAAATCAATATAGTGTCCCAGAACTTAGTGTTACAGTTCATCTTACTCAAATTCACACAAAATTCCATTCCTTTATGTGCCACAAAAGTATTTTATGTTACAGTCTCCAGTGACATGAAGAGAACAGAAGGTGAATGGTACCTGAACCAGGCAGAAATTAAATGCTCTCTCAGCACCCACAGCAGTTCCGTTCTTAATGATCCTCTGCCATTCTTTCTGACTTACTGGGAGACGTCTGTGGGACGCTGGTCTAYGGCTGGAATACCTCATCCCATGCGCCGGGAACACTATAGCACAAAGTTCAGAAATGCACATTTCATCCACCATAACAATAATGGACATGTCAGCAGAGGTATAAACACAAATGACCTTGTGTCAATATTAGAAGGGTCTCCAGGACTCACCAGCATCTTTAACTGTCATGGCATTTATGGCTGCTTTGCTGTACTGAAAAGCATGATAGTCTCTTGATTACATTTCCAATTATGAGTTTATCAGGCTAATTTATGGAAACTATGTTTGAAAATAATGCAACTGAAGGTTTTTTTAGTAGGGTTGATGTTACATTAGATATAAAGGACACTGCATGGAGTTATTCTAAACTCTAACCAAGGAAAATAATTTTCCTTTATTTCAATTAAGCAACCAGTTCTCTACAATCAATTTCAGACATCAGACAAGGGCTGTCCAGAGATTTTCTGTTTCTCATATCAGCTTTCTGAAATAGTAAGACAGACTTCCCTGCAGCCCAACACCCAGATTTTGCTGCCATGACTTCCAGGCTCTGGAAGTAGGCTCAAAAGTGTGAACAGGGTGGGATTGCAGTTGCCCACAGTTAGATTAGCTTAAAGCCATCACAAAACTGCAGCCTGAGGAGCCTGGTGATGGCAATACTCAAGTACTTTGCTAAGTATTTGGTCTCATTAGACTTGTTTTCGTCAGGCCTATCTTCCTTCCTGTCCTTTCGGCTTCTTTCCCAGAAGCCCTTAAGTAGGACGTCAACACAAACAGTACTCAAGTGGGAGACAAACATTTGATTGTGTGATGTTAATGTGAATTTCAGATGAGGCTAAACTATCCCACAATGTCCCAGAATGCATCTCAGTTCACCTAGGGAAAAATCTTACATGAAAATGAAATAGCAACCTAAATCTACAGAGAGCCGCTAAATCACTTCCATATTGCAGCTGATATCACTGTCTTTAGAAAAGCTCCACAAAGGCCTTCAGACAAGTATCAGGAAAGCTGAGACATAAACATYAGGTTATCTGTGCAGAAGGCCAAGGTCATGCTAAAGTGTTTTCCTATTTTTCTGTTTTTCAAGTTCTGTGAAAAATCTATATTCCTCTCAGACATGTTATATTGTACATTGAGTTGCATAGCAGTAACTTTGCACTGCATGTCCCTGACACTCTTTGAAGCTGCTGGAGCCTTGGATAGAATTCAAAATAATGACAGATTCAGCTAAAAAGGCTGAATTAGAAACTTCAAACCAGATCTACTTTCTTCAGTTGAAAGCAGTGGACTTATTCCCTTCATTTTTCTTCCGGGCTAGGGTCAGCCCCTTAGGAGGACAACAAATTGGACGAGTTGAGGCATCGTGTTCTGACCAGGCAATCGCAAGTGAGCTGATTGCTGCAGTGGAGTTGGAGAACATTTGAGAGATCTGACTGACCTTGTRAAGATAGAGTGACTATCATAATTGGAAAAAAGAGTGGTTCTTACCAAGACCAAGAGTAGTCTTGCCACATGCATGAGAGCAAACCAAGACAGAAAAGAAAATAATCATTTGCACATGCAAATTGCSAGCAGTCTATATTGCCCTTGAACATACAAAATCTGTTACCAAGCTAACGTTCCAATTGTGTGTTTAACAGCTGCAATATAATCACCAAGTCCCACAGAAATCAAGAGAAAAGGGATGTACTTTTCACATTATATGTCTGAACAAGCTGGAAAATGTCACCTTTCCGTCCTAGTCATTTATTCTGTCTCCCTTCATCACCATGCAGCAGATAACCTGAACAAGAACTTAGAAGGAAAGCATTTTCTCAGCCAAAGAAAACTTACCAGATTTTGAAACTTTTCTTCCTTCCATATAGGGACACAAGAAAAGACWTGACAATTTTCAGAAACTGAAAATCCCCCAAAACTGGATCAAATTGTGCCTAATTTCATACTTTGTTTTCCCTTTCACCAGAAATGAAGCTATTTCTGCAAATGAAAAGAAATTCTAAAACAAAAAGCAAAGCAAAAAGTACTTCCAGAGTGTAAGAAAAACTTTGGTTGTTTAGTGTGTCAAAATCAAGCTTTGGATCATTTCCACATCAGCTTATTGAAAGAACTGGCAGGTGAAATTGAAAGCAAGGCGCCTCAAGATAGGCTGTAATTTTGTCACAAAATGGGACTTTTCACCTGAAAGCCACAGTGATGTGACTGTATCTTGGCAGACAGGTCAATCAGAGAATGACTATGAGTGCTGATGTGATGCCATTGTGGGAAAGGCTGATGCAAACCTACCAGGCTGTTCTGCAGCCCAACATGTATGATGATAGGCAGAGATGCTCTCTAGTCTCCTGTATACCAGGAATCTACCAGCTGGTTGCCTGTGTTGTAAAAGTACTCAGTGACATAAGTAGAACTAATTCCAGAGTTACATAGCAGAATTTATCAAATTAGTTTTCAAATGTAATATATGTTAACCTGCTCTTTCCTGGAGTAGGTTAAATTTCAACAGAACCAGTATTTTCTGATATACAAATATCCTCAAATCCCTGCTCAACTCTCACATAAACATCTCAGATACTGCCATCCTTTGAAGCTATATTCGTTTACTTTAGCTAGGCATTGTGCCATGTCTTCATCAACTCAGTCTCAGTTGATTCATCTTTTTTATTATACAGGAAAGCGAGCCTGAAGAACAAGAAAGAGATCTAAAAGAGGATAGTACCTTATTAATTAAAAAGGGACATCAACAGATCAGGAGGCAAAAGAATTTTATTGYAGTCCCTGCAGCAGTGAAATAGAAATTACTAAAGCATGTGTTACYGTGAAATTTTAGCTCTGATTTTCTGTTCTAGCAACCAACCTRTGATTTAGCCTTTTAGTCAGAGCTCTTGGCAGTTATATACTACCCTGACTTGTGTAATACCCCGACTGAGGATATAAGTGTCCTCTAATGGCTTGGTACACAATTACACCTACTGCAAGCACAGCTGACAGCACTGAGGCTGAATTTGCTGTGGAAACCCATTTCCCATTATCAATTATTCAGAATTTTGGCCACCGTTTGGAGATGAAGATTTACATATTATATCTTTCTGCCTGGCCATCCAAGACTGACAGACTGTGAGTAATTTCAACCAAAATGATTCTTTTATTGTTGYTGAAATCATGGTGAAGGGAAAATAYATTACACTGGTTTGACTGTGAAAAGTCCTAGTCTTCATTTCTCTGAAGACTGACTTTTGCCCCACCCTCTGGAGACATCATTTACATTTGGGAACAGAATAAACTCTTGCCAATGTCTTTTGCCATTCCTGTGAACAAACTGTCCAAATTTGATCAAGCTGTAAGGCTGAAAAAATGCAATTTATGCACCACATATTCCCAGAAACTCCATATTCCACTACTCTAACCTCCAAAGTTTTCTTCCAGAGCATAATGCTCTGGTCCAGTCCTAGAGCTCTGCTCACCACATTGGGGTATACTGAAATCTAACGTACTAACAATTCCGTGGAGTTTGTTTTTAAAAACAAGTTATGAAAGACAGTGCACATTTATTTTAATAACACAGGTTTTGTATGAACTACAAATAGGCAGGAATTAATTTACTAAGTGAAGTTATTTACAAAATTTAAGTATTCCTGATGATACTATGTTTTTTGCAGTTTTGGAAATTAGCAAAAAAYGACTGTCAAGAAAAACAGATAAGGGTGGACTGAAACAATCCATTGCAATAACAAATTAAACTGGACATGTGTTACAGAAGGAGTTCATGACAAATGGTGACGGGTCCTGTGACCCATAGTCATTGGACTGGTACCTCTATGTAGCAAAATTAAGGCACTTTATTGGGAAACGTTAAGATGAACGCTAAAAAATAGGAGAACCAACAGCATTAACAGACCTGAGCTGAGACATTAAAGATTCCACCTTCAGCTATCCTCTCCTTTGGGACTGGCAAAATGACATAGTTGCAGTTTCTGCATGCRTCTGTTCACTTGCCTTATCTGATAAGTGTGTTCAAGCTAGGCTATGAAACTTGTAGACATACCACTTGTACAGTATCTTTTGTTTTGGAAACAGATCTTAAATAAATCAACCTGATCAAATTAAATTCAAGTGAATTCCTTTAACAGCTATGAGTGCTAACCAGATGTGTTCACATATTGTTTTACACAAACAGCAAAGACACGTGAGAAGAAAAATGATCAGGGGCCGATTTGAAAGGAACAAAATGAAATGCATGCATGCAGTGGAGAAGATATCTCCCCAGCCCCCTAAAAGGTGTCCAAGATTTCCACATCTCTGTTCACTGTCTGAAAGAAATCAGCTGTAAAACAGCCATGGGAGGGAAAGGCTTGCTGGCTGACTTCTACAGAAAACTAATAAGAGCTCAAGAATAAACCATTTTATTCTGCAGGAAGACTGGGAATTTCTGCAGAAGGCCTGCTTGCCCAAGTAAGGGGCTTCTTAACAAGCTACTGAGAAGAAATGCAAAAAGAGAACACCCAAGAAGTGGGGAAAAAAAGACAGGCAACAGGAATCTGAAAGTACTGCTTTGGTAGTGCTGAAAAGAGGTCCAAAGCCAAGCTGGAGACAAAACTAGTAAAGGACGCCCAGAGCAATAAGGAAGGATGCAACAGATATGATAGTTTCAAAAGAATTTCTGGGAGAAGTTGGGTCTGCTGCTGAATGGGGAGACAGCGTAGTGATGGATGACACAGGAAAGGCTGAAGTGCTCGCTGCCTTTCTGGCCTCAGTATTCACAGGCAAAGACTGCTCCTGTACTCACATGTATAGCAGCACAACCTAGAAGGAAGGAGACAGCCATCAGTGGGTGAGGAACAGGTTAGGGCTTCTGTCATGCTGAGCTGCACTGACTAATCACAGTACAGATTGCTGGGTCTGGYTGACCCAAATTAGTAGCATTTTTTTTGTCTGTAGTCATTACTTCTGTAGGCAATTTTAGCTACAAGAACAGGAAAAGTGGAAAGGGAAAATGATTAAGCAACCCACAAGCATTAGGTATACTGAACTGTTTAAGTCTTATTCCTGTATGTGGCGTAGTATGTATGGGGATAGTGCATTTGTATGCCCACAGGGCATTTGTGTGCCCAGCCTGAGGGGCTGGCATAACACAGCTGCAGTGTTGTGTGCATGAAGAAATGCTTGTCTCTTCCTTTCTCCCCGTCCCTCTCTCTCACAACTCCCTCCTTTCCAAAATTAACTTTTGAATTGAAAGTTCAAAAGGTGTCAGGGCTAACAGGGGTCACTCATGCAAATCAAAGGCCAAAGAAACACCTAGCAATCTGCCCAGAGTCATAATGTCTTCATTAATAAAGAAGCCAGTCAAAACCCAATGATTAAGTCATTAGTTATGAAAGCTCTTCATGTTCTGTTGAATTCTTTTCTGTGCTTGGAGAGCAACGTGCTACGCTGAATCATAATGATGTAAAAAAATCTATTCTGAAATCCACAGTTTCATTTTAAATTTGGCATCTGCAATGACTAAGCTAGCAGCATATTTCCTAAAGATACAACACAGCAGTTCTGCTCTTTCACCGTAAAAATCTCACTACTGAAACATCCTTTGTACCCATTCAAACTCCACATGTTAGTGGACTCTAGAGTTATTTTGGCAGGAAGCTGGTAAGAAGTGCATCAGAGATGCTTTCTCTAGGGGAGAGAGGGAGGGAAAGCTTCTTTCCCGAGGAGTGAAGGGTCTGGGCAAGAGSATGGGAATGACGATTTGCTGTTTGGTAGCTGATCATATGAAAAGTTTTASATAGAAACAAGAAGATTTTCTGACCTACAACTTTCTCCTTTCACAAGAACACTTTCATTACAAGAGGAGACTGTTTAAGTCCCATACTACCTTACTGCAAGCTTAATTGTAAAGACAACATTTTTCTCAGGGGACTTCCCTGAGCCACAAATGTGTCCAAGTTTCCCATGCTGTTGGCTTTGTGTCCTTCCTGCTGTTTGGTTTGATAATTGTCACCTTTAGATAGCCAGTTTTACCATAGCCATCACTGCGGGCTGGATGTTCAGCTGGTGCRAGTCTGTATAGCTCCAGGGCTGCCAACACAAGCAGAACACAAGCAGACTAATTAGGCCTATGTCTATCCCTGGACAACTTCATTCTTCACAGTCCAAAAGTTCTACCCTTTCTGTGCTCAGTGTTTYGGGAGAGCAAGTTTTGTCCTAAGTAGTTAGCTTGCAGAAATTGCCAGGTTGGTATATGTTGCCATTTATGCTTCATATTCTTGTTCATTWGAAGTCTGGAGATAACTCTCATAAGACGTAGAGATACATGGTTATAAGATATCACTTAAAAGATACTTCAGAAAGCAAGGTATATGGCAGGTTAACCAAAAGATGACTTTATACCTGGCAGAGGGATCAACGGTGAAGAGATTTGCTAAGAGAACTTTATTCCCACAGTTCACACCAGCTGGCACACAGCTGGGAGGATACAGCTATTTGACATGATAGACTGCTCATCCCTCAGAGTCTTATCCAGGCAATGTCTAGTCCTGAAAGTGATGCACTTCACTGCAGACAGCAGTAAAAGGTAGATATTACCAGGCAATTATTGTAACTTGTGTAGCAGAAGCAGTCTAACTGGGGTTGCAGAAACCTCACCGTGAGCTGCTCAGCAGGGTGAATAATGCTGCTTTCCTGACTGAACTTACCACCTGCCCTTGGAAATAGGGCTGTAACCACAGCAAGTGGGAGCGTGGCTCACTGGGCAAGTACAAGGGAAATATTCCATAATCATGGTAAGAAAGCAGAGGACTCAAAGACGTTTGAGCAGGAGAATTTCCAGCTCGAYGTGATCAAGAATCATACATGGACTCCTTGCTGATGACTTTCTGTCTCACATCCCATCATCAAGGGCCAAGTGCACTACCTTCAAGATTGTGGGAATTTTAAAATGTTCCTGCAGCAATTTTTCAGCCACTGTCATTTATACCAGATGATTACCTTGTTAAAAGATCCTATTTCCAAACCAAACTAATCTATTTAAAATTAACAGAGAGATGAACAGTAGAGAAAACATTCTGAAAGAGATCTGTTTTCAAAAAGAACATTTCACAGTCTGCCATGAAGACTTCAGATGATCTTTAAATAATGAGCCAATAAAAAACCAAATTGATATTCATGCTATCCCCAAGGGTACAGAAATGACATTAGTGCTAAGAATGTTTTATTGTTGTRTTTTGTTTATAAACTGGAAGGCATCTGCGTATCTACACTGTAAGCAAAGGCGAGTATATAAACAGTCATCTGCCAGGAGACCCTCAGGAACACTTCTTGCTAACAAGTTGTATTTGMAGTAATAGAAACTACTTGCATTGAAACCTTTTCCCTGGTATCCAGCTTCCCACTTTATAACATACAAATAGAGCTATGGCAAAAGATTTATATTCTAATTATCTTGGCCAGGTGTGCTCATGTACTCAAGTGAAATTCTTGTGTGAATTTATTCTTTCAGCAAAGAAAGACTYGTTGAAATGGATTTTAGACAGCACCTCAGTAAGGTTCATTATTTCCTCTCCTCAGCAGCAACCTCACCTTGCTGGAGGGTTGCAAAAGTAACAGGCTTTAAAATGATGGTCAGAGGTGTGTGATTGGGTCTAGTGGTGGAGAAAGATGCCCYTAATTTTGGCTGGGCACACAACAATAATCCCTTCCAGACTGCACTCAAAGAGAGAGTCCAGACAGTCTAAATCTGGAAAATCTCTGTCCCTAAGGTGGAAGATGCCTCCAAATTCCAGTGAAAAAGGGCACCAGAAGCTGAGCCTRGAGGATCATTTGCAGGGGACAGGCAATGTAGCCACAGCCAGAGCATCCGAGGGAGGTTAGAAACATTTATATTAGAGAGATGCAAGATCGCTGCTAAATGGTTATGTAGCTAATACCTCTCCCAAACCCAGCTGCACTGAACTTGTGTCAAGTGAGCTGGAGAACGGTCAAAATTTATTCCAAGAATYCATAAGAACAAAAATTCCCAAATCTAGAATTAGTTTAGAAGGTTTCTAGGCTAGGTTACATTTTTTTCCTTAGAGCTGAGCTACCCTAAACAGAAACTAACTCAAATTTCAGAGTTACTGATCATCCAATGATAGACTATGAGCTGAGTTTTTTAAAAAAAAAAAAAAAAAAAAAGTTGTTATATATAATTGTTCAAACCAGTTGTAAATATCTCTGAAATGAGATCTTGAACATATAGTTTCTGAGGCCGTCTGTAGCATCCAGTGATAACAATTTTTATGGAATTTTTATTTGAAGCCATTCAAAATACTTATTTTTTTTTTTCTTGAAGCTGCAGTGCTTGGAACCAGATGACTATGAAATAATTTCACCCTCTGGTGAAACATAAATTCCACTTTCCAGGCTTGTGAAGGATAAATATTTTTATAAAATCAAAAAGATACAGGAAATAACCCAAAAGGTAAATACAAAATAATATATATATTTTTTTAAAACTACAACAAATAATAAAAAAACTTGTGATTTTTAAGTTCAACTCATGATTATTGAGTACTTATGCTTGGTAACGCTACTTTGAAAAGTTCCTTAATCAATTAAATGAACCAGTCATCCTTTTTACAGCCCTGTTCTGAGGTTGGGTTTTTTTGAAAGCAAAAGAAAATCTGGGGGTTCAAACAGAAAAACCAGTTGCATGTACCTAAGTGTTGTGCCTTAGTTAAATCTAATAAGAAACAGTCTGCTTTCTCTTTGCAGCAGCTGAAACTTAATGAATTTAACTTTGAAATACTTTGCTCAAGGAAGCAGATGCGCATATTTTTTTAAACTACTGTTGTTGATAGTTTGATGCATGAATTTAATATTGAACATATTTCAACTTTTCCATCATAGGTCAAATAGCCAGCTATTTGCATTTAAATGGATTACCAGCATATATTTCTTGTTCTTGTTACTCTATGTGCTTTTCATGTAGCTGTTTGATATGAACACTTCTACTGATCCAGACAGGATTTTAGTAATCAGGGCAGGAGACAGGTTAATTTACTGAAAATTAGACTCAATGCTGTTCCCATGTATATTATCACACTGATATCAAATCCTTATATGGAGCATCTTTTCTCAGCCCGTTCATCTCTTACTGCACAGAAAGGAGGTTTAAAGGACAGGCTGGTGTAGCAGCTTGGTATAACAGACAGACAGCTAATAAAGACAGAGGCCGGAATGTTGTGCTCCTCTGCGGTCAGCTCTAAGCCAACAGTACTCCTGCCTCTGAAACTGGACAAATCTCCGTCTTGTGCCTCCGTGCAGCCAGTGCTGCCAGAATGACATACAACTGCTTGGCAGAAATGCAGTGGATTCCCAGTTGAGTGTTACGTGTCTTAACTGGGTCGTTACAGGAGCTCAACAGCACAGGTTGAGATGGGCCTTGCGGGAGCCGATTCTGAACTGCCCAATTTTTATCCATTCTGCTGGAAGCATCACACCCTGTCCCTAGCACAAATACACACAACAGTTTGTCAATCCAATGGTTTTAATTCAATTGCAGAAAGGAGATTTATGTTAGATGTTAGCAAGGAAAAAAACCTCCTGCCTTGCTTTTACTTATGTAAGTTCTGTAACAAATCACCTAGAAAGGCTGGGGACTCTCCACAGTTAGAGCTCCAAAGAAGCAGGGCAGAGAAAGGGCTGTCTGAAACAGGGATGATGGTGAGGGAAGTTCACAAGGAGGTTGTGCTGAGCAGAATGAACTCAAGCCTAGGGGACTTCTCAGGGGTCTGTTCAGCCTTATTTTCTAATCTTTGATGAAATCTGTTTGAAAACTCCTGAACATTTTTGCTGGTTGCTTGCTACAAATACACAGGGGGTCACTCACACACCTCTTTAAATGGGAACATGSACCACTGGAGGACATTACAACATCTGGAGGACCTCGGTAAGGCTACAGCCACTTCCTCTCCCTAAGCTATGACCACCACCATGGYTCCCCAGTTGGCAAGGAGCTGCTCTTTGACTGCCCTCTGCTCTTGCTGGGGCTCATGACAGCAAACAAAGAGCCAGCAATTCCGCCAGTCCTGCCCAGGGTCTGATTGTACTTGACCCACTGGTACAACCATAGGGAAGAAGAAGGATAGATACATAAACACAACAGCAACAACAACAAAAAAAACGGAGCGTGAGTTATCTCAGAGACATATTCACATCTCCAGCTGAGTGAAACTCAGTGGGAAATCTCTTGGCCGACACTCTGAAATCTGCAAGTTTACTTTGAAACAGCAAAGTTGTCCAAGTCTTTATGCTATCTGCATTTTAAAAATCACCACCTGAAGGATTTATGGCAGGGTTCATGGGCAATTACATTGCTCTATTTGTTACTGTGGAAACACATTTTGTGACTGGCGAAAGCTATGAGGAAAATATTGAATGAACTTCTGAGAAACAATATTTTAAAATTAAAGCCGAACACTGGTTTTAGCCACAACAGGAAGCTTTAGCCTCAAGGCAGTCATGAAACCCCGGGGAGTCAGCAGGAAAGTGCTACCAAGTCATGCTGGGATTGATTTTGTAGGACTAGCTCTGTATCATAGGATGGGAAAATAAAAGTAGAGTCAACTAATCAAACTAGCACTCTCACTGCTGGAGAGCTTTGCCCAGAAATGGGTGCAACAGAGAGTCAGAACACAATGGTAATAACTCCTGCTCTCTTTGACTGTAAATATTTTCCAAGCAATCCAGCCCTATGACATCAAACTGTCAAGACTTTGGWCCTTTAAATATCTCTTTTAAATCTTGAGCTTTCCATTGGCCCTTAGTCATGCAGAACTATTGACCTTTCCAGACGTTTACTAGAAGATATAGGGACAGATCTATACATGCAGAATGGGGTCTCTTCACATACCTAGAACCAATGAAAAAGGCATGCACTGTTAAAACAAACCAAGCCAAAGAAGTTTTCCTACCAGTGTCACTACTAGCATCTGACATGCGTGACTCCAGGACACTGTTGTCCTGGAAGTTGCATTTCCACGTCACCCTTAGTCCATCCGCCCCTGAAATCCCACTGGAAATGCTATTCCAGGGAGCAAGCTGAGAGAATCAGGGTGACGACACTTTGGCACATGCCAACAGAGGACAGCTTCCAATCTTCCACAGATAAAACTGAAGGACTGCAAGAAATCTGGTTAATGCCTCTCTCAAATGATGGGGGTTTCTTTGTTTCTTTTATTGTAGGTGGTTTGGAAACAGAAATTCCCTGAATTAGTCAAGAAATCCAAATGCATTAAAATCATGGGAGGTAGCAAGACAGACAGGGAAAACAAAACCCTTCTGTTACTCAGGAATATACATCCTCCATTTCTAGAGTGACTTCGCAGCAAAAAAAAAAAAAAAAAAAAAAATTAAAAGAAAATTTGTTTGTTAAATAAGAAGGGAAGTACCTCTGTGTGGGATTCTTCTGGACTCTGAGGGAACACCGATTTCTTTCCCACTGACCAGGCACTGGACTTTATTAGATTATGTAAATAAAAATATTATACATTTTGGGCAAATTATCCAGTCCTTTCAACTATTTTATAGCAGTGTATTATAAACCTCAGTAAAGTTATCCTCGATTTACCCTGGTATCTGTGGGAGGAGGACTGGGGCTTGCAGAAAGCTAAGGTACAAGATCCTAGCTGTGATCTATGCAAAAGCAGCAGTGACAAAAGCTGAGATGTGTGCATAAAAGTGCCAGGTACTGCGAGTTCATTGTTTACCAAATCAGATATTCACTGTCAAAAGTTCAAAACCTGACAATAAACTTAACTGTTGCATCTTTAAAATTATTTATAACTTACAGAGGGAGCCTAGTGTCTCGGTTTTGTCCCTCCCATAAAGTTTACAGCCAGCAGGAGATAATAAAATCTAGACTGAGCTCATATTGCCGAGAGAAAAATCAAGACCTGTATGTGTTGGTGTCTGTCAGGTGAGATATTTTATACCTCATTAGTGTCGGAGCAGTTATTGCTTTTTCTTCCTTTATGAACAGACCATGTGATAGCATGCCTCTCTCTCACACTCCTAGTCAATTTGTCACAGCAAACCTGGCTGTAACAGAAATAATGTATTTCTTTCCATAACCCTTTCCCTTTCAATACTTGCTTGTGATGAGCCATGCTACTCAAACAAGTCTAGATGTCTATCACTCTGTTTCACACATAGCTTTCTCCCTGGTACCCGGGTGTTGGGAACTGCTCTGGTACTCCCTTCCCCTTGGACCTCCTCGCTGGTGCAGAGATGTTTCATTCATAGCTGCCCGTGCAGCATTGGAAAATGTCCTCCCTCACCGGACTGGCATTGGAGGGCTCTAGCTGACCTTTCCTAGCAGCCTCCCGAAGCTCCTGGGAAACACCGCAGCTCTGTGTATCATCCCTGGGGAAAGTTATGGTTCTCAGAGCAGACAAAGCACTGCTGAGCCGTATTTGCACTTAACACACTGAGGATTATTCAAGAGAGCGGGTCAATGTCTCCCTAGCAGAGAATGCTCTCCTGGTGGAAGTTGGCCACATGTGTTCTTCTCTCAGATCTGCGCCAGAACGGTTTTTAGCTAGATTTTGGCCAGACGAAAGTTGCATCCGTTTTTTTTTGTGTGTGCTGAGATAGTTCGCACTATTTCCAATCTGCAGGGAAGATGCCCCAGTGTTCTCATACAGTTCACGGGGGAGATGCAAGGAAAAGTAACATAGATTCATTTGGCCAACAAACAATGCAAAATGGAGCAGGATTCTACAGCCCAATAGTTAGAAAGAAAAGCACATAGCTACGCCTGTCCCTGTTCCCAGAACTGTTGATATGCYTTACAATAAATACTCATTATTTTAAATCCATACTGAGCACTCCTGAGGCAACGGAGACAGCTAGAGTTATTTTTGGGAAATCGACTATTCCTTTCCCTCTCTGTTACTACTTGCAGGAAAATCTAATCAATTAAAGAGCCACAGCTAAATATTGTTTTCCTCTTTAAAAAGCACAGAGTTATTATTACACTGGGTTTTGAGTGGAGGGCATGAAGTTGTGTAAGCTTTAATTAATCCACTGAACCATCAGCTTATTCTCCACTGCAAATACTGCCATCTGCTACCAGTCTATGCATTGATAATTAATGTCTGCTACAAGTTTGCTTCCCTGACATTATCTGATTAGGTAATTAGCCTATGGAACAATATGTGACATAATGCATTATTGTTCTATTGAGTGTAATCTGTTTGAAAGCGCTAAAGAATGCACTAGTACTGTTTCATTTCTGTGACTCATACCTCAACCAACACCTATCCAGAGAATGACAAAACAATTTAGAGATGAATGAGGAGGGGGGAAACAACCCCAAAACCACATGAAAATCATGTCAGTAGGCATGAGTATTGTTTACTTCAAAATAGCTTGTAAACAAGTATAAATATGAGCAAGAAAATCCAGAAGCGCTGATCTCCAGAGAAGGCATGGATAAACATCAACAAGGATCTTAGTGTAACAAATGCCCCTTCAGAGAAATATGATGAAAAAGATTTTGTCATCAAAACTCAGGGGTTTAATAAATCAATGGAAGGTGGAATCACGAAGAGGGAGAACAAGGCATCGTCATCTTTATTCACAAGTGTAAAATGTGGCTGTTTCCAAGATTACTTCTGCAGTAAGCTTGGGAGGCAAGCGAGTGATGAAGATGCAGCGGAGGGGAACTGACATGAAGCCAACATTTCAGCACTGTCAGATCAGTGGCTATAGTGCAAAGTCTCTCAATACTTGGCTGAGTGAAGTGGTTTTTACTTTCCCCAGCTCTTGGCCTCAGGTGATTATAAAAGGCACTCTGATTTTATTTTGCAYGAGATTCCCAGCACAGTCCGGGGCAGAGAAAACGTTAGCAATGTCAGCCCTAAGTGCATGGAAACCACAACAAGCATATAAAAAGTCCAAGCTTAGGAGCGTGGAGACCTCACACATCATCACTGCTATTTCAAAACATCGAGGTCAGGATTCATTTGACCAAATTTACATGCCAACACAGTAAGTATCTACATTTGAGCTGATTCTCTCCACTCCTTTTATAGTCAAGAGACTCCTGCCCCTCACGTTGGCAACACAAATGTTTTCCACCACATTTATCTAGAATCATTTGCAAAATCACTGTCAATTCAACAGCACAGACTGAAGACTATGTATCTGCAAGTTAAGTTCCAGTTTTGGATCAGGCTTTCTTAATTTCAGGTGGTGTTCCCTTCCAACAGGTTCTGTTTCACACTTAATGCTAAAGACAGTTTTAAACCAGAAGCCCTACTGTTGGTAGGCTCCTCAGTCCACAGTGGCCTTCAGCAGGAGCTGGCACTGAGCACCCTTAGGGACCCCATGCTCCGACCCCTGTGCCACCGCAGTGCCGTGGTTGTGCTGCCCTATCTTCACTCTGTGTCAGGCAACGCGCTCAGTCTTTGTTGCACATTGCAAAGGCTTTATTCTAACTCTTACCCTTGGTGCACTTTGCTGCCTTGTTTACAAAGTGGTTCTTCACTGGGGATGCTGCAGAGGAATTAACCATTAGACATTTGCAGGTGAAGCCACTGAAGCACAGGAAGGTGAATGGCCTTACCCAGGGTCATTCAGCAAGCCAGTGAGAGAGCTGGAGAYAGGGATGGAAAACCTCAAAGCAGCATTGCTCTCCTTCCTGATGAGAAACACTCTACACAGCCTTACACTAGACCAAAAAAAAAGCTTTCTGCRTTTGCTTTCTTTGGTAATTAAACGGAAGAGGCAGGTGAGCTCAGCTTAAATATTCTTCTCTTTTCACCTGCTAAGTATTTGTTCAGCAGTTCTCAGTCCTGCATAGAACTTCCTAAGTGATGCCGCATTTGGTATTCGACAGCTTTGCCTTCTGTCTTCAAACACAATTCCCCTTAGGCATCACTCTGCTTTTATTTGTTCCACTGCAAATAACAGATGAGTTATTCAACATTTGTCAGGCTTGTTTGTTTATTTCTTTAACCATAGAGACATACAACATTTACCACTGTCCAGGAGATGTCTCTGGGAGTTAGCAGTAGCTAAAACCACTCTGTTGTTGTCTGAAATAATTGCCACTTCTGTTGTTTTCAATGACTGTGACCTAGTAATGAAATTAAATCTATAGAGTAACCCATTAAACCAGTGCTAGCATGAGTACATTGTCCTCTTCTCTGACTCTGCTTTCACTGCTTCTGTTCTTGCTCACTTCTCTACCTATACTTTTTCTTACTCTGATAGCAAATCTGGAGCTCATCTTTCTTTCTCTTCTCTCTTCTGCTAATTGCTAATGGTGCATCTCCTTACTACATTCACAAGCTCTGATCTCTCCAAACAGGCACATACAGTATCTTTATCTCATTGCAACGCTCTCAGATGTCCTTCGCTGTCTAAATCTCTCTCAAATAAATCATAATGTGCAAACAATGGAGCACTAAGTTCGTTAGGTTGAATTACAACCCTTGACCTATTGAGCTGACTTTCCTCCTCCCTCTACATTAAGAGTGTAGGAACAACCCTATAGAATCAGGCCAAACTCCCCATGGTCCTAACTCCAAAAGCAGATGCCCATGGAAGAATACACAAATGGGGCAAGCGTGAAACTGTACTTCCATTGAATACACTCCCAGCACTCACTCCAGGCTTTCCTCCACCGGAGAAATTTCCTAGTTAGATATAGGGGAACCAGAGATATGGGAACTATATGGGATTAGAACTATCAGGAATTCATATTTTTTCTTCTGGAAAGTCTCAACCCCTTGATCCATTCCATTATTYGCAATCATGGTGAAATCCTATAGGATTTCTCCAGAAAAAGAATTACAGGATGTGGGAAAAAACCCTAGCTTCAGAAACCAGCTATGGATCTCCCAAGATCCCACCGCAGAATTTCAGGCTTTCATTCCAACTTCTGGTTTACCATGAAGCCTTTTCATTCCAATTTTGCTTCTGTTTTTACATTAATAACTGTGTCAGCACACTCTTCCTCATATCACACAGCAGGACAGCATATACATTGAAACAGTCTACCTTATTTTTTCGGACATTAACAATTGCTGCTATTTAGTATCAACCACAACATCTTCTAACAAATCAAGGCATCTTCCCTTGCTGTGATGAAATTGCTTGACACATCAAAATATCTCCTTCATAGTTGAACTCTGGGGGGTACTCACACCATCTCTCTTCAGCAATCTAATTAAAGTAAGGATTTAGGGTGAAGGCTCCAGATAATCTATGAAGAGTTACATACACCTCACTTAGACGTTTGAACCACCTCTCTTGGCTCTTTCAAACAAAGAGTGAGA
This sequence comes from Oceanodroma leucorhoa, assembly GCA_030449065.1. Taxonomy (NCBI): domain Eukaryota; kingdom Metazoa; phylum Chordata; class Aves; order Procellariiformes; genus Oceanodroma; species Oceanodroma leucorhoa. The sequence continues at coordinate 3,985,112 of JASVER010000017.1, forward strand.
TTTCATACTGGGGATCTAAGATAGGGACCCTAGAAAGTAAATGTGAGTGTCCCAAGTGTCAAACTCTGACATTATAAAATACAAGATGCTTGATGCAGGATGGCAGATTTCAGACATCAGCAACAGTACTTGTTAATTTGAAATAGAAAATAATATTTCAGCTACTTTCTACCCTGCAGTATGATTTCAGTAGTAGAATACAGACTTTCAACAGCCCCTAATCTTTTTTTTACGTTCCAGAAAAGATTTTTTCCAAAGTAAAAATTCATGACAATGTACCTTTTTATGAATAGTTCTACCAATAACTATGAAAAAATGGGGTTTTTTTTGAAACATCTTTGTCCAATGAAAAATGTGGKTTTTGATAGAAAGTTTGTAACCAGGTCTGCTAAAATTAGAGGTCTTATAGGCACGTTATACTCCTTCCTTTCTCTCTTTTTCATTTTTATGCTTGAGACAGCACAGAAATGTGGTGATTTTTAAACAGAAAACCCATTGCTTTTTGCTGATCCTTTGTAGAACTTGTGATTACTCACTAAATTTGACATTTCTAAAAGTATCAAGATTTCTCTAGAGTTTGGGGTGGGGGGGGATCTACCTTTTGCCCTATGATTGTAATTTATCAATTTTTATTTAAACTTTGAATATTTTTTGTCTTGCAACAGCAATGACTAAACTAAAAAAAATTACAAGTACAATTCCATGTCTATTCTTATGTCTAGTGTTTCCCTCTTATTATATCACTTGGACCCTCCAAATCACTTTTACAGATGATTGGCTCTCTCCTTTGACTAGACATGGGCACTCAGGTAGAATTTAGGCTGCCTGAATATAGTCCATGTGGAGATAGTAGGAATATTATTACCATTATTATCTTTGTTACCATAGTGCCTAAGGCTCCACTTGGGACTAGGGTCCTACTTATGCAAGGCATTGGGTAAAGAGCAAGGAGTAATTCCCCAAAGCTTGCAATTTAAAGAAGAAGAGAGTTCCTATGTAAATAAGGTCTGGGATTAATTTGGTGATATCACTACTGGTATTTTAGTCTGAGACTACAAACATTTTTCAGCAAGAAAGGTCACAAAGAAAGGCAAGATGACTCTACAAACAGAGCAGCTCTCTCTGTACCTACTCCCTTGTAATTAAGATGTTGAGTTGGGGGGAGGAAAAAACATAACGCTTGGGAGTATTTTATTAATTATTTTTCAGGTTGAGTGCACAAGGTTAAATGTAGCCTCAGGCAGCTTTCACTGATGTCTCACATCTCCACGATGTCAGAGATTTTAGTGACAGTAACGGGCTCATATTTTGCAAAGAATAAACCACCCTCTGGTGTATTAATTAAGCCCAAGCACGTCCTGCAGAGAAGCAATACAAAACCAGAAGAAGTGTTGCACGGTGAGCTTAATGTCTATAAAACATGCGGCTTGACAACTGCTGAGCATGAAATCTCTCATTAATCCACAGAACGCGGACAGCATGGATGAGCTTCGTGTTTCCCCACCATAACTGTGTCTTCAGTGGGCATGGTCCTGATGGTAAGTCAGCACTGGCCTCTTCCCCATGAAGATAGTCAACAGATGACCTGCTTATTTCCAATCACAACATTATTTCGTATGAATCCAAATGRGAGTTTGGGACATTGGTAAACATTCCAATGGAGCTGTTTACAGAAATAAAAAATTGCTGCTACACATTTTTTGAATTGTYGCTATTATTTTTCACCATGTTTGCTAACCACATAAAGAAATGTTATTTTCTTTCCACAGCCCCCCTCAAAACAAGTAGTCCCCCCAAAAAACCAAAATCCCCACAAAACTCAAAACAATCCAGCTACCCCAGCTGCTGCATGACCTCAGTTCATGTTCATGGGCTCTCATGGATCCTTCCTTGTGCCCTCCTGGAGGGCAGAACACAGGGTGTCATGGAGGAGTCAGTCCACCCAGGTAAACTGTATAAAGGAAAACAAACCCTTTCCAGTTGCAAAAAAAACAGGAACAACAAAAAAAATTCCTGCCAGGTTTCCCATTGACAGTGTCCCACAAGCTGATCATTTTAAAAATCAAAGTACCATGGTAAATAGACCGGTCTAGAAATTGTGTGTTCAAAAATACTTAGTGCTTCAAAATTAAATTTTCTAAAAAATGAAATTCCTTGCAGAAGAAATATCATTTTGGCAATTTTTAAAGAGAATCCCAGAAAGAACAGATTACAGACGTTATGTTCCCTCTGTAATCTTCCTTTCTTTTAGAGTTCTGAAAAGCACACCATTTCTGATATTTTATAAAAATTTTAATTTAGACTTTTTCTATTTTCCATATTTTTTTAAGCACTAAATTGTAAAGTTTCCTTACTCTTCCCCCAAGTGCAAAATTTGACACTGTTGGAGAAGTTTGGAAATCAGACTGTCAATTACAGGGCTCCATTTTTGGTTTTATTTGTCAACTTGTATTTCAAAAGTTTGAAAAGTTGCAGAGAGGGGAAAAAAGAAAAGCAAGCTAGGAAAGTTAAACCTAAATCTAAACTTTTATGGCTTGTATAAATATTTATTAAACAGCATTTCTGCTGACAGCTTGAAATTCTTAAACATTGGTATTGTGAAGGAAAAGGACAACATAGCCTGTTACTGATACTCCAAAATGACCTCTCTGATATCTCAGGTGGTTAGTTTCTCAACTGGAAGCTTAAAGGGTTCAATTTAATCTGGCAAAAAAAAGCAAGTTATGGGACTAGCAACACAGATCACTACTGGTATGGACAGCTAAATGCAGTTTCACCAAGCTTCTGCAAGCACTTTCAGTGTTCATTCAAGGTGCCCCAAACTGATGTGCTTCCACCTTCAACCACCTATTGAAACTGAACAAAATGAGAAGAACATTTTTTCATCTAAATTTCCAAACACAAATTGCCTAAAATAACAAGAAACTCATTCTCACACACTCATTTCACACCTAATTCACTGATCACCTGAATGTTTGGCATGAACTCGTGTGAGGAGGTTGTAATAGCATCCCAGCCCAACATTTTGTTCAGACTTCTGGGTTAGCTGCATTTTTGGTTTTACCTCTCATAACCACTGCCATGTTCTTATGTCCTTGTGCTCAGTGCCTAATAGCACACAGGTTTGCCTCAGGACTCTGCCCTCCACACTACCCTATAAATATTTTCAAGGTTTGAGGATTCAAATAACCTACAGTATTTGCCATTACATCCAGCACCACTACTGGAGTACACAGTCATCATCCTGATTTGCAAGCAGACCACACTGAACTAGATTTGGGCTATGCTGAATCATTTAATTTTTAAATTATATGTTAAGACTACTTTTTTCAAGTGGGATAGCATGGCTAGAAAGCCAACAATCTTCCCTTCCCATATACTATTCCAAACCTTTCGTTTTTGTGGCCAGCAGYGTATGCTAGACCTTTGACCTGATTTGCTTAGATATTTGAAACAGATATTTATTTAACTTCAGATAAAGAACAAACCAGGTGTCAGTTAGAAGCATGCAGGTTTTGTAGAATATGTGACATAATTCAGAGCCATATAGGGCAAAAAGTGTAACTTTGGAAGAAATCTGGATATACATAGCATAGTTTAAATACTACAAACATCTGTAAAAACTCACAGGATCCTTCGGGGAATCTCTTTACATCTACACCTCCACAAAGAAAGTTAAATTCATTCCAGCTCTTTCACATACTTCATAGCAGCTCCCTCAAGTGGCCATAGATCAGAGTATTTTATTGCAGAGCCACCCACAAGTACAATGCAGGGCTCATTACCCTTAGATCTGCTTCCCATCACCTTTAGGTGGTTAGGACCATTGCAAACACACTTTGAGATGTTTCAGGTGTAAAGACAGGGTGGGGTAGGCAATTGCAGAAGAGAAGTACAGAAAAAGAAGGAACAGGAGGAACAGACAGAAGGTTCTATATAAGAAAAAAGATGAATGGGTTGACTTTCACTGGTTAAGATGTTTGCTAAAGTCTATATAGATCAAGTTTTTTTTTCCTGAAGTGCAGGCTTTTTGGAGTGCATTAGTCTGAGATGTTTGCTAGCCTTCACAGTAAAGCTTGTTTTCTATAACTATTTTTAAAGGAATGTTTCCTTAACAAAACACTAGAATAAACGCATGCCAGGTTCCAAACAAACCAGGCAGGTGCTGTGTCTCCAAGATATGCATGGAGCYGCAGCTCAGAGGGGTTCTTCTTAGGGTGAAATTTCTAATGTTCCCCTGTGAGGTACAGCAGATATCTGGTACTTCAGATTTCTTGTGGTCTGAGGAAAGCCAACCTTTTCTATTTGCTTGTAAGTCTCCTTAGGTTCTGTGTCATCTAGAGCACAAGGATTTGCTTCTAACACCATCTCTTACGTAGAACTTTTTTGTGATGTTGAGGAAAGTTACTTCACTCCTYCATAAACTCCTACTTTTTCTGCCCTGTTTCCAAATTTGCTGTGTACTTGCTCTGCCAGCCTTGGGTCCCGAAAGGAGCCAGTAAGTAATAATTAATCTGCAGTTCAAACAAAAGAATTTTACAGATTGATTTACGGAGGGAAAAGATTGAAAATTCAGACCCTGGGAAATACAAGTATTGTTCTGAAAATAAAAGAAGGAAAATGTTCCATGCATGGTAATTGTCATTGCTTCATGAAAGTCAAAGCAACTATGACAATTTTTACTCGTTGAAGATGTGGTTTCTCTAGCATTAGGAAGCACAAATTCCCCTTTAGTTTTGCCTTTGGATTTTAGGATCTCAAGTTGAATTGTCTCTCCTCCTGGACTACTTTCAAATAATCTATTTCCCTCAATGATTTTTTTCCTGACAAGACATAGGATAAAGCAAAGCTCTATGTAGTCRCAGGTAGATTGTCTCTGGTTCCTAAGCTAACTTTGGTTGACTCTGAACCAGCAGTTTTCAGCCTTTCCTGACTTGTAAAGTTCTAAAATTTTCCAACAAAAATGCACTCCCGACCCCCTGAGAGCAAATTTACTCTACTAATGATAAGCTTTTCTCAGCTTTCCCAGCAAGGATTCCTTTGCCCACAGGTTGAAACCCACTGCTATGCGCTATCTGGCAGTCTGTGGCGTGAACATATCTCTCTTCTGAGAAAAACAGCTCCCAGTTTTGGGTCTTGAAAAATACATCTGGATCTACCTACTGAAATATGAATTCATTGTATTTTCAAGCCTCAGAGCCTGATTATGGTAGCATAAACCCGTTACATCAATTACACCATTTTTTTATTCACCCACTTGTGGCCCATATCCAACAAAGCACTTAGCTATATGTTCGCTTTTCCCCCTGGACTAGGGGTTTGGCTATTGGATAGCACAAATCTATGCACCAGGAAAGGTATGTTATCTATCACTACTATGAGTCAATCAAAGATAGATGCCTAAATAACTGATTTAGACAACTGGAGTATGACAATTATTTGATTATCCTATAGAAATCCAGAGACTAATGGGCTCAGGGACTCTGTTCGTAATGGAGGTACCTAAGAGGCAGCGGGGTAGCCTCAAAGCACATGGCATAACAAAAAACGGCTTCACGTATGGCACTCCTTATGTTCTCTAATTATCACATTTTAGAAATTGAAGCATTTTATGAAAACCACTGGACTATAAATTGGTGCCTTCAACATCTAGCTTCTTACATTCACAGTATGACCTKCTCATTATACGCCATTAAAAGGGTAAACATGACAAGATAATGGATTCATTTTGGCAGCGGCTATACACTTTGATTTTTTATTATTTCTACTTTGCTAGCTCACACTGAGAAATCCAAGAGCTCTCTTCAGTTGCTAATCTATGAATGGCTAGACCCTCATGTTCTGGGATTAATATTAAAAAATGACAGAGAAATTGCTCACTAGACAAGCAAGCATTAGTCATACAGTTTTGGGGGTTTTTATGCAAGGTTTAGCTTTGCTCTCTAAATATGCTTTTCTACTTTGTATTTTAGATTATCTCAATCTCAGCCTCTAACTTTGAACACCCCTGAAGCTGGTGGTCTGAATTTATATTGAAATCTAGACCTAATCCTTGTCAGTAGCACAGATCCATTTTCTAGGTGGACTAAAAGCACTGCTCTTCTGTCTCAGCAACTTAAATGCATCACTAAGTAATTATACTTCTATTCCACTTGCACAGATTTGTATTTACTGCATTGAGATTTATTAACACAGGCTTTATGTTCATGTGTCTAATGCATGAAATATGGAACCAGCAAAATGCTGAGGATATACCTTGTAGTTTTCTGGTCCCTGAAATTAAAGTCTGTTTTTCAGGTACAGCCTCTCCTCACTACTCTGTCAAAGGAAATAAAAGAAAGAAGCAGGGAAGGGAGAAAGCACCTTTTAAGGCTCCTGAAGCTTTTAATTGAATCATTGATTCAGGAAATCTCATTCTCCCTTCTGCTTGCTCTGAAATGAAGGAGAGACAATGAGCAGATTTCTGTCAGTTAAACAGATGATCTGTGCATGCAGACATTTTTGTGTTTAATGATAGCTTTGACATTACGATTAACTTTGTGTGGTCTGCTACTAAGGGTATCAGTATAGGATTCGTTAAATGCCTTCCTGTAAAAATTTGAAGACATTCTTTTAAGTACGAGAGACCCCCATAAAATTAGGCTCATAATAATACTTTACGTATCACAGGATTGCACTGGCAGTAATATTTAATTGCTTAAATAACAGTATCTCTAAGATATCAAAATTATTTGCATTAATTGCCAGYGGAGACAGAGCAATAAAGTTTCTGTACTAGCACATTGTGTACCCAGTTGTGATTAATGGTATGGTGAAACTCCATATGTCTTCCTGTAATATGATTAAAAGGAATAGGCTATTAGATAAAGTTCAGAATTAAGATAAATGCACCTTTTCAGTGAAAATTCAAGTCTTAGCGTAAGTATTTACTTAAATGGTATGAAAGAAAACTCTTCAGACCAACTCTTCAGATGATGCATATTGCTTCGACTCCTTATTTAGGCTGATTTACATCATATCAGAATATGGCTTCATTTTTCTTACTTACAGTAGAAGCCAGCACTAACCCTCTTTTCCTTTACAACTATGTAAAAAAGATGCAGCTCCATCAATGCAGAGAGGTTAACACTTCTGTGCTTCACAGTACACAGCCTCTATGTCTTTCCGTAGTGAAGCTGAACAATAAATTCTGCTAAAAAATTCTTGCCTGTAATTTTCCTCCATCCACTCTTCATGTAGTAGTATAAGGTTATCACTGAGTTTATGTAGCATGGGCTAATTAAGGAGAGGGGGTTTTACATGTACAAAAAGCAACATAGGAATGCCTTGGCAAATGAATATGGCAATTTTGCTCTTCTAGCCACTGATATAACAAAGTTGTTATTTGGAGGAGGAGATAGGGAGGTTTGTTTGTATTTTGGCTTTTTTTACCAAAGGTGGTAGGTGGGTAGCTGAGCTTGCTGGAAAACAGCTTCAACTGATAGAACGATAAAAGCATTCTTGGTCTCAAGCACTGTGCCTGTTGTACGTCTCTGACCGGGACTAACAATAGTTCAGTGGAGGGGAATTTTGTTTACAGCTCTGTTTTGGCAAACCAGGCTCTCCTCTTCAGACCTTGGTCTGCTGGCTGCAGCATCCCTAGGCTGGTCCAGCTGGGAAAGCTTGGAAGTAGATTTTAGGCTGAAATCCCTCTGGTTGTTTAAACTGACAAAATGAAGGATGAATGTAGTTTAGAGGGACAGTACAACACTGAGAAAGCTCAAAAAGAAAAAGTAGCACTGTTTAGCATAAGGGGCAGCTACCTACAAGGTGGCAGTGAATATACCTAGGCTGGAAAGGAGAAACCAAGAGAATTACAGAATGTGTTTTAATAGCAACCAGCAGGACTATTCTGGCATTGTGGCCTTTTCACTTATGACACTAAAACAGGAAGGACAGCATGAAGGCATTACCCCAACATTTTACATATGCGTTTGTAGTATGCTACAGTAGGGCTACCACTCATCTGGACATTTTCAGACACCCCGACACATTCCTTATTTCTGCCTAGAAGTTTTATGTATCTGGATTTTAAACATTTGCCTAAGTGGTTCTGTGAGTAGAAATGTCTGGTTTCTCTCTCAAAAGCCCAGCTCCCCTTTGCCTATTCTTAGCCCTCCTTTATCTTATCTTTTTAAGGAAACAGACTGTTATTTACTATGAACATGTTCAGTGTGCCATCCAGTAGATATTTTCTCCCTATCAGCTGGAAACCACACAAACAACTATGATTAAAATAAAAGCAAAATCATATAATGCTACTTGTTACCATTAGAGAGGCACCACCACGTATTTTGTCCCATGCATTTAACATGCCGTGGGGTAGTGAAATTAGTAAATCCAAGATCACAGTGTTCAGGTGGTTTTTCCTCTGCTGTTGTTTGGAAAATATTTTTGTTAATATAGACACAAATTAAATTTTGAAAACTGCAGGAAGGTACTAACAACAATAGTAAGCTCGTAGTCTCTAAATAGGTTTTTCAAATTGTTACACTGCAGTACACATTGTGTATCATGATCTAAAAAAATTGATTCTTTATGTTGCTTTTTCACAACTACCAAACCTGTTTCTCATTTGAGAGTTAATGAAGAAGTATCTTCTGTTCTGCTGTTGATGAAAGCAAAGTAGCTGGGAAAGTTTTGGCATTTTCACTCCATGTGCTTATTTTGCCAAAGTTTTAAATGCACACATCTGAAAAGTCTTTTGCATTATCTTTAAAAGGCTTTAAAAGGCAGTACCTTTGAAAGACTTTAATTTTTAAAAAAAAAGTATAGAGCTCAAATAAAGAGTGACAGAATGAGCAGTGATTTTCTGACTGGCTTGTAGGAGTCATCAGAGTAACAGGTGCTTCTGAAGAAGCTGCGAGAACCTTGCTTATATGGCACAACCTCTCCATCACATCAGGGAAGGGAATGAGCTGGACTGGGCAAGAGATTAGCTCAAGTCCTGGAAAAAAAGGTTTAATATTCTCTGCCAAAGTTGTTATTATATAGTAACTCCAGATATCTTTGTAATCCTCATTGCAAATTCCAGCAAATTCCACTGTCTAGTAGCATAGCAATTTTATTAAGTTTCTCATTTGGGAGTTATAAGACAAAATAGAAAAATGCACCATATACAGCCTTTCTGCACTCTCTCTCTATACATAATTATGAACTAAAGAGTTTGTTTGTGATCTGCATCCTTCTTATTCCTCTAATGTCCTTCTAGTGTTTTGAGGATGGGATGTCTACACAACATAATACAATGGTGAATCCACGCCCATAATTTAGGAAAGCCAGCATCATATTTTCTACATTTTCTCCAGCTCTTCACCCACTGTGCAATAGCAGATGTGTGGCTGTCCCTGCCAAAGGATTCTGTAGGTGTTGAAAGTTTACCTGAGCTTAAGGAGATGTATTAACTAATGCAAAAGAAATGCATTGAGGGTTACTACATTCACAGAAATAATACCCGGCTCCCAAAGTACCTGATCTAAAAATTGYTGAGGACATTGTTAAGGGGAACTATCATATGTGCTTGCCTTGTATTTACCCCAGCCTAGTTACCCACCTACAGCCCCTGTAAGAGACTGGATGTGGAGTAGGTGGACAACTGGTTTCACTCAGCGCAGCCATTCTCATGTTCTAAACATGTTTCCTCATGGCACCGTGTGACCTAAGAATGAAGTTCAGAAATGGRTCTGAGTGTCAGATGATCAGATCTTTGGCTGTTATTAAATCAACACAGCTTCAGTTCCTAGACTGGATCCTGGTCCTTTACATGAACTGGAGATATGAATTGGACAGAGTGGAGAGCAGTAAAGAAGATTAGTAGCTTTGAATCCTATAGTTGTTGAACTGAAGTAGTGATACAAAACTTATGAACATCATGCCAGTTTGTTTGGGGATTTTTATGTTTGTTTGTTGGGGTTTTTTTTTAATTTTAATAAAYATTACTTACTGGTTGCTGAGATGCATTTACGAAGTAATTTCGCTAAAAGCCAAGTATGTTGCAACCAAGATAATAAAGAACAGAATCTGACCCACAGCTGGAGAAGAAGAGTTTCCTTATCATGAAAATATGCTATTCAACACTTGAAASGTTTCTTATTCACAACAAAAGTTCAGAGTGAATGAAGAGCTGTTAAGTTTCTGGAAACTACAAAACTGGGATACAGTCCATGATCCAAAGCGAAGTGTCATCATGTTCAGTAATGCTAATGTGATTATAATGATCAGAAGTTGATTAAACTACACATGTCTCTGTAATGGTTTCAACATTTTAGTTCACATATTCCTGTTAGGGGACTAAATGTTAATACAGAACTCCACGTAGTACATTCAAATAGCAATTAGTAAGTCAATATTTCTAAGTGACCAGAACTGACCCCCCACATAAGTATAGAAAATAAAGGAYAAAATATGCTTAGGCTAGTACATTTTACAAGAAAAAAGAAAAAGAAGAGGAAATTAAAGCTGATATTAAACTTTAGCCCATAGACAGCAACAGCTGTTAGAACAGGCAGGTAGTATAGTAAAGGTAAAAAGGTTAAAGGCCCKCATGAATATGAAAAGCTTTTAATTACTGCTCATATTGACCCATTGTGTGAAAAGGGACTAGACCTTACAAACTACACCAGAAGGACAGGCCCACCTTGCGGGCCACTTTCAGTGGCCCTGTGCTCAACTCACAGCGTGAGAGACTCAGCTGCTACGGGAAATATGGGGATTGACGGAGGAATCAAAACCAGAAAAAACAAGCCACCCCACCACAATATTTTTGAGTTTGCAAAATCTGTTATATTGTGTGATGAACCGTGATACGCTGATCACTGGAAGCACTTAGCCTTCGTTAGCCCTTAGTTGGTACTCAGCCTTTGAAGCTAAACAGATCTGCGGACAGAGCTGACCACTGGCCAGGAAAATCTGTTCACTCCAACATCTGTCTGCCTGGACAGCTACCTGTGCTACCRCATCTACACTTGACCAGCTTCGTGGCACAGGTCATGAAGTTCATTCAGTTGTATCAAGAACTGGTTTGTGGCATAGACACATCTTCTGGAAAGGTGCTTAGWCTTGTGAAAACATCGAGAGACTGAAAATCTACTTTCTCCCCACATTATTTCAGTGGTCAGCTTCTTATTGTTACAAATGTGAACTTTATTTCTAATCTGCATTTATTATCTTTTACTTYATCTCTTTCATCTCTGCATCTTTGTTACAATCTACTTTACTAGAATAAACTGTTTTAGTTTTCTCAATCAACTCCATTGTAAGCACCATTTCTTTCCCTTTCTCTCACAGTAAGCACGGAGGAAAGCCTGGCATATCTCACCATGAGGGAACTGGCAGGGCGTAAACCCCTTGGGGTTAYTGCAGAGAGAGGGGGGGTTTCCTCCACCCAAAAAAGGCACTGCATCCAACTCTTCTGCCCTTTCAGCTGCTCTGTGGAGCCAACATACCTGAATGCRGCCACAAAGCCTACAAGAAGCAACGGGGGCACCTAAATTTTATCMTTAGAAAACAGAAAATAACTGTTCACAAAAATCAGCTGATCTTTTTTAAAGACTGTTTTTTAAATCTGTTTGCATAACCTACAAGGCTTTAGTCCCAGTTTCATATTTYCTTCTTATGCAGCTAGATGCTACAGGTTATTTCATAATGAGCACTAGCTTTTTCCTTTATCTGCTCTCACTATGAAACACAGCCAACAAAAGAGGAAATTTAAGTAAAAAAACTGACAGAAACAGAAAAATAAACACTTTTCCTTTTTGGAAAAAAACCACAAAACTATCACCAGCAATAAAATTCAAATGTCATCTCAAGTTAGGCACATAGGATTGAGCTATCAATCACAGAAAAAATTCTGCTTGCATGTGCATTGTGGAAAAATATGTTTCAYCAATTTAGGACCACAAACAATCCCACAATTCCCCCAACCATTTTTCTCCATGCTCTTTACTGGATTTAGCATTGTGAAACCAAAGGCTAATTTAGGCAAAGTATATTTTTTTAAGTTTCTTCTAGGACATCTAAATAAGAGTATTGCTGCAGGATGTGTAAAATAATTCTTCTATTCTATTTACTGTAAAGAGCTGCAGCCCAAGACAACTGTTCAGTTTAGGGGATAGTATCYTAAAGACGTAGATCTACTAGAAAGATGGCACGGAAAAAACAGAACTATTGCAGGTCTAGGAAGCCTCTGGAGAAAGACCCAAAAAAATGATGTTTAGTGTGAAGAAGGACATGGTAAATCTTGAGGTACATAAAAGACACTTGACTCTGTTCTCTTTATAAGAGGTAATGGGTCAGTGCAGCCAGAAAGATCGAGGTGAAATAGTAGGAAAATATGATCAAGAACATCGAAGCACTGAAGGTTTTTAAGAACCGGTTAGGCAGATATTTGTCAGAACTGATTAGGTAAAGATGATCTGGCTCTGSGGCAAAGGAATAGAGAAACTGATCTCTTAAAATACTGTCCAGTTGTATTTTCCTTTGATCCGTTCTCTTCCTTATTGGGTCAATAACATTTGCTCAGCATGCATACTGTGAGAGCCCTGTTAAAAGGGCTACATTATTTGACTGCTCATTTCTAAACATCAATTCATTTGAATCTCTTTTCATTGTATGTGTAGATTATTCTATGAAGACACTATCATTACTGTGTTTTGTGAACACTTGATAAATATCAAATTTTGAAAATAAAGGTTTTTGGTTAATAATAAAGATGTAACATTTATAATGCATAAGCATGAGAGACTGACTATTACAAAGGTGTTGGAGTTGAAGAAGGAAAGATTTTCAATTTATAAGAGAAAGCTAGAAAAGCAATCAAAAATGAGAARAAAACTCATTTTATGACATGTGAAGGATACTAAAAGGAAATGTGGCTGGAGCTTACAAATGAGAGAGGGCATCATCTGTTTCATATAAGTTCTACAGCATATTTAGAGTTAATCCCTTATTAGCTAAGTACTTAAGAACATGTGTAAAGTTAAGTGTGAGATCAAGTGTTTGTTGCTTGTTGGAAAAAAAAGGGACCACAGCCAGTAACCGAAGGGATACTTCGGTGGCAATGGTACTTGAGATGTCTACTGAAAGAGCTGGACCACTCCAAATCATTTCATGGGACATACCTAATGGAGAAGACCTAATGATGTCACAGTTATGAAAGGAAAATGCAATCACAGTTACAGACCAACCATAATCATGTATTCTAGTTTATTAAAGCAGAAATTACGTACTAACCAGTGCCTTTGTATCTCACTTGTGTACATGTTGTTATGCATGGTACTAATAGGAAACAAAACAGGTGTGGCAGCAATAACAGGTGAAAAACAAGCTTGCAGCCAAGCAAAACAGTTAACTGTAAGGGTGATTGCTCAGCCTTTCAGTTTTCTTGGTTAATAGTTGTGCTGCAGCCCAGAATATCTGAATTATTCTCAAGGATTCTACTTGCAGAAACATAGGAAAATCACAGCTCATACTATAAAATGCAGGCTAGATAGATTTATTGAAAGCAAAGCATTGCGGTGCTGTCTAGAAAATAGTGAAGACATCTCCTTCCAGGTTTAATTCTCCAATTTCATTACCTCTTTTATGAATCCATCTATTTCTTCTTGTAACCAACTTTGTAAAGAAACAAGTGCAAATGCTTGAAGGTTTATCTGTTGCATTTTACAACTTGATGATGTTGCTGTATCTTATAAACGATCCTTTTATTCTGCTAAGAAAATAAAACTCTGACTAAATACATACACAATACTCAGAAGCATTTTATAATTGCAGCATATTAGGCACTAATACTACTGAAATGCTGACCCAAGAAAAATATCCACGTTATTCACATTGTTTTCAATGCTATGTTATCAAAGTAATAAACATTTTCTCATTTGAATATCAGATGTGATTCACTAATCTAGAAAATTAGATTTCTGAAAGAACACAGATTACATTTGCCAAAAATCTATCAGAAYCATTCCACTCTTTTTAATAAACTTGCTCAGGGCAAAAGCTATACAGAAGGAATCAATATGATTTTTTTAAAAAATCGCCATTATCATTCATTTATTCAAATAGGGACCTTAACCTTAAGTAAAATAGAGCTGCAGAGACGCAAAGGAAGTACATATGTATAATTCCTACACATACTTATTTATTATTTTAATTAATTATTTATTATTAAGAGTATTTTTTTAAACCTCACAGGAGTTTAATTAAAATTACAGTAGGCTCCGAGAATGAAAAGTGCACATACAGAACACTTTCATCTATCAAAGTGAAGTCAAAATCATTTCAGTGCTTGTTAACTTATAAGCAATTCTTTTTCTGTAGAAGTGCAAATAAACAGTTACACACACACACGCACTCAACGAGGGTGAGAAATCATGGAGAAAATGAAAGTCCACATAACCAAGGTAGTGGAGATAGGAAACAAACAGCTCTCTAGCCTGATGGTACCCCTCCTAAGCAAGAGCAGCAAGTGTTATTTGTTACTAGACCAAAAACCTGGCTGCACACATGGCTGCAATGTCAGTTTACTTGAGTAGTCAGGTACTTCCATTGGGTAAAGGTCTGCAGTGCTCATGGCAGCCTGATCCTCCTCAGTCTCCTAACACAGGAATGATGGTATTGAGATAGAGAGCACAGCTCCGGTTCTTTCATGCTCGCCATGCACTGTCAGGGAGAAGAGATTCAGGCTGGTGGGCCTCTGAATACCAAAAGCAGATGTTAAATGGCAGCCATGAAGGTGATGAGGGTCCAGCTACCTCCACCCACCTCCTGGGTCAAGTGGGCACAGACCTCACCAAGACAGATCTTGCTTGGCACCTTCTATCTTCAGGGACACTTGGGAACAGATTACATGTTCAATTATTAAGTTGCTGCAACAGTTTTTGTCATTTGGGGGCTGGTGCAAATCTGGCTCAGATCATACTAAAGTCCACTCTGTCACTGTCTACATTACTTGAGTCTGGTTTAGGCTGTCTTTAAATTAACCTCCCACCAATGTGTTCTCACTGTGGTATGGTCAAACCATGCTAGCAGTACAGCTCAGGAAAGTTTATTATGCTAACAGGTTAGTCCAGAAATATCAATAAATGTACATTAATTCTAATTAAAAGGTGAAGCCAGCTGTTGTCCTTAGATACAGGATCATAGAATAGTTGTGGTTGGAAGGGACCTTTAAAGGTCATCTAGTCCAACCCCCCTGCAATGAGCAGGGACATCTTCAACCAGGTCAGGTTGCTCTGAGCCCCGTCCAACCTCACCTTGAATGGTTCCAGGGATGGGGCAACTACCACCTCTCTGGACAACCTGTGCCAGTGTTTCACCACCCTCAGTGTAAAAAATTTCTTCCTTATATCTACTCTAAATCTATCCTCTTTTAGTTTAAAAACATTCCCCCTCATCCTGCTGCAACACACCCTGCTAAAAAGTTTGTCCCCATCTTTCCTATAAGCCCCCTTTAATACTGACAGGCCGCAATAAGGTTTCCCCAGAGCCTTCTCTTCTCCAAGCTGAACAACCCCAACTCTCTCAGCCTTTCTTCAAAGGAGAGGTGTTCCATCCCCCTGATCATTTCTGTGRCCCTCCTCTGGACCTGCTCCAACAGGCCCATGTCTTTCCTGTGCTGAGGGCTCCAGAGCTGGACACAGGACTGCAGGTGGGGTTTCACCAGAGCAGAGGGGCAGAATCCCCTCCCTCGACCTGCTGGCCACRCTGCTTTTGATGCAGCTCAGCATACGGTTGGCATTGTGGGCTGCGAGCGCACATTGCCAGCTCATGTCCAGCTTTTCATCCACCAGCACCCCCAAGTCCTTTTTAGCAGGGCTGCTCTCAATCCCTTGATCCCCCAGCCTGTATTGATGCCSGGGGGTTGCCCCGACCCACRTGCAGGACCTTGCACTTGGCCTTGTTGAACCTCATGRGGTTCACATGGGCCCCACTTCTTGAGCTTGCCCARGTCCCTCTGGATGGCATCCCGTCCCTCAGGTGTGTCAACCGCACCATTCAGCTTGGTGTTGTCTGCAAACTTACTGAGGGTGCACTCAATCCCACTATGCCATTGATGAAGACATTAAATGGTACCGGTCCCAATATGGACCCCTGTGGAACACCGCTCAACACCAATCTCCATCTGGAACATTGAGCCATTGACCACTACCCTCTGGATGCGACCATGCAAGCAATTCCTCACCCACTGAACAGTCCACCCATCAAATCCATACCTCTCCAGTTTAGAGAGAAGGATGTTGTGGGGGACGGTGTCAAAGGCCTCACAGAGGTCCAGATAGATGACATCTGTAGCCCTTCCCATGTCCACTGATGTAGTCACTCCATCATAGAAGGCCACGAGGTTGGTCAGGCAGGACTTGCCCTTGGTGAAGCCATGCTGGCTGTCTCGAATCACCTCCCTGTCCTCCATGTGCCTTAGCATAGTTCCCAGGAGGATCTGTTCCATGATCTTCCCAGGCACAGAGGTGAGACTAACTGGCCTGTAGTTCCCTGGGTCTTCCTTTTTTCCCTTTTTAAATATGGGGGTTATGCTTCCCATTTTTCAAAAAGGAATGCTCAAATGTGTGATAATTGACTGCACTACAAACCATACAGATGTCAAGGCACATTGGCCAGCTAAAATCTTTTAAAAACAGCTTCCTTTGGGATTAGACTGTCACCAGGCCAAATAAGCAGATGTATTTTGTTGAGGTGTTCAGTGAAGAGTAAGGGAAAGTGAAGTATACATTTCAGTGAACTGTGTGTAGCTGTTTCTTTTCTGGTTTAACATTTGGTACAACCACACTGGGGAAATTGCTCAAAACCTTCATCTTTTCRTGTTTACTACTTAAAACATACACTCTCAATACCGCAGCCTTCTGCAGGACTTTCTAGTTCAGTCTTGCTTCAAATTCACAAGGCCGAAGGTAAAAAYGTTTACACAGGATCTGCACAGAAAAATCTCTCCCTGAAAAGTTTGCCACAGTATCTACAACAGAGGTAACTCAAAGGTGAATCTCACAGCTTTGCTACACAGACATCACCAGATACTAGTCAGAGGAAGCTTTTTTTTTTCCCCCTTTTGTTTACAGTGATTGAATACCAAAAGAAAAAAAATAGTGACCTATTTATGTTGCACCTTCTTTAAGCCTAGAAATCTTTGTAATAATGTCATGAAATTGTGTCTGAATATTCATATATGCAGAGATATGAAAGCTTTTTCCATGTTAAGGCAAGTGGCATAATGGTAAAGCATAGCCCAAGCTTGCTTAAGGTAAACTGGCACCAAAGTTGTAATATTTCATTGTGCTAGATGTCAAGACATACCAAGAAGGCAGGACAAAATGGATGAGCCTAGTGATGGCCAGCAAAGGACACGCTCTGTCCCAGGRCCTGGCTAGTACAGAACACTTTTAGCTTACTGACGTTACTAAAATGTTTGAAGAAAATAAGATAAGAAATCCGCCCAATCTGGTTTGCAAGTTTTTGATGAACATATGGAACATCCTGCTGGTGAGCAAGTGAGGTTTACAGCCATATGTTCAGCCAGTCTCTGGTATGAATATTGCAAGTTTGCAACATGCCAAGAATTGATCATGTAAATTTATATTTCTGATGATGCTGTTATAACGATCATAGTGACCTAGTTGAGCTTGATCAACCTAGTCTTTCCCAGGGACAAGAGGTAGGGAGAAGAGTATTTTCTTGTTTTTATCATTGTTGCTGTTGAGTTGTTTGGTGTGGGGAGCTTAGGGTTTTTTGTTTAATTGCCATTCGATATATGCCTGATGTTGAATAGGAACTGCAAAGACCAGTCTGAACACCAAGCCAAGTACATGTTACACAAACCTCATCTGCATTAAATGCAGAAGGTCCAGCAATSTGGTGGTGCCCTACCTCCACTGAAGGCAAGAAAAAGGTGGCACTCAGGAAAAAGAAATAGAAAACAATAGAGGAATTTCTTGGGGGAGACAGATAGCCAAGACCTGCCGAGACYCCTGAGGAGAGCTGAAAGCATTTCTTGGATAAGGCTAGGAGACGAGCAGTATGGCTTGCTTTCTAAAGTCTAAGACGACTAGATCTAGAAAGAACCACAGAATTGTTATTGACAGATTTGCTCAGACTGGAAATGTCTGTGAAAAYTAGAAACGCTTGTCTTTTGGCTCCTCCTGGGCAGGGGATCAGTGGAGTACTCACCAGCTGATTTCAGTGAATTGGAGACTTTGAGCCACAGAAGTTTAGATGCTGACCAGTCTAAGCACGAGACCTCCTRGAAGACCTGCCTGGGAGAACTCTCCTGAATCCAGGAAGACACCGGAAAGAGCAGCTTTAGCAGCTGCAATGAGAAAAAGATTTGGCACTGGTGAAGAATAACTGCCACTGMGGGTATCTCCCTGGCAAAGAACTGTATTTGAAACACAGTAATGAAGGCTCCAAGTACAGAGCAAGTTCACCAAGACAATTAATAAAATAATAGGAATGGGACAGGTGAGATTTCTGTAAGCCTCATGTTCCCATGTAGAGAATAGATACAGCTAGAATAATAYCAATGCAGATGAAAGAACTTGCTATCTGTGTCAAACCCACATCATCTTCGAATAACCTGCTTGTGCAGTATCACTCCAGCAGCATATTATTTCACAGCTGTAACAAGGCCAAAGCCACATTAARCTTAAACAGAAGGGATTGTGTTTGTAATACTTTACTAGACAGAGYCCTTTCAAGGAGTCCGACACATTTCAAAGAAACTTGGGAACAAATTAGTCATGGTCAGCAAGGCTCTTGAGCAGCAAAGCAAGACGTCTGATAAGTAGCTTAAGATTTAACAACTACCTCCRAGAATTTCTGAGCATTACATAGATTATTCATCTTCTGACCTACTGCATCTTAAATAGAAGCAGAAACAAACCACATAGATGAATATTTACATGTTTACACACAAAAAAAAGTAGCTTGATATTCCCAAATGTCAAACCAGCCTTCARAGAAATTTCTCTCTTATATACATTGTTTACCTGTTGTCCTAACCTCTGATCTTTTATAAAGCAGTAGAGTGTCTTGGCTCTGCTGACAAGGTGAACTGACTAGATTGGAGATGAGGCAGAGGAAAACCGCCATATTCTGTGTACAATTCTGTTTTCAAAAGCAACACACAGAAACCTCCAGTTCCCATCTCTGAAAAGAGAGAATAGYTTCCTTTCCCTCTTGATCCTGACTGAGAGATCTTTTATGACAACGATAGTTTCATGYCAAGATTAGGTAAATTGCTACGGAGAAACTGTAAGAGAGTTTGTGTGCATTGATGGGGCATTTGAGCACCGTAATAGTTCGGAGGCTTACTTACCCTCCTTCCCCTTTCATATCAACAGAGCAACCAAGCACTCTAATCTTTTATAAGAGGGGAATTCAAAGGAAACCAGATTTTGGGCAACAGACATAAAAGCTCAGAAGTCCTTTATCTGACTTAATAAAATTTTCTCAGTTCCTATAGCAAAGAAACAGTGTCATTTTTTGTGTCAGTAAGTACCCTATGATASAATGAAAGGCTGTTTATTTTAACTTTTATAAAAGCCTAGACCCTAAAACCTGGTGCTTTGCATCCTGCACTTTGTCTTCTGACTAAAGGACAAACTGTACTGATACACAAAGGTRACAAAGAAGTGAAAGAATTCCAGAAGAGAAAAATGTTATGACATCAGGCTCAGTATCTGGGATGAAAAGACTTCTTAAAACAAATAACAAGCAAAAAGAGCAAGAMGACTGTAAAATACAGCAAGAAGGAAGTAAGCAAGAAGGAAGGTGGATTCTCATCGTAAGCATATTTAGCYTGCAAAACTTGTACTGACACATAGAACATATTGGCTGGTCACAGAGAAGCGCTAGCACCTAAAATGAGAATTTAGGTAAAGCATTTCTACCTCATGGGATCCTTCATCTTCTCTCCTTTTCCATTTTATATTTAAGGTTTGTCTTGGGGAATTCTGACACAGATTTTAAACAATCACATAAGGAATGTTTGCCTCCCTTGTGCATTACAGGGACCTTGACTGTAATCTAGATGGGCTGCCTGGGCTATTTAGATTAAGACAATTTCTTGGGGTAGCAAACTTCTCTTAAACTACACTTGACAGCGGATGGATGTCTAGTTGCATTATGCCCATCAGATTCACTGTCTGAAGGCTTGTAAGAGGGTCYTCAAAAAGGAGACTTTCAGCTGTTGCCTAAAGCATCTTTATGTGGCAGCATTCCTCCAAGGCGGCAGAGAACCTGTAGGTCCATCACAGGACTCTAGGCACATTGTAGCTATGTTAGAAAGGGAACAAGTATTTCACTGAAATGTGTCTGTAGTTTCAGAAATGTTTCATAAACCTTTAAGAAATATAACATTTATTTTATCTCCCAGGAGATATCATCTAACAGAACAATAAAACACATAGAGACAAACTGAGAACCCAACAGAGCTCTGATTCACTACAGATTTTCAGTATAATTACATTTTATAGCATTAACTCTGTATTCTTTGGGAAACATTTTTTTGCAAGAATTTATTGGTTTGCTTTTCTGTTAAAAACAAACAAACAAAACTTTTCTTGGAAATTGCRCAATTGGAACCTGGGAAAAAATTTACTCTTCCCTTATAGCTGTTCCYTAGCAAACGAAAAGGAACAGAAAGAGTGAAAGTGGTGAACACCGGCATAGAGTAGAAGAAACCAGAACATTATGTAAAGCCCCCCTCCATGGAAGGGCTGACCATGGGAATCATTAAAAATGAGATTGTGTTCTTACGGGGGATATCTGGGGCATGATGTTTGGAAAAAGCTGGGCTGGCTGCAGTTAATAAGAACTGACTACCTTGGGTTCTTCAGAAAGTCTGCAGCATTTGAAGCTGTGTAATAGACAGTGCAGCCAGAGTCTGTCCAATACAATTCTCTCAGCTCTGTTTTACWCATTATGACCTTAGTTTTACTGTGACAAATGCTCCCAAAGACTTCCAGTCTGTTAAGAGAAAGATCAAAGACAAGTTTCTTCCTCCTGGTTGTTGTAGCATTTACATCCACTTCCAGTGACTTCTTTCTTGCAAATGGGCAGCCCCTTGTGAAGTACTGTGCTCGTATGCTGACTTCTGTGTAGACATGAACTTTGGGTTTACCTCTTCAATAACACCTCTGAGGGACTGACTGTGAAATGGTAATTCCTAACCAAGAGACCACATGATTTTTTAAGTTTTTGCATTAAAAAAAGCAGTATTTCAWGAAGTAGGAAACAAATTCAAAAACAAATGGTTGTATGTTTCTGTTCAAGGAAAACATCTTCCAGGGGAAAAATAATTGAAGATTTTTTCATTATCTTTAAAACAGATAAGAGCTATATCATGAAAAGGTAAAAAAAGGGCACTGTCTCCCTTGGCTGCCCTAGAAATCTTACACAATGAGAATGCTCAAGACTGTCTTGCTCAAAGCTTCTATAACTCCATCACCCTGCTAAGGCTCAGCAAAGCAAAAAGAATGTACAGCAAAGGAAGCAGCAAGTGTTTCAGTCTCATACTAGAGTCCTGCTTCAGGACTAGAGAGCAGAGTCTTTTGGAACCCAGGATATCTCATGCTTCTGAAACTCAGTTTCTGCCACCACAGAGGGTCCCCATCCCAAGCAAAGCCCTAGGCTTCCCATCTCACAGCCTCCCCACTCTTGTTGCAGACCTCCTCTGAGCATTTCCCAGTTTTTTCTACCTCTTAAGGACCCATCTCCCTTTCCAAGTCATTCTGTCCCCAAACTGCTCACACCTCAGCCTACCATCGTCCCAGGTCTCATACATGTCTGGACTCTTGTCAAAACTCACCTCCTCCACCTTTTTCCCTCTTACARAAGAGCTGATGCCCAATGTAACAGACCATTTTTTGGATGCCAGCTTTGACCTATTAAAACACATGGCCCAGGAAATTAATTAGAGCAGCCTGACATGCCTTGTTCTTCACAAATCCAGGTAGCTGTTATTCATCTGCATATTGTCTTCTAAGTCTGTACTTATGTTCACAGTCCTATGTATTGCTTCCATGATTATTTATTCCATAATTTATGCAGTTATTAAAATTACATAGAAAAATCTATAATTCCCTAGCTACTCTTTCTCTAAGTCATGGACTGTGCTTACCCTTTCTCTATCATCCCTGAACTCCCAGGGTTAACTGCTAATAGTTCTGTGATTGCTCTACAGATTACCAGACCTGTGATTTTTCAGTCACATCATCCCACCAACTTAAAAGAGTAACTAGGACCTCTGATAAACTGGAGGGCATAGGTGGCTTCTGGCATGAACAGCTGGGTTTAGCTGGCATTGAATTCTTCATTAGTTAAAACCAGCTTCCAAGTCAATGCAGACAACAACTTCAGGGATCAGAAAAAGAATTAATTAGCTTCTCATTAAAAGCTAATAAGCCAAAATAAAATTCAGGTAGGCTTGGCAGTGGAAGGCCGTGATCTTTCTCTGTTTATTTTCAGGTGAATGCAAGAAGAAATCATTGGATTTAGAAAAGCTTCTTCTGCTATCCCTATTTGTATTACACCAGGGAGATGGGAACCAACAACAGTTCCAGACCCACATATTTAACTTTCCACTCTGGACAATATAGCAACTATGGGGAAGTAAGTGTCACAGATAAGGTACATTACCGCTCCACAGGACAAAGCACTTCGTTCTTGGGTTTGGTAATTCAGAAGGCAGTGGATTGCCTACACCCACCTGGGAATCTTCACCTGAAAACAACTAACTCACATTTCCAAAGGAAGCTTTGACTCGCAACCCTGTCCAGGATAACAGCCTGGCACTTTTAGCTTTCTTGCACATCTCTAGCAATAACAAACTGCCAACTGGTAACTGGGTAAKATGTCACAGAAAGCTGGGAAAAAGAGCAAAGCCAAACTTTCAGGCTAGACATATAACAGTGACAGCTCTTGGTATTAACAGGCAGAAGTAAATTACACTGCCAGAATAATTTTGGGCCCAAGCGAACACACACTTAGTATCTTCATGTTATGCTAGTATCCTCTTATATTTATTTTATTTGTAGCAAACCTAAAGATGTAGACTGCATTGTAAGCAGACAGTTTCAGACTTTTTTCCTATCAATCACAGCTAGATTCTTAATAAGAAGAACTAATTTTATAGCTCCTATCTCATTGTGTAGCTGTGTAATTTTGTTCTATTTTCTGATGTTTTTCTATTCTTAGGCTAATGCTGGCTAAGGTAAGGTACTTTTCTAATAGCATTGCAAGCTGAGCTTAAGAAGGGCAAAGATTAGGGTATGAAAGGAATTTTTCTGATGCACATTTTAATATAATAATTGGTAGTTAAGCAAGACAGTGTATCACTAGAATCGTGACTAGTCAGCAATATTCACTCTCATTCATAGTTGCATGCAATACTACAGACAAGATTTTAATGTAAGCAGACGCCCTCCCAAAAAGCAAAAGTTTCTACTGTAGTCTGCAGTGCCCTGCTCCTCACTGGAAAAGTATGCAGGTAAATTACAACCAAAYCAAATACTTCAGACAAACATTAAAAATAGCTTTCCTTTGCCACACAGCATTCAGYTGAATGCTCAGGATGATAGTCCTGCACCAAGGACAGCTCTATCTGCATTGTTGTCTTTAGAATCTATCAAATGAAATTACATTTAAATCCATTCCCCTTATTTGCTCCTCATAATGTCATCATAATGCCTTGTGTCATGAATATGTTCTCCKCAGAAGCAGATTGTGTGATTCCTTTTTCCCTATATTATGAGGATGGGGAGAGAATAAGAGGCTGAAGTTTTAGTGAGTAGTCTTACTTGGATATAGAAAGAAAAATGTGCCAAGAAAAAAAACAGGTCTTCCAAAGCAAATTAGTTTGTGTAATAGAAAGAAGAGAGAGAGAAATGGGTTGGGGAAAGATTTTGCAAAAATTTTGAAAATTCCTTCCTCAAAGTTAACTAAAAAGGGACCAATGTGCCAYAAAATGAAATCATCTCTCATCTTTATTCATGATATATTCTAATTTGATTAGTAACAACCTGACCCAACATGCCTGGCTATTTATATATATTTTATTGAGAATGATTCTGTTAAATTTCCTGCCCACAGACTTTTTTCTAACACAGATGAATGGAGAAATTGAGAACAGAAGCCACTTAATACAGAAATAGTATCCGGATGACAATAATGGCAACGTTATAACATGGGTAGTAACTCAGGGTACATCATGTTCGTGTTCTCTATGCTACTCTGAACAATGGATGCATCAAGAAAATATGATCTCATCGCTTGAGAGCATACATCAGGTTRAAGGGTGAATTTAACCAATCTCAGGTACATGATTTAGGTTTGAGATTATGAAAAGCGAGGTTCTAAACCTACATCTTTGAAATCAAAGTCCACAGCATAATAACAAAGAAATGATTTGGAACAATTTAAATATTTCCCAGGGGAAAACACAGCTTAATCAAAAATTAAAAGAAACACTTTGGGTAAAAGAACTGATTTARCCAAAAAGGTTTTTTTAGACTGAAAGAAAGGGGAATGCATCTAAACRGCCCCAAATGAATCACGGCCTTTTTCTCCATTTTTTTTCCCTTTCTCTGTGCTTATAAGCAACATATTAAGAAGCATAAAACAAAGTATCCAGTTCCAAGAGGTCTAAAATGAAATATTTATCTTTCAAAACTTTATATCTTTCCATCTAAATTCAGGATTAATTCTGAACAGGAGAAAAACAACATTCAATATCCTTCACAGAGTGGGATTTTTCACTTACAACAGTTTTCTGGCAAAGTCAATTGCTGAGAGCTGGTAGCAAAACTCTGGAGTCCTTAAAATTGTAGCCTACTCTCATACTAGGGAATGGCAATATTACTGAAATAGCAAACTGGGGAGGAGACTCAATAAGATGACATTCTTTTCACCTGGAAAGAATTAGGAAGAAACCAGCAGGTTGCTAGAAATATCACTGAGCTTTGTCTGGTTTCATTACAGATCCCAGAACTACAGCTTTTRGCAAAGATTCAGGTAAATACTCAGGTTTTTCAGGCATCTCCTCAGTCCAAGTCTTTTTGGGGTCTCTTCGTTGCAACGGCAAACCTGAGTCAGAGTCTTTCTTGCTGAAGTAACAAAGCTATCGGATCTTAGGGAAAAATGAGCAACCCTTTACATTAAATGTGTAATAGAGTACAACTAGTACTTATGGTCTATTTATTTTTTTTTAAACCTACAGATTTCCTCTTGCAAGCAGAGCAGGTAGAATGAGAAATGCATGGTAAGAAGTTTGCAGAATTGCTACAGAATTTGTCCCCTGCTTGAACAAGAGAGGAGAGGGGAGTGCAGAAATGATGTAGCAACCTCACCTTCCCTAATACTGGTTACTGGATCCTACAGGAACAAAGTGTTTACATTTTAAGAAGCAGAAGCCTGACATGACTGATGTGTTTGGAAGCTCTTCCACATCTTCCATGTAGTAATGTAAAAGCCCAGACACAACTTTTTTAGGATCTTGCTTTAAACATTACCTTTGTCATGTACAGTAAAACAGCACTRTTCAATGTATTATAGAAGGATGAAGAGGAACGTATGTTTGCCTTTCCCTGTAAGCCTTATATGAGCAATTTATAAGGCAAGGTAAATGCCTTCAAAATCACTGGCTGTTCAGTATAAAAAAAGTAAAAAATAACCTTCTCATGATACTCTGAAAGTCTGAGTCTATTTGAATGAAATCAGAGGGATTTGCTCATTGAGAATCAAGTACTGAAAGGTTGAGTTGAATTAAGAGGAAATGTAGAAAGAATCAAATGTGCAAGGCCAAAATCCATTACAGCCAATGACTGTATTTACCTCAGTGAAGGATTTTCCTCATAAACTATTGATTTTTGCCTTCTTCACCAAAAGCAATTCCCTTTTAAATCTAATTCAAAGGCTATGATAAAATATGACAGATTTTTGTCAATTACATTCATTTGCATAGCATTAGCCCCAGCTGAGGAGGGAATATCTTTATATTAACAGCTGTAAAAATTCAAAGTAAGATCATGAGTAAGGCAAAGCTGTAAGAAAAGTAAGGAAAGAGGGGATCAAATCATATCTGTAACGTGGAAATGATAATAACCTAGAAATAGCACCCTACAGGATGGCAACTACCATAGCCATGTAAACTATTGAACTTACAAGCAACAGAGGATCTGGGTCTTGTGACTGTGATGCATGATCTGTTCTGAAATTAAGCCACAGATGGATTTAGCCATTTAAGTGATATAGCTATATGGAAGCACACTAGCTCCCTTGTTTAACCTTAGAGCTGAAGATGTTAATCTCTCCAGATGCCATAGCAAAATCCAACRGGAATCACAATTCTCAATTGAGTTTGTTAACATAAACTCAATCTGGTTACATTTTATATTACCTGCTGTGAACCAATGCACCCTAAAACTGTACAGACTCTCTGTTCAGTTGCTGCAAAAGTTCTCACCAGTTACCAACCRGCTGTTGTCCACTGCTTATAAACAAACAGAAAGTTACCCTGCCAAAATTCAGTGCCTTCTTTTCTTTTTAGCAAAAAGAAATAGAAGATGACGACAGAACTAATTTCAGCCTAGCTCAAGACATGGCATTACCATTTCAATAAATTTGTAGCTGAGACCTAATAATAGTACTAGTTTTGTTTTGCTGTTTAAAGATACCATTTCCTGAACAGTACCTAATCACAGAGGAAGTGCCAGTATTCAGCCACTACCTGGATCTTTCAARCGTTATCACATCTAAGTGCAATCAAACTCAAAAGTCTTTTTAGATGTACTACTGAAAACCCTAATAAGTCATTTAAAAATCTACCCTGAAATGCTTCTKGTTTAGGTTTGTCATATGATACTGTGATAATCTTTATATTTCTACATGCTAAATGTACCGTGTTATAARTGGCGAGTAGTTTGAGAATGGCTTTCAGGTCCTGTAAGTTCCTAGGACTTGCATCTTTCTCTGGACTTGCATCCCTTGAAGCTTGCTACAATTCCTGCCTTGCCTCAATCACATGGTTCTACTTTCTGGAAGTGGCTGCACTCAGCTAATATTATTATGGGATACACAGTGTCCTTCTTTATTACCAAGAAGACCCACTCTCTTCTAAAGTAGAAAACATTGTGACAGATTTTATTCTTATTGAGAAACTATTAATGCTCGCTTACTTAGCAAAGTATCTTTCAGAGTTTTAGAAAAGATTATTGTTCATTTTTGGTATCTTCAACATAAGATACGTTTCTATACAAGATTTTTAGTCCTGGGAGAACTCTGGTGCCTTTGAAGACCTATTATGGGAAGACTTAAAYGATTTTTGTTGGAGTGGATCTGAAGGACATTTGATAAGTGCTTATTTCTTCTAGAAAAATACAAAAAAAAATTATTTCCTGACCTGAAGAATTTACTGTTGCAGTAACTCATCAGTTCATAGAAGAATATCCTAATTCTGTTGTGTGTTTTAAGGATCATCACTGTGTACTTAAGCAGATTCAACAACTCCGATGGATCGTCGTGATACAATGTCGTGGTGTCATCACTGTGTATTATGCCATGATGGGAAGTTGTTCCTTTTGAGGTAGTACAATAATGAGGACACATCACAAAGCCATTTCCTGGTTTTGCCTTACTACACATGGAGATGAATACAGCAGTTCAAATTTGCCTTTCCAGTGCTAAGTCTAATATGCAAATATGGCCAGATATTCCTATTTTCAAGAAAGAAAAGAGAACGGAGGAACAGAGAATTAGTTGTAGTGACAGAAAGGACTACTACCGTAAATTGACTTGTTCATTCTTCCAAGGGAAGCCCATTATTTCTGATTGATCTGACTATTCAAAAGGACCTCTTGTCCTTAATTTGAGGCCCTGAAGTGATGAAAAACTTGCCATACTTATGAATAAGTTGTCCTAGCAACCATTTGCACTTCATTTCTAGATTAAGTCTATCTTCAAATTCCAGCCACTAAATTGTCTTACATCTTTACCCCTTTCTATCATACAACTTCTCTCCWTATAGGTTTTTTTTGGAGATTGTTAAACTCATCTCTTAATTTCATTCCAAATAACCCATAGACCTTGAGCTTTTTAATCTCTCATTTATAAGGTGTCTTTTCAATATCTAAAATCACTGCTATTGCTGAAGCTGTCCAAACTTACTGGGCTTTTTAAAGAACTTGCCTCCACATTGCCATTGCTCTTCTCATAAATGCCATATGCAGAGAAAAGAGCATCTATTTACTTCACATTAAAATCCTTTTTCTCAATAACCTTCAGTGATGCTCTGATGAGCTCCAGAAAGTTATAAGAATGGCTGGAAAAAAAGAGAAGTGGCAGAAATAATCAGGGATTACACAAAACTGAGAAGYTGAATGTCAGAAAACATCTGCAAGCTAGCACATGTAGGCCACTTGGCAGTGGGGAAGTAGTTTCTATGGTAGGAGCACAGAAGACAACTGGGCAGTGGAGCAGTCCCATACCAGCAGTTCTCCCAGGAAAAAATGCTTAGATGGGGAAAAGGAAACTGAAGATCTTAGTATGGGGACAGAAAATAGTTGTAGCCTTGGTGGAAAGTTAAGTCCAGGTATCTAAGACCCCACAATTACAAAGCAGAAGCACAAGAACCTGAGCCTATAAAATTGTTTTCTTCCAGAAAAATCTACCCATCCATTACTATAGGGCTGATAGGGAAAAGGTTGGGCTTCCAAGGAACTGCTCTTCTGGCAGCTAGAGAAATACAAAGATGGATAAAATATAAGAAATACACCAGCCCAAGAATGATAAATAGTTCTAATGGCCAAATGTACAGAACAGTGACTGGWAAGGAAGACAGGAGAAGATGAATACATATACATCCATATATCAGTGGACTTCTCATAGGGCATATGTACTTGTGCATATTTGGAGAGAGCATAAAAACTTGATGGGTACAGGATTAAAGAGTMCCTCAAGAAAATACATATTAACTAGGAAACAGTCACTCAGCTTCTAAAGATCTAGTGCTTACTGCARGGAGGAATATTTAAGTGTGCCTTAAGCACGATCTAAAATGACATATTTGAGAGGATTTCATGAAGAAATAGCATTACCAGAAACTTGATGATGGCAAAGCTCTGAATCTCCTTTTGGCAACAAAACCAGGTCCTGAAATCTTTTCATTTTCATCACCACTGAGACCCTTTTTCTGCTACCCAGGTGTCCTTCATTTGAGGTCCAAGCAAGTCTTTTACAGCCATTTTGTCCTGACTGTGGTGCTTTAGGACTGAGGTTCAGCAGGCAATTCAAAAGAAAAGGTCGTTTTGTTAATAARTAACCAGGGAATCCCTTTAAGGATATTTCCTGTCTGGTTCTGCAAATTGCTCAACATTTGTAAAGAGGAGAACACAGCTTTTTCCATACATCATTTAATCCATTGTAGCTGTGCTGAATCAGCAAAGCTTGGGTGTGGCAGACTCTTTTCTTCCACAGGCAAGCCTTCATTTACTCCACATACACAGGGAAAATGAACCACTTGGCTTCCATGTTTTTGTAGCTAGAAAGCACCATGTTTCTGTAGACAGAAAGCAGCAGGGATCTGACTTTAGCATAAATATACCTTTCAGGTCAGGCACAGACACGTGGAGAGAAGTGGGGGAAAAAGGGAACAACCAAGGTTAGTGCGTCCCTTTCCACTGGCTGTGATTCAGTGCCTTCAGGTTCTGGCTGTGACAATTCAAGTGCATCTAAACAGCTCAAAAATCCTCGCATACCTCAARGACAATCAGGCTCTTCTGCCACATATAGCTCATGGACATGTTTTTGATCTGTGAGTAATTGTTATCTGYCTCCTTTCACCACTGTTATTTCACCGGTTCACCTCAGTACCACAATACAGGGACCTTCAGGGACTATTCAAGATCCATTTTGATTTCTTCTTGAAGAACSACCACATTTCTTAGAGACCACTGTTTGTCTCCCTTTTATTGACATACTGAGAGTGAGGAAAAAAGGAGTAAAATGCTTAAAATTTGAGGAGGGAGCGGCGAAGAGAGATAAGTAAGAATAATAGAAAGAGACATTTGCAGATTCTTTGTGACTATAGCCCTTCATTCCAGGAACATCTCTCTTCTTACTCCCACTTTTTTGTGGTCTTGACCAGACTAATTTTTGAAGTTTTGAAAGTGAAGGTAAYGCCTTCAACCAATAATACATCCAATCAATAATGCATGACACCTGATAGGAATTTTATGAAGATTGAAGGTCAAAAATTTACTCGTAATACAGTCATGTTTTAACAGAGATTCCCTCAAACTCTCACCTACTTAAATTGCCACCTCTGGCCCATCTGAGCATTTCTCCTTGCCTGCTGCTGGTGGCAGGGCGATTTTCACTTTCCTTTGACCACTCAGTTCGTCTCCTTTTAGATTTCACAAGCAGGTCTTGACTATTCTTCTCCCAGTTAATCTATGRTAACTTCTAGTCTGCAAGTGCTACAAGACCTCAGAGCTAACATGATGGAAAAGATTACTGGTTACCAGATGAGAGGTCTTACATCCAGAAGTAACAACATGTTAAAACAAATGAATGAAAGAATAGGTGAATATTATGCTATGAAAACATCTGTGGGCTTGGGATGTTGCCCACTGTATACAGTGGCAGTTAAATTCTTCCCTTGATTACAAAACCATGAGAATACTAGTTACATCCTAAAAAAAAAAGAGGTAACAAATATTACTCTAAGATGGTGCAGAGGACTTGCCAAAAAGGAGACTTAGGAGACTGTCTGCTTTTGTCTGCATCTAATATGTCCAGGAAACAAGAATTTGTCTACAGTTTTTGACTATAAAAACAAAATAAATAAAACCAACAAGATTGCATCAACAGTATTCCTGACCTGCAGCTCTGCAGACTTCAAATTCAARCAGCAGAATGACAAACGTTTACAAACTTACAAAACCCAACATATCAAACCCCTGATAGTTGTCAGGGGCGAGC
Organism: Oceanodroma leucorhoa; assembly: GCA_030449065.1. Taxonomy (NCBI): domain Eukaryota; kingdom Metazoa; phylum Chordata; class Aves; order Procellariiformes; genus Oceanodroma; species Oceanodroma leucorhoa. Next base: position 4,016,132 of record JASVER010000017.1, read on the forward strand.
TACAAGTGCACCGGGGCAGTCCTGTGCAGAAGGGACACTGGTCCCCCTCTGCYGCTCACCAACCTGCCAGCAGTGAACTGGCCACAGGCTGCTTCATACCTGTGTTGGACAGTGAAAGCTTGCTCTAACAATATCCATGTGTATCGAGTAACATTGGTTATACCYAGCAATGAGTAGAACTGCTAGCAGGGGCTTCATATAACAACACATTTTTACAGAGGATGCGTAYGATCATAACTGAGTATGATCGTAAGACATTTCTCTATTCTTGGACTTTTACTTTATCGGTTTGGGATGCTGGACAAAACGCCCTGCTTTACTAACCTATCATGTGTGTAAATAAGTATGGTTTTTTTGTGACAATTTCAATGGTTTTTAAATATATTTCAATTTTTTAATGGTGCCTGTTTGAAGCTGAGGAAAGTACTATATGCCCAACAAACTGAAAAGTCATAAAAGCAACAACAAAATATTTTTATGCAGATAGCTTTGACAGATAGATTTCTGTGAAGGCAAAATTCCTCGTCAGTTTATTGTGTACCCTGCCAAATCAGTTTTGTTGATAAAGCATTTTATTTCCTGAATCTAGAGATGCATTCTCTTTCACCACAGCATGTATCCTGTTTTTTATATGCTAGTTTATMAAAAAAAATGTGTAGGCTTGCCCTGCTGCAAAGGAGACAAGATGTGGATATGAAAAGCAAAACAGCTGAATATGAAGAAAAGGAGGAGAGGYAGAGAAAGGCACAAGGTTCAAGTACTTGGAAAATAAAAGAGCACAGGAACAAGGAAATGTTTCTAAGGTATGGAAAAGATTGTCCTGTTTCTTATGCCGGGTGAGGACATTGCTTCTTCCTGAGAAAGTAAGACTGACYAACAGTTTGCTCATGTGTTCAGGACAGATAGGTGGGTGGTCAACAGGAGCYGTATCACTGTCGGGACTATATCATCAGCCATTGTCACCAGAAGTAACTGTTCTGCTTCTCTGGCTTATTTCATGTTAAAACAGTTAAAACAGAGCAACATCTCTCAATCTTCTGAATTCCGAGGATTTCAGAATCTCTTCTTTTCCTCTACCCAAAACCCTGCCTGCCCTTTTACTGGGCAGAAGGGGAAGGGCAAGCTGGTCACAGCTGCCTCCTCCTACCTGCCAGAGCTGACACTGCTCCATCACCCTGAGGTTAAAAAACAAGGAAAAGAAATGGGGGAGATTTTACTACTCTCCATTAAAGTGCTGATCTCTTGCTGTGCTATGAATAAATGAGCTCATTAGGAAATTAGTCACCGTAGCAGACAGAGTATGAGAAAAAGAGGCATGTGAAAGCTTTAAAAGTCAGTAAAGAAATGAGCAGAGCTGGACCCAGCTGGAGGTCTGAGCACCGACCATTCTCCAAGATGATGACCACAATCGTCTGGGCAAATAGTGCTTGCAGACTAGGGACACATACTTTTATGAAAATGCTTTGAAATTCTCATTTTAAACATGAGCCCAAACCAAAATTCTGAGTTTCATCACCTCAGAGAGSATAATATAATACCTCAACCAGTACGACTATATGAGAGCACTATAGGAGCTCTACCTGAGCCCAGCACAAAATAGTCCCTCACAGATGCAAGCTAGCAAGAGAAACCTGRTAACATCTATTTAGACAAGTGATCTGTGGCTGTTGCAAGGAGCAGGTCAGTAGGTTYAAAGCCATATAGAAATGTCAGCCCTCTGTTGTTTGAGAGAACAAGGAATACTTTAAAGAACAAATAAGTGGTAATTTATAGATCTTTCCTTTTTCCAGGGAGTGAAAATCAGTTCATGCTGTAGTTTGTCAGTGATCTGAAATAATTCTCTTAAAGGATGAGGGATTTCACTGCAACCAAGTGAGAGTGATATTGGAGTTGTTTTGTGGCAATGGTGCTTACACTGCAGGCTCGGGGGAGAGGGCAGTCGGCATTAACCCATAGCCRTACGAAATCCAGCCTGGCAAAATAACGCCTGGGAAAAGAAAAGGGGCAAGAGAAARCATCCAATACGTCTCTGCTAAATAGTACTTGGGAATTGCTGACCTGTCTCAGGACAGTTTCCTGCCTGAGATCTATGTATATCCTACCAAATTTAGAGACTAAAGTTACATGGAAAACAAGAAAAATAAATAGGAGGGGAGACGCATCAGCAGTGAACAGTGAGGCCAATGTAGTATACTTCTTGCTATATTAAGCACGTTAAAGGCTGAAGTAGAACTCATTGGCCTTCATKGCCTTCAATGAGCTTCTCATCGGCCCTTTATTGCAAATGTAGTTTAAAATGACAAGAAAATCATAGGAGCAGTGACATTACATAATTGTATTTAGAGATAGGATATGGCTTGTAAATATCTTGTATGTCTTTCTGTAAATATCTAATTGTATTAAGAAGCTGAATAAGCTTAGACTGTATCTATAAGTTATAAACATTCTGCCAGAGAAGTTGACAGTGATGATGTGACCCCGGCAACAAGAAAATCAAGGCCATATTAGATGCTATTCACAGGCAGTCTCATACTGGGGTCAGGGGTATAAATCAGTATAGGTTGACTGATATCTAGAAAATAAGGCTGATTAACACCAGCTGAGGACTTGGCTYGTGGTGACAAGTATTCATACTGGTCACTTGTAGACTCATGCTTCTCCCAACAACATTAGCAGCAAAATTACACCTTTATAGGAGGCATTATTAAACCTGGAGTACTAAAAGTCTCCCTTAGGAGTCCTAAAAGTCTCCCTTAAGGATAGAGCAGGGAACATGTACACCTGTTTTTTTTCAGACATTTTTAATGCCTTTTTTATTRCTCTTTTACACAAATGTAGAGTGGCCAAAATGACTCTTGGCAGCCAGTTCAACAGGGCCTGAAAGCCAGGACCTTTGTTCATATAACTGCACTGAAGTTAACTAGATTACACTGGCAGACATGAGACAGAAGGATCTGCTGTAACGTTTAGTGTCAAAACTGCTTGCAGAAAAGGTATGTTGACTTCTCAAAATAACAGAATGAGGAAGAGAAAGAAAAAAAATAATAATAAATCATAATATAAAGACTACTCCATCTTGCAACCATGCAGGAGTTGCAAGATCRTTACCTCCAATTGGTTAATTTGGGAAAGACAACTTAAGTGTACAGGCTAATTCAACACAGATTTTGTTTTGCTTTGATTCTGACGGCTTTACTAGATAAAGTACTTGCGTACAAATACAAGATAAAGGACGAAGTCTAATTCCTTACTATTGTAGGCATCAGCCCTATCAATATCACTGCATTCATATATTTTATAAACTGTGTGTCTAATAATTATGTTTCTGACACCCACTGTTTCTGCTAGGAGGCTAGCCCACATATCACTCCTRGGATGATTGCAATTCTCAACTGTCAGTTTATTCCTGATCCACTTATGATCAATTGTTTCAGCCTCCCTGTGCCTTAAATTATTTCTCTCGTGTTTACCCCAACAGAGAATACCCATATCCCTTCTCAGACTTCATTTTGCCAAAGTACACACTAAGCACCTTCGGTCTTTTTGCACATGATAGGCTTTTCATTTGCCTGATTCATCCTCTCAGCCTTCTTTGCATCTGTTCTGACACGTTGGTGGCTCCCAGTCAAATGATGTTCAATGGATGCACCCAGATTTTTCTTCCATCCGTCATCTCTAACATCAGGTATCACCCGAACTAGTAGCAAAAATTCTGCTTGTAAAACCCTGTGTGCATGACCATGTACTTTGCTCTATTAAATTTTATCWCATTTCTATTACTTCAGKCCTCAAGGTCATCCAGTTCTTTCAGTATGGTATTTCAGTCTTCCTCTGTATTGACAATGTCTCCAACTTTGTAAGATCAACAAATTTATTTAAAATGTTTCTATGCTTTGTGCCAAGTTTATTAACAGAAGTATTAAGCAAGGCCAATGCTTGAAGAATTCAATAGTAATCACCCTTCTGTCCAACAGTTTCTTTTCCAGATCAACCCACTGTTATTTCTCTTTTAGCCATGACTGATTTCTGTCTCTTCCAGTTTTAATAGCTGTCCTTGTGTCATAGTTTCAAACACTTTAGAGCCAATTCTCTGTACTTCAGTAAAGAACTTCACATGTCYAAAGTTTATCAGAGGAAAAAGTTGGCTTAATTTCTGATCATTTATCTTTGGTAAATCTTCAGTGCCTTCACTCACTGGCTTTTAGTCTCCAAAAATTGTTCTGCTAAGTCTTTCAGGCAAGCACAGTCCTTTTTTTTGTTTTGTTTTAAGAAAGAAGGACCCAATTCTACATCTACAGTAGTGTACATGGAGTCCTCATTTTGCAATTGTTTGACAGACAACACACTCTTTTCTTTCTTTCCTTGTATTTATTTATTTATTTAGTACCTTGCCAGTTCAGTGAGGTCCAGAATGCATTCATTTACAAGTCAAAAATCCCAAAACAGAYCCTACAAACAAACCATCATACAACACAGAGACAGGCAAATGCACTTGCCTTGCTGGAACACAGAACACTCTCTTTCCTGCCACACACAATGCTGCATCAGCTCTGGCTTCCTMCATTGCCTCTTCCCACTTTTTTGCTAGTTTAGAAGAAACAGGAGGAGATAGGAGTTAGAAAAGCAGAGAGAGAGGCATTTTACCCTCCACAGTATGATCGACTTGGATACTTAAAAATTATACAAAGCCTAGCTCAGTATTGGATCTTAGTTAGTACAGGCCAGGATTTCCTCAAACTACCAGATAACCAACAATGTCAGAGGTGCAGGACAGTAAAAACTGAGGTATTACCATGCAACTTCAAGAAACGAAAGTACAAATCTGTAGTGGACACAACTATACAGGTGGGCTTCTATTGTTTCCTATGAACTCACATAATTCTACCTGAAAGGCCATTATCCATTTTCCCAATGGATTTATACATAATGCAACTTAATAAGGCAAAAGGTTTTCTCATTGATTCTTTCAAATCTGACCAATTGTTCTCATGAAGGTGAAAAATAAGTATGTTGGGGCATTAATAGAATCAAGCAAAATAATGCATGATTTTCTGAACTAGAAAGTATACTCTATGCATGCTAACAGTGCTCAATTTCATTGCTGTCAAGGGTATTTCAACATTTAGTATTTACTATAGCAACCCCTGAAGATGCTCTTCCTGCCAGTGAAAGCTAGCTCTGTGCTTAGAATAATAATTGCTTAATAATGCCGAAGCAGTGCAGGAGACTAACTCTTAGATAGGTAAGAACTAAATACAAATTACGCAAGCAAAACAGGAGTGAAAAGAAGCCAGTTAGTTCAGGATCCCATCCAGCCAACAGGACATTGCACTGTCAACTAATAAAATGCAAGCTGAAAGACATACATTTTCAAAATTATGACAATCCTTCCTTGATACAAACTATGCAACTGTTACTGAGGGTTCCTTGCTTTGTGACTAAACCCTTCCACAAAACATCCTTTGCACTAGTTGTTCTCCAGGCTCACAATATCAGCATTTTTCTGAAAAGATCCTTACTCTCCCTACCAGCCAGCACAGCCGTATGACAGGAACATTGCATAGGTCAGCCAAAGACATTTTAATGCAATGTTGTGTAGATGCTATGATGTCTGCAGCACGCGTGGTCATCTTAACATGCTTGTAGTATTGATAGAGCCTTTACTAGTTCTTCCAGTCACAGTGCCACAATGGGGAACACTGGTGGGGAAAGACTTAGCTGTTACTCATAACAGCTGCTGAAAACAAATAGAAAGTTAAACTGAGTATTCAGAGTTTGACAGGAAATACAAGATGGCAGAAATTGCCGTGATACATCCCCCAGTCCACACATATTTTGCAGGCTTGACTCCCAAGAGTTATTCACAGTCATRTAAACACTCTTATTGACTCTGAGAAGGATAACAGTATTGCACAATTGACTCATGAACTAAGAAATTCTGCATCTTCTCATGGTTCTAGATCATTCATTGTAGAAATAGTTAATTGATCTATACCACTTTTCAAGTTTAGATTATTAACAATGTTGCATTTTAAACAGGGTATATAATTTATCCCCAAACCTATTCCCAATGATACAACATTTCTGATTTTAATATTAATTTAAAATGAGTTTTAATTGCCTTGTGGTCTTACTGGTTCGGTAACTGCTAGATGGACTGGGCCAATTAAGACTCTATTCTCCAAAAAACCCACACAGACTGGAAACTGGTTTTCCAGGGCCCTATAGGACCATGCCTTGCACTAAAAATCATTGGGTTACTATGTGCAGGAATAGCCTCAGAGCCTGGTTTGCCACTTGCCCGTGTGGCTGTGAGGTGACTTTGTTATTAAGACCATTTTGAGGGTAAACCCGTCCATACTCTCAAACTTTATCCTTGCACACACTCACAAGCAGCCTGACCTAACCCTAGTACTCCATGCCTGTCCTGGCCACTTCCATCCATCACTTCCACCCCTAGGTCAATGTTTCCTGAAGTTGTTCATGTTATATTCTCAGWGAGTCCTTATATCTCCTGTCACAAGAATGGCTAAGGCAGGAGACAGGCCAGGTTTCAGCTATTTTGCAGAAGTTTTTCAACAAGCCTCCATTTAAACCTAAAAAATATAGAAAGTAGCARAGACAATAACAATACGATACCTGCAACTAAAACGTAAAACAGCTAGTAGAGAAGAGTCCTGGAAAGAATTTGTTATCTCCATCTGTCTGCATTGCTGGTCTTGTAGAAGGAGCACCAGCTTTGACAGGGGAGGGTCCCTAGCTGCTTTATGTTTCTATAGCATGAAGCAGAAGGGAAACCTGGCACACGACTGGTTTATATAATTCCAGTGGTAATTGCACAGCAAATCTAATTACTGAAAGGTTATTCTAATTAATCTAATGATTTTACAGAATGTCTGATTATGACAAGAGTGATTGTAAGAGTTACAGTAATGCGACAGATCAATGTTGCACTGCATATTAAAGAAAAAAAATGTACAGATTTTGTGATGAGGCAGGAAGGAAAGAGATGCTGTCATCTGACATCATTGYCAGATTGCTACTGGTAGCAAGACTTGCTGGCCAAGGGTATTAGCAATATTCCTCCTCATCATCCTWGTCACTCTCTTGATTTGGTGAGACAGGAACCAGATTAGGAAACCACTCTGTCTGAAAATTGGGGGCGGGAGGGGGGGAATCATCTAGATGAGGCTGAGGAATCATCAACAAGAAACAGGAAAAGGAGGAAAGTGCTTCAACTCCAAGTACCCTGCAAGGTACGTTCCCATGGCTGTACCCTCAAAGAGATCCAGTGCAGGAAAGAGACAGGAACTCATCTGAATGTCTCAACGTGATTGAGCCAGAGCTGCCAGGGAAATTAAAAAAACCTGTAATGAAATCATTTGCACATTTTAACTTCTTCACAGTGAAGGAGCACATCAAAGTTTGTAAATTGAAGAGAAGGAAGAGACCAGTATGAAAAATGAGGCACAAATTTATCACACAGAGGTCTGGAGAGTCAGATGTAGTTTCTAAAACATTAATGAATTTGCCCTTTCTTCATCACCTCTCTTACACCCACTTCTACCTCCTTGTTCTCACATTTCAGATATAACTTTGAGATTCCTTTCAGCACAATGGAGATGAAAGAGTGAAGTTGTGCCCCAGACAGCAGAGATAGGAAAAACATGTTCTGCTCAAGGGCATTAAAATGGATATTGGTGGGTGTCACATTTCATGTTTTTATAGTCATTATCACGCATTTGTACTATGAGCTCCTTTAAAGTAGGTGCCTGAAATCAAGGCCCATTGTATAAGCATTTTAAAGTATGAAATGAGCCATAACACTTGAGGTATAAAGCCTCACAAATCTAAACAGAGATAGAGGATGCAGGGGAAAGGAAAGTACAGAGTCTTACTAAACTTCAGTGCCAGAACTAGAAACAGAAACCCAGTTCCTGAAGTGCCAGTGCAATACACTACTGACCACTGGGAAAACCACAAGCAGTTCACACAAGCACTRTTACTTGCAGTAACAGTTTAAGTATATAAAAGTTGATGTTTGAAGAGCAGTATTGGTCACAGTAGATAACAGTTTCTCACTTATCATATGAGATACTGGAACATAACAATATTGAAAGTGCATGAACAGTTATGAGAAAGCAATATTGAGAAAATCTAGATTTCAGGGTATTCAACGTTTCCAGCCCTCTCCCCTCCTGTGAACTGAAAACATTTCAGGTAGAAAAGTTTAATTCATGTCCATTCACTCTATATTTTCATCCTTTAGATATTATTCATTCTTTTAATTTCAATTTCTTCCCCTCTCCCAAATTATTTTTATGCTAATACAATTGCACTATCCCCTAGATTATTCTGCAGTTGCTCACAGGTTTTGTTACCGTTTCTATTTTAGTATGTTTCTTCTTAGTAATTCTGATAGTTTTTTTCTTTTAAGCTTTTAACAGATCTTTTCTGCTCCAAACATACAAATTTCAGGTTGATATCCTGTTGCACTTGCATAAGGTAAACCATAATTGCTGTTACCCCTGTAGCTGTTAGTAAGTTTAGGTCAGTGATGAGACTTTGACCTTTGGAAAAAGCCCAACTCAAAGTCAGCCTATATGGGCACAAAAGCATCTGTGTTTGTCACGTATTACTTTTAAGAACACTAAGCAAATATCTCCCAGATTAATATGACCTGTGGTAATATAGATTTTCTTCCTAACCATCAAGGGCAAATATTTATCGGAACAYTTTTTTGGTTCCATAGAAAGTAACAAGTGTTCTTCAAATGTTTACTTACAGTCTTGAAAGAGGTTTAATCAATAAGGATCTGAGCTCCTGCAATACCGTGTTACTTCTGATGCAAAACCAAGCAATGGTGCCTTTGATATAAAGCATTATGTTTTTTTCCTTTGTCCATATTCTGCCCTTTGTTTTTACATTCAGGTTATCTTACCTATTTCATCCAGTTTCAGTAGTGTCAGTCATGATTTCTGTCTTCAGGGACCTGGTATTATCCAGCCTGTCTACTGAAAAACCCACAAATATATACGTAAGTTCTCCATATGTCTTTGTGTGCTTATGTTTATCAAATGCATGTGCCTGGATGCCGGATTATATGCTAAATTGTTCTTATCAGAATTTCTATGTATTATGTTTCCTCCTCAAAGTTCATTTCTTGCTAGTTACAGGTCTACTGGAGCAGGAAGAAAGCACCAAGGGTGCAGAAGAAAAAGGATTACTAAAGGTATCCATCTTGGATTTAAACTTCAACGCTGTAGGCATGTAAAAACCAGGGATGTGACACCAACTTAGTAGTTCCCACTTCTCCTGACCCGATTTTGTGTGTGCTGTCTCAGGGCATACCTTAAGTTGTAATCATTTGTCAAGTATAGCTAGTTTTGAAAGCGAGCAGGTTAGCAAAAATACTGGTTATACATGTGAAAATTTGGTATGGTGTTGCTTTTTATCAGATCTTTTTGTTAGGCTGAAGATTTCAATAAGCATTTGATTTTTATTTATATATTTGTCTTCAAAGTTATAACTAACTTGTAGAAATACGCAGATGCTGTCTTCTGCCCTATGCAAACTGAGTTATAATTAAGTATATTCAGAGCCAGGTAACCCCGTRTTAAGGATCTGAATAGATGTTTGATGGGACTGCTGAATCTAGCAAATAAGTGAATACTCATGTTCTTTTAATATGATAATTCAGCAAAGACTGTGTTGTTGGGACAAGCAGCACGGGTGCACTTAGCCTGGGAGCTGAATAGATGCCTTTTCTTGTGAGGCACAGAGCACACATTCAGAAGAGCTGGAGAACCTTATTTCTGTGGGTTTAACTGGATCTTGAAGAGGAGATAAAAGGTTTCTCAACCAGAACTTTTGTCCAGTACTAGCTTCAGGAGGTGGGAAGTGATCTCCAGTGAGGACAAATACAATCTGGTTCCTTATTCATACTCTGTGACCTGGACTTCTCACCATCAGAAAACCTATGGAGTCTATTTTTGAAACTGAATYGACAGTGAAAACCGGCTTAGTACCTGAGTGTCATATATCCACGCTCCCTGGAACTCCTCATGTGAGCCCTGCCAGGGTAAATTCAGTCCTGTGTCCTTGGGAGAGACACAGCCAAGCATCATGGAGCTTACACAAAAGCCCACTCCACCAACTAAACAGAGATTTGCAAAATGCCCAGCAGCAGGAGAAAAAACACACTTTATTTGTCTTTAAAAGCACCAATAGATGAAAAAAGCTGACAATACTTTATTTTCACTGTATTTCACTGTGCCTTTGTTATTCAGAGAAATACTGAGTCCCTCCATTGCACGAGACCAAGGAGGGAGGTTACCATGTGCATAACCTTTGATCACAGAATACGCACATAGTCCCTTATCTAAGGGATAAAAAACTATTTTCCTCTGCCCGTGTTGTTTTAAACAGGTCCTAGTTTTAGCATACCTAAACATCAGGTCCTCCCRCTGTGAGGAAACACAAGATGAGCTGGGAGGGAGACTACAAGAGGTGTATGAAAGGACGAGGATGGAACGCTAACGCTCACTGGGATGGAAACATGTTTGCTCATACGTTGTCTGGGACCTAGTCTCCACCTCAGGGGTGGTTACATTTCTGTAATGGTGAGAAGGTCTATACTGTGCTTTATTCAGGGAGAATATAGACATAGCAACTTTCACCCTAATTTAAACTAGTAATAGTTCATAAGTGAGAGAATTGCAAAAGGAAATATTGGATTTATTCTTTTTCTTCTCTTTGCTCAATTGTTACCTTTTTTCCCCCAGAAAGGAACTAGACAAAGTTATTTTTTAGCAAAACAACTTCCTAATGAGCAGAGAAGTTCTAAAGAATTCCACCACTTCAAAAAGGAACTTGYAAACCAGCATCTATTTATTTGAGGAAAAACAAAATTGCACAGAAAACAGTTCCTGTTTGATTAAAGGTTGTGAAAGGCCCTCTATCATCTGGGTATAATAAGGAACAGAGAAGCCTTCAAACCTACTTTAAAAATATTTCTGTTTAACTTATCCCTCCCAGAAGGAGAAGAGGAGGAGGAAAACACGCATAGACTAAAAAGAAAATTGCAAGTTACAAGTTTTTTAAGTAAGTATCAAATAATCAATTGTTAGGCAGGAATTTATTACAACTGACCTGTATTCATGAAGTGCAATACAGTAGCCTTATCAGAAGATCATCTCTCTCTAACACACACATGCCAGCAATAACTAGTCCATAAGTGCTAGCCCTCTTYACAACCAGTCTATCTCCTTAGCCTTACTCTCACTGCCTTCCTCATCTCCTGCCATGTTTCAGCTTAACATGTATCTCTTGTTTTAGGCAAGGAGTAGTAAGGACTTGTCTGAAGACGACACTCACATTCCAAAACTACTGATCCACAGGAAAAATAAGCATCAAAAATAAGGCAGATAGAATCAGAGGCAGGGGCAGATCAAGAGGGCACTAGATCTATCTAGATCAGAAGCAGAATCCCTCAGCTCAGAGGTAGTTTTGCAGCTTAGGGTTTTCATTTACTGAGGCGTATCTCACCATTCAGAAATTACGTCAGAGCCTGACTCCTCTGCAGAGCAAAGACTTCAGACCACTTCATGTGTTTCAAGAATTTTTCAATCTGCCATTGTCACCAATATACATCAAAACTTGAATTTAAAAGTTCTTGTAACGGGCATGAAAGGAAATGTAAACAGCAAACTCAAGCACACAGATGCAGTTTGTCWGCAAACAGACTTTTACAATTTTAAAGGAAACAGAAGCTTTTGCTGCTCCTCATTACACTCAGAAATGTGGTTGGTGTCCAAAATATTACCCTAGAACAGGGGAAGAAAAACATACTTGCCTAAAATGAGTGTCTGACTCATCAAAAAACTAGAAATGCAAACAGGGACCTCAGTTGTCCTGTTAGACCCAAGACCAGATTTTGTCAAATAAGTGACAGATTATTCAACTACACACACAGATACAAGGACAGCTGCAATGTTGATCTGCATGCAACCAGAGTAAGACAAGCCTCAGTATTCCTTTTCCACACATTATCATATTTTCTTTGTGCAGCTGGTTTAGAAAGRAGGTCTTTGGGGTGAAGGTTGTCCAAATTCAGTTCTTAGAACACTGTTCCTAGAATAGGAGCCTGTTTCTCTCCAAACAGCTCTGAGACTTGAGTGTATGTTTAACAAAATATGGTTCAAAGGGGAGAATGCAACAGCTGCTTGGAACTGTATATAATTCAAGTCTGGTATTTTGAAACTTCTGCTTGATAATCACATTGGTGCCTTTGAAAATGTCAGTCCAAGTAATTCCTTACACATTTAAGGAAAATAACAAGTTTCATATGAAGGCACAAACACCAAGACCGATTTTATTTCAGCTGCTTTCCAAAAAGAAAAACTTTGCAATTGGTCTCTTCCAAGAGCTTTAAGTACTTAATGCAAATTCTGTGCCTGCCAGTCAAAGGGCAGCACTCAAAGCCTCAAGGAGCCCATCAGCAGCAAGGCTTCAGGAAACTTTGTCAACGCTGAGGTCAGAAGCAAAGTGCTCTAGAGATGGGAAAACAATCATTTATGCAACCTACGGGTCTTGTTGCAATTTGCAGCACTGGAAGAGGGAAGGCTGGGACTGCTGCTTATTCCAAGCACTGGACTTTTATTGGATATTTAAACTGACAATGAAAAGCACTAAACATTGATGGAACAGACCATCAGATGAATGGAGTGTAATTTCTCCATGGTATACTCAGTCATACACGTATATACATCCATATGCAATGTGCCAAGACCAGTAAACCTGTACTGAGGTGAACTCAAAATCCAGAGTGACTACCAAAATAATTASTATACTATTTGCTTCACAGTAAATAATTCACATCAGAGGAAAAAAAAAGGATAAAATAATAAAAAAAAAGTAGTGTAACCTCATTTTTGTAGTGGAATAGCATTTCTAAAAGTACCAAAAAGCTGGGGGGGCAAAAAAGGGGGGAGGAGGTGGGAAATGAATGTCAGAAACTCAAAATTAATACAGAAAAAAAAAGATATATTAAAACATGATTTTAACTCCTTCCTTATGATTTATGGAGCTGTGGATCATGATTTTCAAACATTTGCAGTGGTACAGAGCAACCTAGATTTCTCCAGTATTTTTTTCTGTTTCGTTGTAAGCTATTAATGGTTCAAAACCCCTAACAAGTAACTAGTTCTCTCCTAAAATCTGCCACACTCCTGACCTTTCTAACCTCTTGTGCCAAACTTTCTTATGGCTGTATATACATCATATAAGCACATGACTTATTTATGTAATCAGACAAGCTCTAAAGGAAAATACAGTAAGAACAAGTGAAGTTCAGATTTTCTCTTTTGGGGAGTTTTCAAAATTACGTCACAGTAGGTAACATTTGGAGAGGAAAATTCTGAATTTCACATTCTGAAGAACTAACAGTTGACTAAGGTAATCCCAAATGCTTTAAGTCACAAAGATACAGAAACATTGTTTGGAAGTAACCTCTGRAGTCCAGCCTCCCACTTTAAATGGGACAGTCTTGAAAACCTCCACGAATAGATATAACAYAACTTCTCTTGATAAACTGTCCAACTACTGCAGGAAATCACCAGAATATGAAACTGGAATTTTTCAAAGTTTCTCATCATCTCACAGAAGTTTCTTTTCAGAGTCTGATGCCCCAGTCTTGTCAGTGGTTTAGATTCTATGAAGCTGACCCAAGGTAAAATCTAATTTTGACATCCTTAACCAAAAAAMCCCTTTTGTTTCCCCAATAAAAATATTCACATTTCCATGAATAAAACCTTCTATAACAACTCTGTTCATAACAAAGTGTTCACAAACCATCCTGCAAACTCATAGTCAGATGACCCATCTGACCAATAATGGCAACTGACATTCATGTTTGAGAAGAGTCTATTCTATTTGTAGACATTTTTTTCAAGAAAGAGGATCAAAAAATAAATGAACTACATAGCCATTCAAGCTAGAAGTGGGTTAGTAATTTGCACATGTATATGAAAATTATTTACCCACTTGTAGTCTGTAACATCACTGCTATCTCCTATTTAAAATGAACAAAAGGTCTTTATTATGTTCATTAACTGAACTGTTTTGAATTAATATGAGTTTCTACAGCCATAAGCTATTGTATCTGCGCCAGACTGGAACCTACACAGAACTGCACTGACAGTATCCTATTATTTCCTGATGACAATGAAAATCTCTGCTAGCTGATATCTCACCCTGACATGCTCATAGTTGTAGCTCTTAAAAAAAGCTGTCATAGCCCAGTCTAGGAGCAAGAAACAAAGCTATAGTAGAGATATCAGCTAAAATCAAGGACAAAAGTGGATGTTAAGGACTACAAAATGTATACCCCATACTTGGGAAAAGACAAGGTCTCTAGGAAATAAGGGACTTAAAATCAGAGTTTTACATGTAGCTAATAATTTGGMAGAACTTGTAACTATGCAAAAAAATAAAATTAGAGCAACAGAAAGATAGTAGAGAGAGACCTGAGGGGCTCTCAGCTTTACGTTTTCAGATAGCAAACACACTGGCCAGATTCGTCACTGTGTTATTCCACCTCTTTGCTGACGTAAACATCAGTAAGACCAGAACAGTAGCTGGGGGAATTGCACACCCTCAATTTTCTCCTTTCTGCTGGATGACTGCGTAACACACTGTTCCCAGCTACTAAATTATTTAGAACATAATCTGCAAACACCTGGAAACAGATTTCTTTCTTCAATCACTTGCATTTTATCCCCTCTTTTTAATTTACTGGTAGAGAAAATAATAAAAACTGTCATTCCAAATGAATCCTTCAGATMATTTGAAATAAATTCAGTAATATGTTACCTCAAAGGTATTTTTTTAAATAATCATTTCTCTTTCTTGTACATTACGGGATGTAACAAAAAACTGTGAAATTAGAAGYGTATTTAGAGGCTGCACTTCCTAAATAGTTAATGACATTTTGTTATGGGTAATGGAGGAAAACTCAGGGGAACCATGAAGGCTAATATATCAGTGGCATGCCTTTGTGAACTGGAATATATATTGTAGGAAAAAATCATAGTCACGCTGCTCTATTTAAAGGGGACATTTTCTCTAGGGCACAGCAGTCCCTAATGGAGAAAAAAAGAGATGCCAGAGGACCCTCAGTGAAACATCAGCACTGGGCTGAGACCCTTGTGTCCAGTTCCATGAGCCTTTCCCATCCAAGCTTAAAAGACTAAACCAGACAGCTCAATGAACATGCAGGAGACRGGCTGACCACAGGATAGGCTAAAAACACATGGGTCCTAGATCTCATGCTGCGTGTTCTGGAGTAAAAACCCATTTTGGATAGGCTATACAGTCCAGAAGTGAGAAATCCTGAGGCAACTGATGGTCATTRGACTTGATGAGCATGGTACCCGGTTTTGGAGAGAGGTCTTCTCCCCCTGTCTGTTAGTGCTTCCTGCTGGGGCTGCATCCCCACARCTCTGCCAGCCAAAGGGGCCAGGTAAGAATCCCTGAATTCAATTCAGACACACTCAGCTGAGTTTCTGAAAGGCCCAAAGGCTTGTGCTAGCCCAGATGATTCTCCGGAAGTGAGACAGGGAGCAATTTGCCCAGCTCCCTCCACCGGCAGCATGGTGGGAATGGTGAGCCAGCAACCACCAGCTGATGGGCGAGAGGCAGAGGCGCTTGTGTTTCAGACAGTACAGCCAAAATCAGTAAAGGATGTCCACCCACAGCATGCAATTTCTCTGAACCGTGCATAAGCCACATTTGACAACAGCTGCACGTTTTCAAAAGTGTCTTTAATCAACAAGCCTCTGCACTATTAGTTGCTCTGGAGCACCATCTAAATTTTGATCATAGGTCAGCTACTGCTTCGGGCATTGGAAAGACAGGGAAATCTCATTCTGCTCACTAGAAAGTTCAGAGGGTAAGCATTTGCGAAGGATGGCAGAGTTTGTATATTGGTTAGCAACACAATGCTGCTTGTCTGTACATCCCTCTGTCACTGTCATCTGCCAAAATGCTGCATCTCAGCCATAGCCATCTGTACGTAAAGAGAGTGAGGAGAGAGGACAAAGCCAAGAGAGCATCTATGCTAAGGGAGACAGAAACGCTTGCAGCCAAGATGCCTTATCATATTCTTCAGTCACATTAGCACACACAAAGCTTTAGTACTGTAGTTTTTTATTTGACAGCTTTCAAGCTCCTTTCTGAGACTGCTGAGGAGCATCCCTGTGACAAGCACTGAGTTTCAGCCCAGGTTGCATTGAGGGGAAGATAAAGAGACATCTCTGTCAAAACAGCGGCCCAGTTTATCAAACCTGCCAGCCTAATGTAACATTTCAAAATCCATATAATCTGACCCACATATGGAAACAACCTGAATTCAGAGTTATTCATCACCTGTAAACCATAACATAGTAAGAGAGGAGGAGGTGAACAGATGACAGTTGAATCCTCAGAAGCTTAGATATCTACTTAAAAGCCTGAATTTAAAGCAGGTATTTTTGAAAATGTTGGCTTATATTGATATAGTAACAAAGAGTGCTCCAAATTCTTTCAACTTTCAACAAATAGCTTACATCCTCAGCACTGACTTCGAAGCCTGACTGTTCTTACCCTTCTGTAGTAACGCAGAACTTGGGCAGAAGAGGACGGCATTCTCATCCAAGCTCACAATGGATGTGGGTAGAGAACCACAATGAACTCATCATTACACATCAACGAACTCTCATCATTACACAGATAACAGCAGGTTTTGGACCAAATTGATAGCTCACCATCCAGCCCTCTCTTGCTTTTTTCCCTTATTCCCATGCCATGCACTCCCAATGCTTTACCTTGAGCCAGCTCTGGCATAGGTCTGATCACACAAGCATGTCAATTCCATTTACTAAACCAGCAGAAAATTACCTTGGCAAAACCCAAAACCTTTAGTTGGGTTAGAGAAGTGAATTGGCTCGCCGTGCAAACAGGTAAGTGCCAGAGCCGAGGAAGTASGGAGAAGGATCTCGCTCTTCGGTGCCAGCAAGCTGTGACCAGCTCAGCTGCCTCCTGGATCCACATCCCGAGCCTCACTGCAGGCACTGCAAGAGCAAATAGACCATCTTGCCTCTGAAGATATCAGTACTGACAAGAAAGACATGGATTAGGAAAAATAACATTTGCAGGGAAGTAATTTGCCTGTTATCACACAACCATTCAATGATAGAGCTGTTTACCGAGAACCCTCACACAACAGTGTCTGAACAAAGCTATTACCCTTACACTCAAATTTATTTCAATTTTTTCTGAGAATATTATTTTTGCTCTACTCAACCATCTTTTCTGTTTAAAATAGCTTCTTCTTGATCAGCTGGAGTGTGGTCAAAATATGTTGGCTGCATCATAAATCACACATCCCAACCTGCCAAAGGCTAAATGTGAGAAAACACATGCAATGAAAACTCCATATGAAACACTGAAAAATAAAAGTCCTGTAGAAACAAAGGCATTTGGTGTGGAAACCCTGCCACCTTATTTTTAAATTCACAGTGGAAATAGTTTTCAGCTATCCAAGTGAGGGAGATTGGATCTGTGTGGAATGGAAGTCAATCTGTCCCACAGAAATGAATGTAATATTCTTCAAAATGGAGAAAATTTGAAAGGCATGCCAGAAATCCCCATATCAAGTTGATCTCAATGAATATTTGCAACTATTTCTCCTGTGAAAAAGCTTCAGAAATTCAATGCAGATGTTTACAAATAGCTAAACTTTTGAAACTATTCAATAATAATTTTATAACTATGAAAAAATGAATTAAGCATATTCCTGGCCCACTTAAGAGAAAAATGTTATAAGGCTCAAACTTAATAAATCTATAGCACTGGTGAAAAGAATTATTCTGCCCTGGGGCTACTAATGAATGGCTGGGTTTACCAGCATTCAAAAAGAGTATTAGACATTTATACTTCTAATGAGAGCATTCATGGTTACGTAAGAAGGGATAAATAAAATTAAGGCTATAAGCCTTCATCCTTCAGGGCTAGGGAAAAAAAAAWTTCTTTGGTGGCAAACTATTCTATGAAGACCTGAGGTAAAATCTTGGCCTTGTTATAAAGTTACTTAGACTTCTTCCAAAGCAGCCCTGGTTTTACCCCAACCTTGCTTAATTACACAGCTTCCTCTGACTTCATTATGCTATTCATCATCTGCAGAGCTGCTTATTCTTTTTCACAGCACCTGAAAATAACCAGTATAGCTACAGATAAGTAGCTAGTTAGACTTTAGGTATAAACTGAAACAACAATTGCTGTATTCCTTTTATACCCATCTTAGAGAACTGAAATTAAATATTAGATCTGATTAGGGACTGACAGGCTGCTAGTTTGGCTGGCTCCAGGTCTATTAAAGTCCTTGGTATGAGGTGAAAGCACAGTACAGTACATTTGCTATCGGACTGCATCATCCTGCTCCTGGGGAGCAGCAATAGGTAAATGTTGGTTTATTTATGGAGAAACTCTGCTCCAGTTCCACCCTGAATTCCTTTGCATTACCGTCAGAGCAGGATCTCTGGAAGTTCCCAGCACTGCCTGATACATGTCATTAGCCCTGACTGGCATCTTGTAAGTATTCTTCTCCCGACTTCACTCTTTGCCATCTGTCAGCTGTTCCCCAGGGAGCAGACAAGTACCAAAGCCTGCTACCTCCTCTTCTGTTTTCCTTTGGTTTTCTACCTTCTTGTCCCTCTCAGACATGCACACAGCTCCCTGTTGTTTCTCCCCCAGCGATTTTGCCTCCAGCCAGTTGCTTTACTTTCTTTAACGATGTGGCAGACCCACAGTAAAACAACAGGGCTTACRCAGGGTGAATCTCTTATAAAAGCCTCTGTTTCAGCTGGCTGTTCTGCAGCATAGACCCTTGCAGGTCTTTGGTAGCTGTAATGCAGAACCAGATACTGAAGTTTCCCTGCTTGTCTTGGTACTGCCTCCAGTTGTTTACAATGTGACATCTCCAGCAGTGTACATAATTCATCATGATTATTGACTGCATTGTGATAGGATTTGGGATTACTCTTTTCATGTTTGTCATTATGAGCMAGGATTACATTATTCCTCTCATGCCATGAAGCATGACTCCAAAAGGTATTTAAACTGTGGGAAGTACTGCTCTCCCAGTGCTGGGTGACAGCATCACCTCCATTTAGCCATACACCCTTTGATACCTAGTGCATGTGGTATTCTCTCTAATAAAGCACTTAGAGAATTGAATACTAGAGAACTAAAGTGATGTATTACATTAAAACCATTTCTTTCTTCTCATGTGCTTAAACCCTCAGTTCCTTCCGTAGGGGTAGAAAGAGAGAAAAATCCAGTTGACAGATAAGACATTTAACACAGAGCAAGGGTTGAGGTGGGAAATTGTTTGTGCACCTGCTGCTTGAGTTCTACATAAGAGAAAGAAAAGTTGGGAAACATGAGCATAGTGAAATACTTATAAACCCTGCAGAATAGGAGTCCCAAGACTAGTCAGTCTTTTACTGACTACCATCGTCCAAGAATCTTGCACAAATTCTTAAGGGGTAATTCTCAAAAGCCGTTAAAGAAAAAGGTGCTCAATTACCCTTGATTTTCAAAGGAATTTCAGTGTAAAATCCCCTCCAGCTCTTTTGAAAATCTGGGCTCAGTGTTAGTGAGCCTTATTTTCYGATCTCTAAAATTGAGCTTTTTACCCTAAAGACCTTCGGTATCTGTGGATGAGCATTGCACAGTGCTGCTTTTAGTATCCAAGCACAACCATTAACAAAGAAAAAACCCACAACAAACAAGTTACATCAACTTAATTTTTGCAGAAAGCTGAATGAAACCATTCATTTCCTTTCAGGATGTTCAGCTTGAGACTCAGAGCTTTTAACAAACAAGCTACCCTTTGTACCTCCTCATGCTTTTGTCATATGTATCCTATATGTATATTGCTAGATATTCCTCAGACATACACAATAAGAGATTAATGCATATATTAGTGGCTTTAAAGGCGATATCAGAGCTGATAGCTCCTCCCTTTGGGCTGAATAAGGTTAGGGTGAAGTGACCTGCCGGCCAGTCAGAGAGRTATCATCACAGTTGGCCAGGACAGATCCAACAACAATACCACACCAGTTTTATGGACAAAATATAAATAATTCCTTGAACGGGGAAGATAACTGCTCTGGACTAACTTACAAATCAGTTCACACTCCTCTCATTTCCAGCCATATGAAATAGAGTTGAAAAAACAGACACTACTACACAGGGAACTAGAAAAACAAAGAATCAGCAYAACAAAATTGTTCCTAAAGTAAGGCAACATTGGCACTGTAGGGAGCAAGCCTTGCTTGTGAAATTCTTGCAGGCAGGGAAATTAAAAGACCTGTACCATTATTCCCTATGCCTTAGGATGGATATGAGGTTATGTAGTTAAACCAGCATTCAGTTTTGAATCTCCTGTTTTCCATCCTCATCAGATATGTTAGACCTTTGCCCGCTTATGCCAGGAAACAGGGCTATAGGACAAAGCTCATCTGCACTGTCACACACGTTTTACAGAAACGGATATCAAAACATTATAACATCATCTTGCTGTAACAGCTGGGTTGCAAGCTCCCAAGAGTGTCTGGTGAGTCACAGCTCTGTTCCTCCTCCCTGGACAGCCCTAATTTCTTCGCAGGTCTCCCAGTTGTTTAAAAGGACCTCCCTTAGATAGAATTAAACACAGACTTTTTCACACAGGGAACATTTCAGTTCTACACCTTTTTTTGTACACAGTGCACAAATTTCTAAAGACATGGCAGCGACCTACCATTGGCCTGTGCCTTCACTTCAAATTAGGTTTGACAAAAGCAAAGAAGAGACTAGCAAAAGCAAAGAAAACCCCACATACACTTTTACTGTCTTGTTAGAAAGTATAGTGTCTTCTTTGGCCAGTCCTGAAGCTTCTGCACTTTTATCTCCACTCACTTCATCTTCCAAAGAGGCAATAATGAAAGAGTGATGTTCCCCTGCCTCCCTTTTTTTTTTATTTTAAATATCAATAGGAGTAAGATTGATTCCTACAGGTAGGTAGAAGACTGTGTATGACTTGGATTAATGCCTGTAAGCTTTAGCTGTTCAAATGTTAACTAGAGTCAACTATGAAGCCAATCCATCTCTCACTTTCCCTCTGGTTGCTTGTTTGGACCTGAAAGGTCCAGTGAAAACCYGGTCAATCACTGAGTAGAATCTTTATTTTGCCTGATTAAAGAATTGATGATGTTTAACTAAGAGCAGTCAGAATTCACCCTCTTTCTTCTCCACCTGGCTCTGCTTCAGAGTGCTTCTGTCCTTTCCTCTCCTTTTCCCCCTTTTCTTATCAATTATCACAGAAAAACACACCCTTTTCCTTAACACTTGCAACTGATATGGAGGAATTTCCCCATTGTCCCCCACCTCATTCTGTGCCATTGTGGAGTACCAGCCCCATCTGGGGACAGCAGAGCCATGTGCTGTGTCTCCATAAGTTGCATATCTCAAAACAACCTCACTGATGATTTGTGTCTGAGTGAACCAGCTCTATATAAGTAGAACAGCACCTGCAGAGGCTACTTGCCTAGCAAAACTCTTTAGGTTATATTACTTGCTGAATATTATTCAGCTGTTTGCTCTTGCTGTGTGCCAGGCACAACACAGGAGTTACGGCAGGCAAGCAAGGGTCAGAGTGCTGAAACTCTAACAGTGGAAAATCCTCTTCGTCTGCTGTTGTATTTGTTTTGCAGATAAACAGTCCAATATTAGGTTGAACTAGAATGCCTGGTATCACAGCAATCTTTTTTCATCATCTCTGTGTATCTTTTTCAGAAAAAGACAGGATTTAGTTTCTGTGTGGAAATCTATAACCAGTTCGCTCTTGAGTGAAGAGGATCAGAGATGACAAATCGGGAGATTATTGAAAATCTAAAATATATTAGTCCAATGGCTTATTATTGGTGTTTTACCTAATTATATATTAGGATTATTGAAAATGTGTAGGAAACATTTGGTTACCTAGAAAGATACTGTCATCTAAAGACATATAATAATACATGATTCCAGAAAAATTCCTTTGCAGACAAATAACACATCAAAAGCATTTGATGACACCCAAGACAAGAGGAAGTAAGGCTGAAATTGTTTATCCTCAAAGACTTCCTATATGTGAACAAAAGAATCCAATTGACTACTGGTCAAAGAAAACAAGTCATTTTGCTGAGCAGGAAAGTTTGCTTTGAGTTGCTAGAGTCTCTTTGGCTGAACACTAAGTCAGATATTAACCAGTTCAACAATTAATTCATTTTCAGTTAATTAAAATCTTGAGCAAATTCATTGTTAAGTGATGTGTTTTGTAACTTGCAGGCTGTTTAGACAGCTCAAATAGGCTTTATTAGTGTGGCATGAATAAGTATTTTTAGTTTTAAAAATGTCTAAAGAAACACAATATTGAGTCTTAAGAAAGTCCTGTTGTCTACCTTCTTTTGAAATTATAGGGCACAACATTCTTGGTTATATTTGCTTTCAGATTTTGCTTCCCAATGGGCATTTTAAGACACCTAGGTGTATATATAGAGGGGAGGAAAAAAAMCCCTGTATCTGAACAAACAATTTTTGGAATCACGGTGATTTACAAGACATCCCAAACAGACTAACATTTTTATATTAACATCTTTTTTTTCCCCCTCAGCTTCACAGTACCATGAGCTAAATTTATTGCTCTATTTATATCACATTTTTGAGGAATTTTGGTTAGAAGCTGGGCATAGTTGGTCAATGCAAATGTGGCTTCCTTTGGGTCTAACAGGGGGATTTCCAGCTAAGGGGAGGACCCTTCCTTTCCTCCTGAAGTGGAGGAGGAGCTGTTTATGAAGTGATCTTCTGCAGACAGCCACATCTGAACCAGCAAAGCATACGTTTGAACTTGCAGCTTCTGGTCTGAATGGAACGGGACATCTGCCTACAATCTGAGTGCAAGACTGAATGTCTTCAGTAGTTATAAGCACAATCTTTACATTAAGCAGACTGGCAGAAGCACATACCTGAATCGAAGTGCCTGCATTACAGTTTCCTCAACATTTGAATTTCTGCCACTTTTATCCCCAAAGACTTTTATAATACTTAAAATGTGCTCTGAAATGGAGATCTTCATTAGCATGTATACCACGTGCAGCTTCTCCTCAACAGTTGCTTACAAATTAGATGTAGCAGGAACTGTCTCTGACCTTCAGTTAATTATTTTATACCACTACTGAATTTCAAGAACTCCAGGGGGTATCTTTTAGAAAATACCTGCTGAATATTTGTGAGAGGCAACAAGTTTAATAGGATGGTATTAGCATCCTGTTCTGAGGATCCAAAAGCAATCCACCACTGGTCAGAGGGCAGCAGCAAATGACTCACAGGGAAGGGGAATAATTTCGCATTTTTCATAAAGTTCCATGACACAAACTAACAGATCATTAAGGATTTCATTCACAGGAATCCTGACTTAARTCCTGTTGATTTTCTCTCTGGATCAACAGAGCAGAGACAGTTCAGTCAGGTGAGAACTTTCCTGAGCACAGTAACTGTAAAAATAATTGTATTTATTGGCACACCTTTCCTGAACTCCTGCTTCTGAATCTGGTTTGCCTTGCTTGATCCATTCCACATGCAAATTGTCAAACACAGTAGTACTCATCTAAGTAGCAATTTCCTCAAGTCCTAGCAGATAGGCAACCACCTTAGAGTACATGCAGGTGTTACAGCCTTGTTATACCCTTGAGGCAGCTCAGTCAACTAATTAAAATGTTATGGTAATATTAGCAGTGGTAATAATAATTGGAGTACATTTATTCCATTGATTTTGGCCCATATATTTGTAATTTGCATTTTAAAAACTATTCTATATTTCTATATTTGCTCTTATTCATTCCCTATAGTGCACGAATGTAAAAATAAAAAGAAAAAACACAGTTACGCAATGTCACAGCCCAAGAAACTCCCAAAGAATTAGTAGTGTTCCAGAAAATGCGATTGGAGGGGGTGAACCGATATGCTTGGCAGACCAACACAAGTCTCTAAAGACATGAAGCATCTCTACTTCACTGGGGTACATATGTATTCCCTCCAAGGTGGATACGTGGGGAAGTGGGACTGGCCAGGAAAATGGACAACACACACACTGCAGAAAAGAACCACCATATAGCGCACTCATCTAATTCTCTATCAAAAAAAGGGTGGAAATTACAGTATTAAGTAGAATCCGTAAGGACAAATTGCTCTTTGCAAGATGTGGGACTGAAGGTGATATCTCTCAGAGTATGCTAGCTCACACCAGTGCAAACAGATCCACCTCCCACCCTCTCAAGGACTTTCTCCTGCTATTTGTTACCTGACCTACTGCTCTATCAACAGTTTGTCATCCTGCAAAGCCTTAACATGTCATCCCCACCAACACTAGAGTACCTTCTGGTTCATTGGACTGTAGGCAAGAGAGCTGTACCTGAAGCTTTGCAACAAGCAATTAGAATAACTCTTTTAGCAACTACTAGAGAATCATATGGGGGGGAAAAATAGTTAATAAATTTTCAGAACTTTTCCCATTTTTTGCTGAGCAGAGCTACGTCAACAGCATGCGACAGCTTTTTGCAACAGCTTCAGAACAGCTTAATTTTGGCTTGTTTAAATCTTGCGTTGCCTTGCCTGAACTTGTTAAACACCAGCATCAAGAGACAGAAGAGAAAGGTGCCAAAGTTTACAATGCTCAGAAACCTATCAAGAATCCAGAAGTTACATCCAGCTTTTAAGAACAGCACCAAAGACATTGCTGTTTTCATGACTGCAGTCCAGCTGAGTAAGCAGGAGATGTCTCCAGACTTCACAGGCTGTGAACCAGCCCTCTAGGACATAGACATTGCCTGCTGACCRAATCCACCAACCCTGAAGTTCTGCTTTGCTCTGACAGGCAAATACAAAACAATGTCTTACGCATCCAGCCTTACCTCCGAGACACTATATAAGAGAAAGTATATTCAATCACACACATTAATCAAAATGACAAAAGATTAACGAATAGAAAGGAAACAAATGAGGAGAAGGCATTTTAGGGGAAAACACTGACACTGAGACTGCCAAAACCGAATAATAGATTTGATTGCTTAACATCTATGAAAATAAATCCTCATGGTAGTTTTGAAAACCTCAAATCACTTTCAAGCTCTGATTCAAAGTGCAGTGAAATCAATAGGAAGATGTCTAGTGCCTAAGAAAGTTAACAGAGCAGAGCATAAAGACAAAAATTTGATTTTACCCATGGTGGTACACATTTTTTACTTCACTTTTGCTCACTGTTGATAATATATGCTTTGGTATACAAGGAACTAAAACACTTATGCATAGGCCTTACAGATTATTAGTGAAATTTTCTACAGTGATGCCTGCAGTTTTAGACGTAATTATTTATAAGGAGTCTTAATTAGTTTTAATTTTTTTCCCTTACCAGTTACAGTTACTTTTTATTGTTATTATTTCATTTTTCTGGATTGATCAAACTACTATAAGGAATATAAAAACAGAATTATACAGCAAAGGAACTATAACTACTTCAGGCAAATAAACAGAATAATCCTTTAACAACAGGGAGCTAGATTTTAAAATCATTCAAACTTGGTTAAGTATCTATACAGATGATTTCCTACACAGACTTACCTATATATCTTTCTGTATAAAAGAATTAAGGCAAATAAAACCTTTAGTAAAAGTGAGATAAAGCCAGTTTCTTTCTAAAAGGGGAATAGTAATTTGGAGAAAGACTCTGTTCCTCGAAGTATGAATTTGAGAAATACGTTGCACATTAATAAAACATGCCATGTTACAAAGATGAGAAGCAAGTCAATACAGAAGAGGAACCAAAACAGCAGACAAAATCTGAACAAATCCGAGAACTGCACTAGAAACAGGATGAGATATATAGAAAGAGAAAATGCATACTTRCTGACTAAAAACAAGACTCCTTCTATTAGCTGACATTTTGTCACTGGTAACAACAGGGAAGAAGAGAGAATCAGTGGAAATCCATATGATTAAAGCCTGGGTTTGAGATGCACACTCAGATGCTTAGGTGCAGAAGCAGTATAGGTATTTTCATTTGTCAGTGGATCCTCGTTACATAGGCCTGTCCCTCTGCCAGCCTATTAGCCCAGGATCAACAGCACGCAAACTCTGCCTGCCTGCATTGGGTGCGATTGCCTTTGCATGGTCTACAAAGTTTCAGATCTTGGTGTCATGTTGTAGTGTTACAGTCACGATTGTTTAGTTAATTGAAAATCTTTCAGATAACCCATGTTTTGTTACATACAGAATTAATATCCTCTTAAGCCAGGAACAATTAAGAACAGAAAGAAGAAAAGAAAACAAACAAACAACAGATCTGGCCCTAAAAACTCAACCAAGCAAAACCCAAACAAAAAATAACTCGCAAATAAAAAGTATTTCCCACTAAACCTAAACCAAACATTATTCACAGATTTAGGAATGTGAGAAATTAGTGTTAATTGACTCTTCTGTGGTTTTGTCTTCTAAAAACTGAACACAACTGAATTCTCTATCTCAGCTTGAGTACACTATATTTAACTGTCTCCGAGTCTGTACCAAAAAGCCACTTATTAATTAACTAAAGGCTCAGACATTATCACTGGAGACAAAAGTATGGCTGAAGCAGGCAATTTTCTGGAAATAGGCTAATGAAACAATGACAAAAACAAAGTTTTATTCAGTATTAAGAGCAATTCTGGAAATAAGTTGTGCTGAATTCATTAACTTTCCCACCCAATCCACTTTATTCCTGGAAATTTTCCTCTGACCAGCTACTGTTAATGTAGATAAGTAACTTTCTAGATCATCACTAGAGGTAATACTTTACACAGGAGCATTAATGAGCAGGCAACAGACACAAGACAATAATTCTCCAGGGAACACTGGGGCTGGATTCCTGCAAGTACTAACCCAGATGGCCACAAGTGAGTCCCAGCAGCCTGAAGGAATGACCTGCTACTGTAAAGACAAAGTTCCTAGACCTAGACCTGATGATCTCTCCATGTCCTGACATAAAGGATGCCACCCTTTGGGGAGGGAACTGTGTTGCATGAAAAGCTAAAGTAGCCCAAGATTTGTTATAAGTCCGGTCGCTTTCAGCACACTGAACTATCACGATCACAGATGCACAATAACGTAATACACTTGTTCAGTCTAGTTGCATTCAATTAACTACCACGGCCACACCAGAAGGGTTTAGTCGCATTCAATGAGAACTACCACGACTAGATTAATTAACAGTGCAGTTTATTAAAGCAACAGATACACAGGTTCTTTTGGATTGCCGGTGATAAAATCATTACCTATAAAGCACATGCAAATGCCAAAGTATAAGTACAAACTACTCGGCTAAAAACGTGTTAAAAGATGTAAAGTGACTCTATAGAGATTTCTAAGTTTCCTGGGGAGGCACTTGGTATAGCCAAGTGTCCGAATCTTACCCAAAGGCGTCCCGATGGAGGGGAAGAGGCTCAGCCCTTCAACTGGTCCCAGAAGTTAGAGTAGTACACGGCGATGGTGTCTTCCCTAACATTCTCTCTTTTGCACGCTATTTTTATATTATTAGTTACCTTTCAGGTGGAGCTTGAGGGACCCTAGTCATACATACCTTCATTATGATTGGTGTAAAACTTTCTTGCTCCAATTTAAAGGTATAGACCAGAAAAAATTCAGAGCACAAGCTCAGTGAGGCGTGGTCACACCTCAGAGGCAGGTAGCTTTTGGGATGGAGGTGTGTTTTGGTATTATAATGTATTATAATGAAGAAAAGTTCACCAAAAGGACAGCATTTTSTCAAAAAAGTGACAGATAGCTGACTCAGGATAAATAATGTGCAGCTTATCAGTACCATGGTGTCTCTCAGTCCCCGTTATCTCACAGAGCCTGGCCGCGGTGTCTCCACTCCGCTCCATCCTCCATACTGTTTCTGCCAGGGTCAGCACACCAAGCTCCCCTGATGTACTGACGTCTAAGATTACAGGCCTGGGGGACTCTCATGGAGACAAAACCGAGGATAAGGAATTGATTCCTTACATACCAGCTGCACTATACCCTGAAAGCTTCTTCAGTGCTGTACCTTTCTTTAAAATACAAATATAAGTCAAATCTCTGGGTTACCTCCAGAAATTATGCCACAAACTGACAGAGAGGTTGCAGAGAAGCCTAAGCAAAAAYGACCCATGCATCACTTCAGATCACAGAGAGCTACAACTTGCTTCCTCTCACTAAAATGGCATCTAGGAATATCTGTATTAGCAAAACTGAAGGTAGGCAGAAAGAAAGGAAAAGAAAGTACTCTGGTCTTCTTGATTCAAGCTGACAGTCAGGCCCTAGAAGCAGAGAGAGGTTGCTGTGCTTTCAAGTCCATTCTCCTTCCCAGCAGGGTGGTCCCTTAGCTGTTCATCATTTTCAAGACTTTGTGATTTTCTCTGGATTCCTGGGCATAAAGGGAAGCCACATTGTAGGAGTGTGGAGTTTGGCATAGCGTCTGCTCCATTCTCATTCCACATGCAAAATGATTTGGTTTACTCTTAAAATCTTTCTGTATAAAATACACCAATTTTTTTTAGGGGAATCTTTGCAAGGTGTTCTTCTCTCCTCTGCATTGTGTCAGGTTGAAAACAAATYTTTTGGTTTCTTACTGACTCTCTGTACCATTATTCTTAATTGTTTAATTAGTCATCCTCTGCTAGCTTCCTGCAAGGCATCTGCTCCCACAACATCACAACTTGAAACTCCATCCGACCTAGAAACCTCTTTACTARTGGGGGAGTTGTGCAAACATAAGTAAACAAACATTTAGACCAGAAGGGTTAAAGAGAATGTCCCATACACTACAAACAACATACAATTAGGAGTTCTTTAGAGTGAAGAAACAAAAATTGCAAATTCTGCAGTGGGCCATGGGAAAGCTCAATAGCACTGCCAAGGAATTTATGAGACCAGGTGACCTCTAGCCCCTCCACAGGTGCCAAAAACCTTATTTTCTGCCAGAACAAGGGCACCCTTTATGTCAGCAGAGCTCCCATTAAATTGAACTTTAAAGAATACGTGATTCATCTTTGTTCAACAGAAGGGTTCATGATGCAAGACCCAAAAGCTCATTGCAGGTGAAGGAAGGGTGTTAGCAATCTAACTATATGATTTTTATTCTACAGCAGTAGAGCTCTTGAGGATCTATTAAGGAAAGGTGTGTATAGAGCACAAAATGTTACAGACACTTGGCAAGGAGTGCTCTTCTGTCTGCCAGCACCTTCAGATCTTCCCATGGTTTAGTAAAAGCAAGGAACAGAATTTAGAACAGTTCAGGCTGCACAGATTCAACTCTCTTTCTACAGCCTTCGAGCAGGACACAGGATAGTTGAGAACAGCACAGGATAGTAACCTGTTTTGAGTGCTTAAGACTAGTGTATTTGCAAATAATTTCTTCACTGACTTCCTTTCCTTACCTGCCTTAGGAAAAACACTCCATTCTGGATAAACAAAAGCCAGGCAGCTTATCCACATAAGATAGAATAGGATAGGAAAGGAAATATGCAAAGAGAGGCAAATACAGTGACTGCCCTGGTATAAGGGTTGGATGAATTTAGCTTTGGAAGAAGAAATACTTATGGATGTGCT
Source organism: Oceanodroma leucorhoa (assembly GCA_030449065.1). Classification (NCBI taxonomy): domain Eukaryota; kingdom Metazoa; phylum Chordata; class Aves; order Procellariiformes; genus Oceanodroma; species Oceanodroma leucorhoa. Next base: position 4,045,871 of record JASVER010000017.1, read on the forward strand.
GAACATGGGGGCAGGCGTAGCGGGACATATGAAGCTGGAGGAAGGCCAGGAGGGATTTATCAGAAATACACTGTGCAGCCAAGTCTCACATAAAATCCCTCAGTAAGATAAGCAGACATACAAAATGAAATTAAGAAAAAGAGGTGCTCATGCAGTAATGCTTTCTAGCATGATCTAGCAGGAGACATCCAGATAGATTTTCAGGGTGTTAACAGATCTAAAGAGAAATACAGGTGGGATTTAAAGGAAATATAGGTGCCTAAGAAAGTCTCAGCAAGCACCAGTCAATCTTTAGATGTCTTAAATACTTACATGTCCTGTAGACCTTGACAGGAAAGGTATCTGGGTGTTTGTTTGTTAAYCCTAATTCCTTTCCCCAGTGGGGCTATGCTTGCAGATAACTGAAGTTCTTATTTAATTTTTAGCTAAAACCAAGATTACCCGATGTAATTCTTTAACACTCAAAATACATCCCTAGCACAAACAGAGCGGGGTTCTAAGTGATATCAGTTTGCTATGATTTCCTAATATTTCTCCCATTTTGTTGATATCAAAGAGAAAAATGGCCTAATGTTTTAAATATMTGACTGAAATCTGGGAGCCCAGAATTCACGCTTTAGTTAAACTAAAAAATATCCCCAAAGAGATTTTCCTAAGCTTCAGTTCCCCCAATTGTCAATATGAGTTCCAGTTAAATAGGCTTTTTCCTTTTTTTCTTTCAAAAAAGCTAAGAGTTAAAAGGAATATTTTGAATCATCTCATTTTGCTTATTTCAAACTTTTCTTCTTAAAAAGTACAATTTCGAAAAAGTGAGGAAGAAAAAGTAATTTTGAAACCCAACTCCAAAAACTCAGTTTCAAAACAGCATAAACTGAGATATATCAGCATTATCAAAAGAATGAATTTTTAAACCTCAAAAGAAATGTTTTAATATTTACAGAATCATCACCATTTATTTATATATTGTCTGAAGTTGCTCATGTAATATGACTCAGCTTCCCAGGTGCTTTCAGTCCTTATGATGCTGCTTTTTTTTTCCCCCCTCCTTTTTCCTTTGCGACAAAGTTACTGTTCTTTGGGGAAAATGTCATCCAGGTCTAGCTGCGAGAAGCTGAATCATTTGGCCATGAATACCATAAAGAAGAAAATCAACCCAAAAAATAACATGTCCTTGCACATACAACTCAATTTTTCCTGTATCTTTCGTGTGCATTGCAAGCCCTGYTGCTGTTCACCAGCTCTGGGGCCTAAATGTCATGCCTGTTGGCAAAAGTATACTTTATACTTATTCTCCTTTTACGTATTTGTATTGTGTGCTTGCTTTTTCTTGCGTGTGGAATGACTCATAAAACCACAAATCTTTAGAGATGACTTAGAGGGTGGTGTGAGAGAACAAGTTAGGGCAAGGTATACTCTGGACAAGAGAGATTGATTAATCCATCATATGAGTATTGAAAATAAGACAAAAAAYAGGGGTACCTTAACAAGACACTGTTAAAAACGCAAGCTTACATATTGGAAGGAAGATCAGTTCAGTACCTGTTTTTCCACGTTAAGAGCTCTATTTCTCTGCAGCTAGCCATGTTCTGCTAAGCGCCCAGCCACCTGTTTCAACTGCCCCATCCACTCCGATTCTAAGGCAATCGGGGAAAAGGGGAGCTCTGGATGGAGCTWGACACCTCTCCTCAATTGCTTTCCTTCCAGAAAAAGGAGATAAAACAGGRTGGAAGTAGAAAGATTGCCACTACAAGTGACTGATGGTGCAGCCAGCCACCAAGCTTTAGAACCTTCTCTTCTCTCAGAAGGATACTGGGTCCATGAGCCTCCCACTCCACTGGAGCCAGAGGCATGGCTCCGTTTTGCCCAYAGGGATAGACTTTCTCTGGGATTCCCACAGCAGCTGCCAGAGCCAGGCTCAGGTGAGGGAGCACCTCTGTTTCAATCCTACCACTTTCTTCCTGACATAGTTGGTCCTTTCCACAAAGTAAGATGAAAAAACATATGGCAACCAGTCAGAGTCGAAAACCAGATAGGCGCACCAATTAAGATGGTTTACTGTACACTTAACCTTGCCAGAAATAGTGGCCAGGGAGATTAATAAYCTCTCAGCCTTTTTTTCCTGACACGAGGGGAAATACTTATGTCGCTACTGACTGTATTAGGGACCTTTTTCTCTATGAGCACTCAAATCTCCAGTTCACCCCTATCACCCCTTAACATATGTCACTTGCGAGGGTGGGTCATTGGTGAGGGAAGAGCCATAACTAAAAGCAATATATTCCCACTAAGACCCGCTAAGAGAATTTGGACCTTTTGAGATGGAACATAAGGCTCCTGGAAGTGATGTAAAATACTGGARTTCAGGGATCTGGAGCACTAGATGATTGCTTATTAGTGGGCTGGTTCACCACTTCCCATGTTCAGGAAGTGCTGGAGTTTAACTCAGATTGCCAAAGCTGACAAGTGACAATTAAAAAAACCTCAATTAACTAAAAAACCCCAAACTTCTATCCCTACATAGGTTCATGCCATTTGTGTGGTTAACYACTGACCATTTTAGCCTTAGGCACAGCGGAGATACTTGTCTGTCTCAGAGAAGATAGGGAGGGGACAGACAGATTTCCAGAAACAGACTTTGTCTGCTACTTTAAGACACTTCTTGTTTTATGCCTCTCCCTCAAAAATAGTCTAGTTCAGTTTCCTACACAGGAAAGATCAAGAAAGATAGATGTAAAAGTTTGTCCAGAAGAAACTTCCAGACAAGAACTGTACATCCAGAGGAYGACGACACAAGCCTCTTGAACATGAAGAGTCTCTGTCTATCAACTAAATAAAATATATCTGGCAATGTCTACTGCCAGGTACCAGAATCACAGGCTGCAGCCAAATAGCTCCGATTTCTCACTGCTCAAGCCCTAAAAGCACATTTTTGAAAACTAGTCTATCTTGTCCTGGAGCTCRTAATTATACATACCTGCTGTGAAAGCTGAATGAGCAGAGCTTTTAGGAAACAGAATGCAGGAGTGTAGCTCTTCAGTGATGGAAAATTGAAATGATGAGGCATTACCCCTGCAAAAATAAATATTATAGCAAGGAAACCTGGATGAAGTCTGAAACAAAAACTGTCAGAGAGGTTATTTCAGAAATTACAGAAAGGGCAGGAGTCAGTAATGACATGAAGAGTCTAGAGGGATGAGGGGATTTTTCTCTGAACCTTCCTTGTTTTCTGTAATGATATTTTCCTTTAATGTACAGCAGAGYCTTCATATCGGCAATTGCTAATATCTCTGGATGAACCTTGGTGTCTAGTACTCCTCAGGCATTCTGTGGCCTTTTCTATTAGCATACCACATTTAAGAGAGATATAGTGTTCACTATACTATCTGTTGAGCAATAAAAAAGCTCTCRCTGGTGTAGAACCAAAAGTGGTATCAGGGACTTGATTAGAATAATAAACAAAGGCAATCTTTGAAAAAAGTTAATCATAAAGCAAGCCACTTTCTGGCTTCAACTAACTTGTGTTTTATGGAAAGGGAGGATRCCACACAGAACAAGAAGTCATGTTTTCCTTTTGAGGTAAATTGAAAAATTAAATTTACAATTTTTTTCACTTTGAACAGAAATAGAGAAGTATCAGAAAWCCTGTTTTGGTGAGATTTTTAGCTTGCTTTTGAAGAAATGTAGAGAAGAATGTGAAAGCTATACTATGTACAAAGTGTATGGCCACTATGGCCAAACCATACCTAGCTACCTCTTGTTCAGATGAAGCATTTATTTGARAAAAACTATTAGAAGAGTTACTTCATAAGCTTGAATGCATAAGGTTTCAAAATKGTATGTTGTGTTTTCTTCCCTTAACCCTTCCAGGGGAATGAAGGACATCAAGTTCCAAAGAAAAACACCCCCTATATCCTCARGAAGTATTAAACCAGCCCCTGCTTGATTAAGAGCAGAGAAACACTTACCTCTTTTTCCTTCTCCTGTTTTTTCACAGCTGAAGGATTGCATGTGCATATATACACACACGTAGGACCACATAATACCATGAAGCATTGAAGGAAAAACACCCTACACTAACACCATCCTATGCTAGATAGGAAATAGGTTTCTAGATCCRCCTCTAACTCTAGGTTCCTTACTACTGGTTTTTCTTTCTCCCCAAACTAAGAAAAATAAATTTCCATTGCTAGTCAAAAGGAGTATGACATCCGTCTACATTCAACCTGTTGGAAATGTTTTCTTCRACAAGAGACTATTTGCATAACACTGTTTTCCTGTCAGTGTCAGGTTTACAACAGCTGTGGGACTTATTAGACTGACTTTGTGTTGAATATTCAACACTAACTCACTAGTCATCTGAAAAGCCTCATAGGAGTCAAAATGTACTTGAGCTAAGATAGATGATTTAAAATAATCCCTGTCCAGATTTTGAAAACAAAATGCACTTTGTGCAGAAGAGTAAAGACTGGTGAGTAGGCAAACTGTCAAAAAGCCTGCACTGGCTTATTATTTGTGCACATGGAATTTTTCTAGTTTAAAATAGAGGTTGTTGAGGGCTTGCAAAGGCTGATGCACTTCTCAACACAGTGTTATAAATCCTTCCCTTYTTGGCCGAGCCACTGTGGACTGCTCCATAGCCCACTTGTGGCTGCTTAAACCTCTTCCCTTCTATAGAGGAATAAGATACTTCACCTCAAAAATGAAGGCAAATATTTACAAAGACAACTACAAGAGAAGAGGGCTCTGTGTACTTTTGCTGTTACTGTGAATTGTCAGTAACAATGTCAGTAACAGCAGCCTGGCTACATGCAGACATGGCAGGGCAGAGACAATGCAATACAATGCTATAGCTTTCTATAGAGCAAAAGATCATAACTAGGATTTGGAGAAACATGACTTTTATATTTTGGGAACAGAAGGAACCTTTGATATGGTGAAAGCCCTGGACCCTGAGGAGAGAGTTTTCCAGAGGGTGGAAAAGGCCTATCAGACTTAGAGATGCTCCAGTGAAACCAGGCTAGATATATCCCCCCTATTATGGGCAAGGCCTACAGCAAGGTCCTCAAGAAAGGAGGCACCTAGTGAGGAAAAGGAGCTGAGTAACAAGCAGGAGACTTCCCCAAAAAGGCTGGACAGGACTGAGAAGTCAAGACTTGAGAGAGCACCTGAGGAGAGTTTTAGAGACAGCCATGCTCTGCTGAGAGCTGAGCTCTGGGCAGTGCTAGGAGGAATGAGGAACAAGGAAAGGATGAGAGATTTACACTGTTCTCTAGGGAAAAAAAATAATTCCAACTATCTGGGGATCTGACTAAATAGTTTAATAACTTCAAAGACCTTTCCAAATCATAGCCTCTGCCCACTCCCCTTGCTCCCCGCAAAGGTAAGGCGATGAGACGAACTCCTCTTTCCACAGCTGTTTGCACTCCCCTTGACCTGAGGGATCTCTCTCCATAGCTCTGTCTGTAAGCCACTGCACTGGAATGGAATCAAGCACACACATCTGTGTCCAAATTATACATTTTATCAGCCACAAAGTCTATGCAGATGGCAGACAGTCATCTACTGCCAGTAATCCACTTCACCACAGCAAATTGATGACAAGTCATCTCAGCAGCCTTTTAAAAGTAAAAGAGAACAAGGATATAGAGATGATGGGGTTTTTTTTTTAAATAACAAGCCATCCAGGGAAAAAAATTAAAAGTTAAAGCCTGTAGTGCTGCTACAGCACACAGTCATTTGGTTTAAAAATCACATTATTTGCAAGTACTTTCATTTCTGTCAAACTGCAAAAGCAGCAGCTATGGCTGCTTGCCAGGCCAGCCCACCTTTCTTACCTGCTGTGAGCTGAAGTGTTTGTAAACTTTGCTCTTGCCTTCTCATGACTCTTTCCAGCCTGGTACTGCAGCTGTTAGGGAGTTTATGAACATCTCCTCTGCTCCCTCTCCCCCTTAGCATAGAAATTTCCTCTGCTCTTGATGAAGAGCTTTTCGGAGTATTTCCTTGACTCTGACTTCTAGCTCCTGTAACCCTCTCACCTCTTCTCCTTTAGACAAACCTTTAAGCAAAAAAGAGTCCTAGGAAATCCAGTTTTAGCAAGGTKAAGTCATTTTGGAGTTGGTAAAGCAGTTCCTTGCAGAAGTTTGGAAAAAGACTGCAGGCAGCAAAGGGGGATCTGCATATCCAGTAGCAGTGTGTTGGCACACACACCTCCAAACAGAGCAGAAGAGTAAGACCTCTGAGCAMTTCAAAGGTCTGAATATGAGGGTTTCACCCTTGAACCCTTTGAGTCCTACTGTTTGTCTGGGATTCTCACATAAATAAATAACAMATCATGCTAGATGGCCTTGCATCTAACAGCTTGACCTGAGATTGGACTCCAGAATAGCATTTTCTGTTCCTGAATACTTTARTACAGGGAGAAAACACGCAGGCTTTCTGTAACATCCAGAAAAACAATAAAAATATGATAATGTGTGCSAATCAATTCAATGTTCAGGAGTAATGAGTGCGATTTAAATAAATGCAGAAGTGGAATCAGAAAAGTAAAGAAGTTACAGCAGCAGATACATATTTTTTTTGTTCCTTTCAGTTTTCTCAAAACTCAAGATCATTGCATTTCTTACTGGAGTTTATTGAAAATAATAAATCCTGTCTATTTTGCTGTTGAGTTAATGAACCTGACACTCCCACACTGAAAACCTTTTCTCAGTACAATTACAATACATAATCTAGAAGTCTCACCAAAAACAAATATCAAGTTTGTTGACATTTGCCTGCCTAGTACGATGTTTTCTTTTCAATCTAGAGAAAATAAGAATTAGGAGATGGGAAACCTCTCAAGAAGCTGGGTTTTTTTACTTCTGCTGTTGTTTTATTTTTATGTCTGTAGCAGTATTTCAGGTTGCAGGTGCAACAACTGCTAAGGGAATAAGTGCCCAGAAGTTCAACTCTTGATGTAAGTAATTTTGAACTCCAGAGAGTGATGGGAGCAGCATGGAAACATCAGAGCCAGAAACACTATCCCAAAAGGTCTCATTATACTTTTGCTAGACAGCCCAAAAAGCAGAAGGAARTGCTGTGGTTAAACTGCAGAAGCAGGATTACAGTCAATTCACACCTTCCAGATTGCAACAGCACACACATGTCTGAGAAGCTTTAAATTTTCATCCAGACATAGTCTGCATTTGTGAAACAGAGGAGTTCTCTCTTCCCCCAACCTGCCCTAAATGGTCTGATAGCAGGCACTTCTGCTCTGCCTTTTTTGGCACCYGGGCACAAGAGGACACATCTGGGAAGCCGCCCCTCCTCACCCAGCCCGGCTTCCGSGTGAGGTTTCCCTGCACTCTTCCACTCCAGCATCTTTGTTTGCTCTGTGGAAGATTTTAGGCGTTTTCTGACTTCCATGTTTAATTCAGGACTATATTTTAATAATTGTTCTTTTCTAGACAGCAACCCTGAAATTGCAAGTCCAATAGTTTTTAAATTCAGTTTAACCTCTCTTGATACATTTATGAATCTCAATGTTAGAGAAGGCTTCAATTAACAAATTGCTGGAGAACATTTAGATTTTCAGTCCTCTCCAGTAGCACAAAAAGGGTAAAGTTTATTTACAGAGGTATATTTGAAAACAATAGTTTTCATGCACATTTCTGAGGAAGAAGTGAGGTCTGGAGAGGCTTAACCGAAGGCTTAACCAATAGTTGGGGAAAGAAGAAGAAATCCCATGAGAGCTGCTTAGGGTCAGAGAGGTACAGAAGTTCTTCACCTCTGCTCCCACACGTCTCTTRTACAGGCCCTAAAGTGCCCTCATTTGTGTAACCCACTGAGGCGTTTGGTAACACTCCTCTCATGCACAGAAGTATGCAAAGCACCAGGAGGGAGAAAAGGTTGCTCACAATTAGTTTCCTTCAGTGCCTTCTTAATTCGCTTAAAAAAAAAAAAAAAAAAAAAAAAAGGCATTTTCTGGAAAATCCAGACAATGTATGGATAAAATGCCAATGCAATCTGAAAGTGACTCACGTATATAGATTGGTTCAAATGAGCATCACTAATGTCACCTGGTTTCTGGCAGGCATGAGCCACAGCTGACAGTAGAAATCAGCATTACACCATCCCATATTTCCTACTTTTAAACCACAAGAGCCATTAAAAGAGTTCAGACCTTTTTTTTAAGCATCCATTTCTGATCAGGCTGTGACATCTCTATTCCTATGAGGAATAAATCTCCTTGGCATCCCCCTGTGAGATTCTCAAAAGAGCTAAGCGTTCACTAACAGCACTTATGGTATGGAACATGCACATTTAGTTTCCAGATTTTACCTGAGCTCACAATACTTYACCTCTCCTGGTAACTTCTGTAAGACACATTCTACTTTGGCCCATGACTTTTTATCTTAAAAAATACACTCAACATGTATTTTCTACGGAAAACATTTTCAACTACTCAGCCTCAGGTTCTGCTTAGTTCTAAAGGTAATACCCAGGGGAGAGTGGGAAGAAGCATATTTATTTCTGATTAAATATTCCAATGATCACAACTCTTCAAGTCTTAACTTCATGGCTCTTACAGCAGTTCAGCCTTTTAAAAATAACCCAAATAATCAAAATAAACACTCTAAGAACATGAAAATCTAGGCTTTTGCATCTTTCAAAATAAATCATATTACTCTGTGTATAAAGACAGACAGATAACATTCCCATAARCTATAGAGACAAAAAACCTACAAAATTTCATGGAGCATTTCAAATGCTTGGTTAGAAGGCATGGTTAGAAAACTAATTTTCAGACTAGCAGGCCACAAGTGGTAAACAAATTCCCAATACAAAAATGTTTCAGATAGAAATTGCATAAAATGAATGATGCTTATTCATAGCCACAGCAGGCTGAGAAAAAATTAATTTAAAAAGTTTTTTTCAACCTAGCCCAAGAACATCTTATTTCTAAATCAATAGCTGTCTCTAGCCAAACTGAAGTGCTCATACAACTTCAGACAGGTAATTACTTACAGGGATTGGATGAGGAACAAGCAAATCAAGGGATATTGCTACGTCAATTTCTTCTTTTATATTTTATTGTAGCCTTTTGGTTGTTTCAGAGAACAGAACTAAGAACTTATTTTGTCTACTAGTAGGTGCAATATAAAGAACTAATATGCTAGGCACACATCTTTGATGCCTGCTTTTTGAAACCATTTAGCGTCGTGGCTGAGGAGCAAAGTTATAGGGAAGAGGCAGTTTTAAAGATATTTAGGTGGGTTTTTTTGACTGATCAGTGCAAATTGAACTAAGGTCCCTGGAAAAGCAATAATGAAGATGCCGTCACGAGCTGTGYCATGAAACTCATTGCAAGGAACATCTTTTAATTCTAAGAAAAAATACATTTGTAAAACCCTTCACATATGTATGGAAAAGATAATACTGTTGCATTTCATTAAGATATATTAACCTGACATGGTARCCAAACACCATTTACCTCTCCATTGAGGAAGACCCATAGTATACGTTCAGCCTAATCAACAACTGATATGACCACTTAACATTTTTTCACTGAAATGTTGGTATTAGAGTATTTGAGGGATTAACTTTTAGGTTGTCCTTTTAAGTTTTTATAGCTGTTATTAAAAAGATTATTTTTAGCTAAAAATCTAGAAATTTTCCATCAGAATTTTCTGTGGGGAAAACCTGTTCTATGCACATCTAATTTCCAGTATTAGAGTTTTGGTGTTTTTAAGATYGAGAAAGCTTCTGTCTCTAAAGTCCATTCTCGACAGCAACAATAAGTAGAGAAACACATTTATTTTGCCAGTTAAAGTAACTTTCTAAAAGTCACCCTCCAGGACACTTACTACATAAGAGTAAGATAGTATATAAAACATCATATAAGTCCTAAAAGGTCTAAGCTCGTATAAGATCTGCAAGCCTTCCTCCAGTTTCCTTTGTATAGCTAGAAGCTCTTGGCAAGACTTTCTTCACAGAGAAGCAAGCTCAGATATACAGCCCTCCTGAGATAGCAGTACTTTCTATTAGAAGAGGATGTATTTTAATGAACTGGATACATTTAGTTGCCTCTAGTGTTTTCTCTGCTGTTCACTAGTCTCCCAGGTGATGAGTCAAAATTTGCATTTTAACAGAAGCCAAATACTCTGTTGGAAAGGCATCATGCTCAAAAGCTCATGAATAGACTTTTGTCTATTATTTAGTTTATTTAAATTTATTACCACCTTTACAGTCTCCTGTTTAAGGGATACACAATGCTCCTGTTAATTGATCTAAATTAACATCTGTATTTTTGCACTCAGTTGCAAAATTACTACACTAGAACATAAATGTGATGATCAGCTTCGCGGGGCAGTTGCTTCATCTGTTTTGCACTGATCTGAGAGCACAAAACAGGTAAAAAGCTACTGATCACCTGGAAACTGTGCTTGTGCTATATGGATTTGACTCTGCAAGACCTTTTCTTACAGAGGGTTTCAGCAATGTACAGYTAATAGTAACTGTACAGCTGCTGTGAGGCAGTAATTAGGTGTACCACCCTGACAACAAAGGCAATGCTCCTGACCCATTCAGTGAAGGGAATGGAAGAGCACAGAGGACAGTCTGGCTGTATAACTGCACATACAGTTGGTTCCTAATGCTGATTTGCTAGATAAGATTAAACATTTCTCACATTTGATGTTATGGGGTTTTTTTAATTTCTTTTTACCCAACCAGATGATTCTGAGGACTGGGATGGAGGATGCAGCTGTGCTTACAGGCATGAGAGGACTTTTTCCAGTGCCAGGCATAACCCTCTTTGCCCAGCTCAGCTGTAGCTAAGAGAAGGCACCTGCCCAGAGCTAAAATTGTGATAGTTGAAAGGCAGCTAGCCAAACCCAGAAACATGAAGAGCACTTGCTGTGTCTTCCTATTGAACAAATCCTTTCCATGACAAAATACTTCATGCACGTTTTCTACTAATTAATCAACATAAAACCCAAGGAAGGACTTTGGGATGCAGCACAGCAAGCTCTCATGTGATACGTGCCTTTGCTGTATTCTCAAGCCATTTATACTTTTATTGCTTATTTTCCTCTATGGAGTGTATAAGAGAACTTTGCCTTAAAACTAACACAGTAGAAATTTGACAGTCCTGACTGAGCACAAGAAAACTGCTGGGAAGGTAAAACCAAGCCTTGCACATGGTGCCAGGTTGTTTAAGAAAGCAGAAGGATCTTAGCCCAGTACCACTGGGAAGAGGAAGCACCCAGGAAGCCCAGGAGTGGCTCATTTTAGTAGCCCCTTGTGCTATTAATGATCTTTTATTCCTTACATAGATGCCTTTTCTTCATCTCAGCCATCTTCAAACCTTGCATAACTGTTTTTCTACATACACTTTCTTCCATCTTAAACTGTTCTCCCTTAGATCCCTGTCCAGCAAATGCATTCACAAGCACAGACTTCCTTTTCCACACCAATCCCCTTTTGATTTGAACAGTAAGTAATTTTACACTGCTACTTTATTCCTAGTGACCCAAAGGGCAGCACTGGAGCCTCGTGCCCTGCTGCAATTCAGTGCAGACGGACACTTTTCAGGGTAAAAAGGTTTTACAGAAAGATTTTTCTTCAAGAGAAGAAATTTCTAGTAGAAAAAAAAAAAAAAGAAAAATAATAGTGTTGCTTTCCCACTCTGACCAGGGGGAGTTTTCCGTTTCCAGAACAAAGGGATTCAGACTGTGTCRCCAAATACAAAGTGGGGAGAATAAAATACCTTCTGCAGTTTCACTGGGCCATTACATCCTTTTTCACTTCTGAACTGCTACATGATTCTGTATACTGTTAGAGGAGCTGCTACCTGCTATATCAGAAGTGCTTATACTTCAGTATATATAAATATACATTTAAACAGTGAGGCCAGGCCTTGATAAGTGATTTGCTTAACCCTACATGCTTATAAAATGACGTGTTTCAAAATACTCAAATAAGAGGATTCAAAAACAGTCTGGTACTGAAAATCTTTGGCAGCTTGACTATATTGGGGAAAAAAATRAGGTTGTCAACTTTCAACAATTTAGAGAGCTAAGTATTTAGGATATCTAAAAAAAGTACTTAGACGCTACATATGTTAGCAGGTCAAAGTGGATCACTACAGTGAAGAGCTGGTAACAAGGTCCTGGCATCCCCACTATAGGCATTYGAGGGCTAACTTCTAAGTCTGGACTAGTTCTAGTCTGGTTATACAGACTAGACACCCATTGCCAGTTCAATTACAGAAGTTACACTCCCAGAGCATATCTGTTAATTTAACTTCATCAAAAAGGAAGACTGSTCACAGCCTTCAAGTAGTTCTGGGATATGACCAACATGTGGGGACAGTCCCACAATTCACTTCAAAAATGTTCTCCTGATCCAAAGCAAAAGGTTAATGTAGAAGTACCTCTAGGCACCTTGCTTTACACAATAGTGAGAGAAGGCAATAGCTAATATAGAAGATTAAAAAAAAGTCAYAAACACTCTCAGAGTTCCCACAGCTGAAAACCCTTTCAAGATACATATTAAGCGACCAGGAAAAAGTAGAAATATATTAGAAATGTACTGAAGCAATGAGGTTATTTCCATGGGCTCTAATATACTATATTCATTACAGATTTGCCAGGTTGATGCTCTAAAAACTAACAAGGCTTTGATGAAGAGCTGACACAAACTGAACAGAAGTCAGCTGCTTTCTGCAGGGTTTTGGTGCCACAGCAGTACATGAAAGCCTGGGTTCGTCAGGATAACAAGCAGCAGATATCAGTGTCACAGCCTTCAGCAGGCCCTTTCCAGGGACAGGATGAGGGTGCAAGGGAGGAGGAGGATAAAGAAAAAAAGAAAAACGCTCTCTAAGAGGGCTAACCTGTAAGTGTCCTAACTGAACCACAGGGGAGGTTACAACCCCACAGCAAGGACATTCAGGCAATAGGGATGGAGCGATTTCTTGCATCTCCTGCTGGAGTCACCAAGGGGGAGAAACTGCCTGGTCTGGTAACAAAGCAGCCATGGCAATGTCCATACTGGGCTTTGGATGCTCTCACTGCTTTCCAGAAGCAGGGAGGTTTTGTCTGCTTCTTCACTGGTGCAACCAGCTACAGCCCACAGGTAACATGTGACTGATCTTTTAACATAAACAGCATAAGAAGCCTTCCCAAAGAAAGTCACCATCTGCCCAGCAATCAATTTCAAGTTTAACCTGAACAGCTATTTAAATCTATTCTCCCTGACGTGGGAGAGGTCAGCAAACAAACCTCCCCCTTGCCTTTCCAGGCCCCTTGGCTGCATGAGGCAAAGGCAGGGAAAATGAGACCTTTCTCCCATATTGTACTGGTTGTGGAAACAAAACTTGCAAAGGAGGATGATGAGTTTCCTGCCACRTGCCCTGGAGACAAGCTCACCCTTCAATTATTGCAGGCGTGGATGGTTTTTTCAGGACTGCCATCACACTCTGGTCTCTGCAGCGTGACGGCAACAGCACAGGTAGCGCTCCTGTTTGTCACGGCACATCCCTGGCTGRCCGGGAAGGGCAGGCTGCCATCCCACTCGTGCTCCACCATCCCGAGGGACGCGGCCTCCCCGCCAGCACAGCACCGCAGGGCTCACGCCATGCCGCGCGGCCGGCAGCCYGCTCCCTTCCCCTCTCCCCCGAGGTCCAGCCCTGCCCGCCTGCTTCCAGCACTTGCATTTCTGCTCTCAATAGCATCGGCCACGCTTGTCCTTCCTTCCGCTTTCATCTCTTTCTTTTAGAAGAATGCACGTGTTTTCCTCACAGATCTSGTTTTCACACAAGGAAAATGAACACCATTTGTAACCAGGACTAAGTATTCACAGGCTAAAACTCAGAGAGTAAGCATACAGCAAGAGGCAACTCACACAGCTGCAGTTTGCATACTCAAATCCAGAGGCATTGGCTGACCTTAAAAATGAACCTGACCCACAATTAGTGGCTGATCTAATAAAAGAAAAAAAAATAATCTCACTTGTCTCAGGCAAAGCTTCATTTAGAGAATTATGCTTCTGTGACTATACAAGCACTTCGACTGTTGTAATGGTTCATTTTTTATTAATGATTTGAAAGGGGACCGATCCTGAATGCTCCAAAATCCTTCATTCTGCTTCTGAAATCTCTCATGCATTATTTACATCCAAGAAGTCGCCCTTGAACCAAGACATGTTTCATTTCCCTTTTTCTTTAATTCAAAACATCAACTACAACTGTAAGACAATATATAAATAAAATATTAAAATTACAATTTATGAGTGAAATATTGAATAATTGACAATTTTCAATTTATGAAAGGTGCTCTCTTATGCTGCTTTTTGAATTAGGAGATATATCACTTCCAAATCCACTTAAGATACAAAGTCTACTGAACTGAGACATTATAATCATATTTGCTGATTGCTTTAGCAATTGTCTCCTGCAATCTTCTACACCAGTCATTAGACTCCCACTGACTGTGTCCAGGATAGAAAAAGATAACATGAACATCCAACAACTATTATTTTTTCAGTCAAGCAATATTCACATCCCACGTTCACATATACTTAGCTCTGAACACACCGTAGGCTGCTAATGTTATGCAAGGCAAAAAAAATGATGACCTGAAGGAGCTAAGGTTGCTTTTTTTAGCTCTTTACATCACCACAAGCCCGAGATCCCCCAAACTGTGCACCCATGGGAGGAAAACAGAAACCATACCCCTCCAGAAGCCGCAGGTTTAATTGCTGTTCTCGCCTCCCAGCTCCTCCTCAAACCCTGCAGAACAGCTCAGTATTGGCAGCTCTGTTGCAGAAGCAGTACCATATCCTCAGGGGTGCACCTCCTCTGGGAAAACAACAGACCAAAATTCACTTCCTCTCCCTCTATTGGGAAATTCAGGTTGATAAGGATTCCTTCTGGTTGATAAGGATACCTTGCAACTGCATGCAGCAAATAGAAGGGCTAAGTTATCCATAGACAGTTTGCCTTCAGAGCTGTAGTGCTAAGCAGGTTTGGGTGCTGGGGTTTTGGTTTTTTTGGGTTTGGTTGGTTTGTTGTTTGGGGTTTATTGGGGGGGATGTTGTGGTTTTTTGTTTTTTTTTGTTTTTATTTTTTTTTGTTTTTGTTTTTTNTTTGTTTGGTTTTTTTGTTTGTTTGGTTTTGTTTTGTTTTGTTTTGTTTTGGTTTTTTGTTTTTTTTTATTAAAGGGAGTTAGTTCATACACAGCTCTGGAAAGAAATTCCTGGAGTTGCTGCAATACAACAACAAAATGAGACAACATTACTGACTGTTATTCCACTGGGTAGATAGGTTAATAGACCAATTAGTGGCCAACTAGATTAGAAAAACTGGTTTGGAACAGTGAGGAATATCCTTTGAGATTTCTTACCACCTTATCTCAATTTTGCCAGCTTCCTTAGTTAAAACTGGCAAATACTAGTAATTCTCAAAGCCTTGTTCTCTACTCTGGTATGTGACCCCTATTACATAGTCTAATAAGACAGTATTCCAGCTGTTTCTAGGTTGTGATAGAAAGCAATTTCTTAGGTCTCTTTAGATTGTAGCATACATTAGCATGATGGTTAAAATCTTAATTAGATCTTATTCTTATTCTTGTTGATTTACTAGCTTGTTAACATCTGACCTCCTTTTCCCACCTGCCTCTGGGAAGTTGAAGCCAGCTTTTATATGTTAGAACTACAGCCTAGTCAAAGTTATTCCTCATCATATTGAATGATTATTTTTATTTTCCCCTACATGACCGTACAACACAATACAAAAGGGAGCTGGACCAACTCAGGCAACATCGGCCACCTTTCCCACAAGAAGAGTTTCTGTCCAGGGGGTTCACACCCCTCTCCCTGGTCAAAATGCAGCACCCCTAGGTCACCTCCAAAGCAGTATGTCACAGAAAGCCCAGATCTGGAAGCATGAGGAAAAGTGCGCTAGTAGTAATGACTGCTAATAACAAGGAGTACTGAACATTGAAATAAACTATTGAGAGAGAGGGAATTAAATAACCATCACAGATGACTTCTAACAATAAGTAATACAAACAGTGGCGAGAAAGGTGCACACAATTGCTCCTGTTGGTGACAGACTGACAACTGCTTGATACTCCTTCCCAGACTTTTTTCCCCCTCCCCTTACTCTAGACAGAAAAACAAAAGTCTCCCTCTAGAGTTCCTTCCTCTTGCTCTCTGGAGGTATCTCAAGAGGAGATACCTGACAGTCATTTCTACAGCCACACAGCATAGCAGGGGACAGGGCAGGAGAAGCCTTCTCAGCAAATAAAACCACTCTAGAAGGCAGATCCAAGGATGCTGGGCACTCCCATAGCTCCACTAAAAAGACTCCAAAACAGGTCAGGTTTTCCCTTGTTATTCCTTCCCCCAGGAGCTTGGCCTAATCCATCTCCAGCAGTCTGTCTCACACCCACTCTTGGTCAGAGTTTAGCAGGCACTATGCGCTGTCACAGTAATTTACCAGAAGGGCAGAAGGAAATAATAAATCAGTCTCTACACAAAAAAATGCATCTTCATTGCTCACCAGTGAAATAGCTCCTCTGTCAGGGCAAGAGGCAACTGCTATTTGTATATTTGTTTAGCATCAACCGGGCTTGGCAATTAGCACTTTGCACTGCTGTTTAGTTAGAGAAATAAGTGACTGTCATTTCAATCCCAGCACTAGGCACTAGCAGAGAGCAGAATTCAGCCCGCAGTATAGTCGGGGATGTTCCTGGCATTGAGACCTCTGTGGGTGTGGTTTTTTTTTTTTCTTTCCCCTTGTGGTTTAGCTTTGCTGTATAATTGCCAGATACCACCCAGATTGCTTGGTAACCTATGGAGAATAAACTAGGCAACTGGGTGGGAGGGCCTCTCTGCTTGCCTTTTTTTATATAAATAAAAAAAAAAAAATAGTTACTACAGTGTTACCATCCCCATTTATGCAGTGGGGTGTGGTGGAGGAGGAGAGAATGTCCTACTACTGAGAATAGCTTTTAAGTACATACCATGAATTCATTAGCTTTGTTTACCCAAGAAAATGGCCATGTAAGTTAGCAGTAGTGTAACTGGATGGTTAATAGAAATATATTCTTTAGTTCAAAGGCCCAACAAAAAGAACGGGGAAAATAATGGTTCACACTGAAAAGTTATTTATTTTTCCAGCAAAATAGAAAACCTAACAAGAAGAAGTTGCTTTCATTTTTCCAACTATTTACTACTGATTTGTAAGCTTTACCTTTCTTAAGCACAGGCCAACTTTTACCCCAACTGTGCCTGTCCAAAACAAGTCAACATTTCCATTTTATAATCATCAAAAAAAGTTGTCCTTATAAACATAGCTTGATTTTAAGAAACAAGGAAATCAAACACACTAATGTTTTCTCTATTTTTCTGACAACAACTTAAARGAAGTAATTTCCAGTTAAACTTTCAGCTTACTGGAAACCAGATGACCGTGGAGCCCTGGGCAAGGACAACAGGCAATGCTCAGAAGTCAGGAGACTGAGCAGAGATGTCACGACCTGTATTGATGTTGCTGGAGGAGGAGTTGCCAGTGACCCCTCGCTGCCCAGCACACCTCATTACCACCTCCCCCAGGCCACCCCTGAGCCACCATCCCAAGAGCTACGGACCCTGTCGGCTGCAGCGTGGGATTCCCCTTCCCACACGGCAACAACTGTACTCGTGTGCCGGCACCACAGCCCACCCCCCAGTCATAGCCAGGGGCTTTTTCAGACCTCCTGCCACACGCAATTAGGTTCATCTCGCACAGTGAGTTAGCTACAAACCTAAAATAAGGGCCCTGCAGTCTGCTCAGCTTTACTTATCTTTGGTTGTGCACAGTTTGAAAGCATAAATTTGGTTCCTCCAGAAACAGACCATGATTCTACGCCTAATCTCAGCAGAGACTATTCAAGCAGCCCGTTATAACTCTGCCAGCATGCGCTGGTCCTCTCTTGCAGTCCCTGCACCACTTCCAAGGCAAGCAAAAACAATTGTGTAAATAACAATTTACATTCAGCTGTCAACTAGAAGGCAAATATAGACCCCTTAGTGACAAAACGTTGCCTTTTTCACCAAAGACCTCACCTACAGCGCTCTCTCTCATTCTTTATACACAGCTAGTGATAATAAACATACTACAAACAGCTAAAAACATGATCTGGGGTCTGCAGTCAAAGCAGATGCTGAGTGTTCAGTTCAAGTAAGAGCAAAAATTCAAAGGAACAGAATTTGAGGGGATTTATTACAATATAAACTACCCAGGAAAAGACACCCAGTCACCACAGAGTTCAAGTTTTTCTATTAAAATATCATCCCAATGCATCTCCAGGATCCCAAATTATATTAAATTAGAAAATTTAATTCTACACTATTCAATGTACAAATTAGAAATTATTACTGGAGCAGAGTAAATATCAACTCTAAAATACATAGGAAGACTTACGCCTTTCTGGCCTCGCTAATTACACACAAAAGYCTAAACATTAACTAGAAAAATGTTTAAAACTCAACAACACAGTGCTGCCTATTAGCAGACGTACTACTACAGCTTATAATTATTGAACATTTCAGTTTAAGAAGTCTGATAAAAGTGTAATCCTAAGTATTATCCAAGGCTTTGKTTTTTTTGGGTTGCTTTTGTTTGTTTTGGGTTGTTTTTGTTTGTTTTGTTTTTTTAATTCACAGCTCTTTTTAGTAGCTTTCACAATTTTTTACTGTACTTTAATTTTTAATTTGCAAAAGGTCAGTTCTTGAGCAGGACAGAATTTCAGCTATCATTAAAATTATCAGGGCTCCAGGTACATGTTCAGGTAGGTGAGCTGTGGCCTTACTGRGAAGCTCAAGACCACTGTGTTACAGGATTTTTTGGTAAGGAAAAGCAGAATAAATTACTTTTAGGGTTTCTTGTTGGCAGCATTACTGGCTGCACAAGAACGCAGGATAGTTTTCTAAGATAGGGCAGTTGTTTTAAGAAAACTAACTCCTCTCTATCTGGTTTCAGTCTCTCCAACAAATCTCACAAAGATCCGATGGTGTTGCTCAGTATAACCTAAACCTCAGCAAGATCCTTTTTTAGGATTTTTAAATGAAGACACATAATTTCAACCTCATTTTAAAGCAAGTCAGCAACCTCCTACCACAATGGGTCACTGACTTTTCAAAACCCTTTCTCCCTGAAATAAGGAAGAACATAAGAGATGACAGAAGGGTTTGTAGGGTCAAACAGCTGCTAAAAAAACGCCCAGGTAAGATTAGACAGGAAGAGATTCGGCAGCTCTGCAATTTATAGCCATTAAAATGCAAGATAATATTTAGAACTTTATTCATCAGAAGGGGATGATTAGGAGGGGAAATCATGACCACTGCCCTAGTCAAACAGGTTGAGATAGAGAGTTAGCTGAAACTTTCCAGTAGAAAAGTTTAGTTTTGGCAAAGATTCCCTTCCCTCTCTCCCTGACTCAAAACAAACAAGTTAAACCATTGTACGGGAGAAGCTTCTAAAATTCCTCCAAAAATTAGTTAAAATATTTCATTAGAGATGAGCAATAAGGTTTTTCCAGTAGAGATTTACACTTTGTCTTCATTCCATGATGTGGGATGTACAAAAACACAGTATCTTCTATAAAGCACCAGTGGCACTATGATACACCTTGTATTATTAAAATGCTTTGTTTTTCAAGTATTTTCAAACAAGATATGTTCCATGAAAAAAATTCTCTTTTTATTCTAAAAATTCTAAGCAGCTCTTATGCTGACTAGATTCCCGATTTCCCACATGCAGAACACTTAAGTGATTAAGTCCATTTTATATTTACTCTAGCTTGCTAATTAAATAACTTTCTTGCATCTGAAGGCACAAAGCCAGCAATAGTCCTTTCTTGCTTTGCAGCAGGGAGGCAGCATAATCCACTAAACCTGACCACCATTTGAAGGAATGATCTGCTTAAATCCTAGACCAGACTCTGAAAAACACCTTTTGCTGTATGTTTACACAGTCTACAAGTGCTGTATTTCCACATTTGGGTTATTTGGACAGCAACATCGTAGGCCTTGTGTAGGTATAGAGGTAAGGAGAGTGTTCACCACTCAACTTTCATTTAAAAATAAGAGGCAATAACCCTTGGCCAGCAGTAGGTAATGGCAGTAAGCTGGTTACACAGAATAGTATTTTTCATGCTGCTTTGCAAAGGAACAGGCAGGAAGGGCATTGGCATTATTGTCCTGACATCAGAGGAAGGAATGAGGAATAGGGAGCTGAAGGATTTGGTCTAAATGGGACTTTTCTTTCACAATCAGGAAGAGCCAGGACATTCTTGTAATGTTCTAGTCCATATTCTCAGATAGTTTCACTACCAGTACAATTTATTCAGACTAAAAATAAAAGTACATTTTTATTTCCACCAACAGAAAAGGTGATTAATCTTGGGTGAACAGTTTCAACATCCACAGTCATTTCTACATCAAAGAATATAATTAGAATCAGAGCAGACATTTTTCCCGTCAGATAGGATGCTCTGATTCAAGCAGGAATTAGTACTTGGAAAACCCTTACGTCATACCGCTCAGCCTTGAACTCTGGGCCACAAAGCTTGAGTTGGGGGAGTGCAGAACACAGCAGAACATTGTCCTGCATTTTAAACAAGTTAAAGCTTTGAGAAATACTCTACTCACAGAAGAAAAAACACACTTTTATTTTATCATCATGTTGATCACTTTTTTTTAACTGACTGTACTGTAAAAGGTGTTTTCTACTGACATTTGATAGAACAGGAGAGAGTTTTACGAGTAAAGGAATGAAGTCAGTAAATGGCTTCCCTATTCCTTTGCAGACAATATCTTTCTGTCACTCAGCAAGCCATTTTCCATTATCACTACCACAGTAATGTAGAGTCTTTTTTACTGCTCACAAAGAATATTCATCATTTATAGATATTACCTCTCAGTTGTTTCTTTTCAAGTCTTACTAACAAGATTTCCTCCAAATCTACATTTATCTTGGGATTCATGAAACTTTCATGTCATTCATTCTTGTCCAGAAAGACATCYGTTAACTTTCTGCATCAGAGTGACAGAGACTGAGGAAAGTTTTTCCTGAAATGGGTTTCCTCAGTTCTTCATCTCCGGCCTTTTAAACTGTGAGGCTCTTTACYCATGATGTATTTCACAGTATCAACCACTTTGGTTCAAATGTTTGTTTCCTGGGAAAAGGAATATTGAGCTAGAGGACCATTTTCTTCCTACTATGGGAATGCCCTCAAAAGACCTCCTATTTAGACCCTTCTTCTGTTAACAGCCTATCAACCATTTTTTAATTGCACTCTCCTTTTTCTGCCTTCCCTGAGGGCTCCCTTCCCCCAAGTTTCCCCCACTTTTGGGTCAAAACTTAAAAGGTTTTCCTCAAAACACCTTCATATCACAGAAACACTGTTCTTTTCCATTGTATCTTATTGTGTCTTATTCTGAGTAGAGGATTGGATTTATTTCCACCCCTGCTACTGACATCATATGGTACTTAAGTGGTGATGAACTAGAAAAAGTTAAATGTCTCTAACCTAATATGGAAAGTTAATACATTCCTACTACTATGCTCTGTACAGAACTGCAGTAAAAACCGCCCGTCTGTGCCAGGTGCCATTGGGAACTGAAAGTAGCCCTTCCCTAACTTTGCCTTATGGCATTGAAAAGGTGCTTACACAGGGGTCATAGCAAAGCTCATTAGACAAGTCATTAGGTGAAGCATTAGGTGAAACAGTTATGTYGAATATTTGCCCTTCCTTTGTTGCACTGATCTTGCCAAAGAACTTTTACATTTCATCTTGTAAAAAAAAACAACACATAGTCACACTTCCCAGAGACCCCCTCCATGAGGAAATTAAATTTTGGCTATCTKTTTGTAAACAAAGGAGGCTCTTAACCTTTTAACAGTCACTTGTAACAAACTAGAGTGTTTTGTTGAGTACCGGACTCCCAGCGGCAAACAGCACGTGCCTAAAGCAGACACAGCATTATACCTCCTGGCATGCTATCTACACTCCCACCAAACCTTGTTTTGGAAAATTTGAGAGCAGGAGTTTGCATTGCCATCCTTTGTTTAAGAACTCTTGATGGATCTTACTTCCATAACCTTTCGAAACCATCCGTTTCTGGCCTTTTAAACATTCTATACAGCATGTAATTACATTGCCGACACTGCCATCAAAGTCATTTGGCCTTCAAGTTCTTGTGCTGTGATAATTCACAGATCTCTTTCCTGAACAACAATATTTAATTCCAAGCCCATCACTGTACACATACATTTAGGGGAATATTCTTCCTTTTGTTCATTACTTCGCTTTTACTTTTAGAATTATTTTACCACTTACTTGTTCAGAAACTCAGGATGGTGAAATCCTTCTGCAACAGTTTTAATTTTATCTTCTTTTGTACAAAGTCTCAATTCTCTCTTTTCACTCATGCTTTTCCCATATTGTTATGAACATACAGCTTCCCCCATTGCACAAATTGATTTAAAAAACCGAAACTTTAGATCTTTCACAACACGTCACTTACATGAACATCAGTGATAGCTCAGTTACTACAAAATCCTCTGGCTGAAACTAAACAACAGCTTTTTCTGGAAACTAGCTATACCACAGTATCCAGATCATTTTGCTTCACACGTTCATTGGCTCATATAAAACTTGAAGAGTTATAGCTTCTCCCCAAAAGAACACATTAAAATCAACAGATATACATTTTGATAACAAGTAGCAGCTCTTTTACACTGGCTTATATTTTCAACACTGTTGAAAATTATTCAGTAGTTGAATAATTTTGCATTTTCTTTCTTTTAGAAATCTTGATCAAGCACCCCTGATAAGCACTTACCACTCACCCTCTTTTTAGAACTTTATTGCTTCCCTTTTGGGAAGGGTAGGCCTTCTTTTACCTCCCTTTTCCAGTAAAAGCAGCCTGTTCTTTCCAGTTCCAGTAAGAACAGCCTGTTCTTTATCAAATTATAAAAACCTGTGTGGGAGAGAAAAAGCAGCAAAAATAAGGGGAGGACACAGTAAATTAAAAGCAGCTAAGGATGCATACCGTACAAAAGAAAAGCAACACAGGTTTAAACTACCTCCTTGTACTTTGATGCTGACTTTCAACAAGCTTTATGTAGAAATCAACTGTTTTGTTTTTGGTTTCTGATGGATTTTCTTGGGCTAGTTCTGCTCTAATGCTTGACAAGGAGGAGACAGCCATTTGCACTGTTCCAGAACGGGTTGGTGGGCTCCACGCTGTTTCCAGGAAAAAAAAAAAAAAAAAAAAAAAAAGATAAATATATCATGTCCTTGTAGCACTCATAACAAAGATAGGGAGTTCTAAACAGAGTCAACCTCTAACCCCTGGCAGGGTAAGCATCCAGCTCAGCTCCAGCTGCTAGGCTGCAGCAAGAAGATTGAGCACTGCTACTGTCTTAGAGAAAGATCCTAATACCCTTAGACCTATTATCAGCAAAAATCTACATCCAAAATAGGTAATCACTGGTTACATTTAGTTTCCTTTTCTCTTATTTCATATGCTTTTTCCAGTGCTTGGCTAAACTTGTAAAATGATGACCAAGCTATTTGAAAAGCAATGAAAATTGTTAGCCAAGGTCTACAGCGTGCTGTTGGCATCAGAAGCTKGTTCACCCGTTGATGAGATCTGGGATCCACTCAAACTGAAACAAGATGTGATATGTGAGCTGGAGAAGGGGACACCTCTTACTAACACAAAAACAACCCCACCGCAGTTCCCAAGCATATGGGAAAAGAAATACGTAAAACTAGGAAGTTGTTCCCTAGGTACAATTCTTACTATCCACCAGGTGCAAATGTGGTTTTTTTACCTAAGCACATTAATCCTTGAAACAAACAAAGCTAAAGTTATAGGATCTGTATTAGCTACAGCAGTTAAGACTAAAGTCATTGCTCAGTTGTAATTAACTGGATGACAACTGTGAATGGGACAAATCCAGAACCTGAGGTTTGAGCCCAGTTGCTGYTGTCTTCTTGCATCACCTCCACATCACTCCTTTAAAAGCACTAGTTCTGTTATCCTCATATAACTCAAATGCGCACATAGGATAAGGGCTTTGCAGTAATCTTCCTCTTACAGGCTGATAATCAGAGTGCTGCTTGTGTGTGTGCGGAGTTTGTTTGGATTTGGTTATTTTGGAGTGGAAGGAGGTGTTGTTTTTCCCCAACAGGGGTAGCTTATGGGTTTTTAGGTGGGGAAAAAAAAATAGCTCTTTCACTCCAGCAGTAGACACAAGTCTGGATTGAAATTAAGATCACYGAACTGCAAAACCAAGGTTAACATTGCTGTATTTAGATTAGTGCAAATATATCTAAATCCCCTTTCTCTTCAAACAATTAGCTGGCTCTATAAGCATAGCTATATGAAAGAGAAAGGCAAGGAAGCGAAAGCAAATCTTTGAGGTTCATTGTGCGTTCACTCCTCAAGTGCTCTGTAGCTCACAGCACAGTAACTGAAGTGAGCCGTACAGGCTTCTGGCTTTCTAATCACCAGAGGAAAAGATGAACRCTTAAGAGAAGCAAATTATATAAGCAATAAGAGTACGCGTAAAGTGATTTAGGAAAGGGCAGATTTCTCTCTAGTCATTGCTGATGAAAGCCGGCAGTTGGCAGCTAGAAGCTCTAGGCACTGCCTGGCAGATTTCAAAGAGCTGTGCCTTTGAAGAAACTGCAAACCTGTACTGAGTGACAACGATAATCAGTCAGAAGAGAGCATGTATTACACCTTAGCAAATCAGAGTGTGCTAATGGTTCCAGAGACAGCCTCTAAAATAAAAAAAATATCCAGAGCATCAAGATAAATAGCTCAAAAAGCATTAATGGTAGTCACTAAAACAACTTGTAGCACACAGTCATTTGCTATAGCACAGATTGCAATAAGACATTTAAGGGAAATTTAAAATTCAGGAAAATATAGATATGTCAAGCATCTAAGGACCTTCGACAGAATATTTCTGGCCTTAGAGGAGTGACGGAAGCGTTAGTGACAGGGAACATCTACCAGACTGTAAGGATCTCTGCTTTTTCATCAAGGACCCACATACATGCACACATCAGTGCTTCCATCAGAAGACAGTACTGAGCTGAGAGCAGCTRAGCTCAGCACCTCTTCATATTTTGGAGTGCATTCAAGGCAACGAGGTAGGGCCAGCCAAGCAGCATAAATCAAGGGTTTGTATTCCCGACATCAGGTCCAAAGGGCTAATATCAGAAATTATTATTTGGTTCTTAACAAAGAACAAGTACACAGCCCTTGCAAATGCTCTGGGAAGTCAGGAGCTGCATTTATGTCAGCGGCAAGGAAGAACACTGCCACAGCGACCGAACGCCTATTTGTTTCAATGATGGTTTCTTTTTCAGTTCCCAGGTATCTTGGAAATTCAACTTTAGATAGAATAGAATCATAGAATAGTTTGGGTTGGAAGGGACTTTTAAAGGTCAYCTAGTCCAACCCCCCTGCAATGAGCAGGGACATCTTCAACCAGGTCAGGTTGCTCTGAGCCCCGTCCAACCTCACCTTGAATGGTTCCAGGGATGGGGCAACTACCACCTCTCTGGACAACCTGTGCCAGTGTTTCACCACCCTCAGCGTAAAAACATTCTTCCTCATATCTAGTTCTAAATCTACCCTTCTTTTAGTTTAAAACCATTCCCCCTCATCCTGCTGCAACACACCCTGCTAAAAAGTTTGTCCCCATCTTTCCTATAAGCCCCCTTTAAGTACTGACAGGCCGCAATAAGGTTTCCCCAGAGCCTTCTCTTCTCCAAGCTGAACAACCCCAACTCTCTCAGCCTTTCTTCAAAGGAGAGGTGTTCCATCCCCCTGATCATTTCTGTGGCCCTCCTCTGGACCTGCTCCAACAGGTCCAAGTCTTTCCTGTGCTGAGGGCTCCAGAGCTGGACACAGGACTGCAGGTGGGGTCTCATCAGAGCAGAGGGGCAGAATCCCCTCCCCCAACCTGCTGGCCACACTTCTTTTGATGCCAGCTCACGTCCAGCTTTTCRTCCACCAGTACCCCCAAGCCCTTCTCGGCAGGGCTATTCTCAATCCCTTCTTCCCCCCCAGCCTGTATTGATACTGGGGGTTGCCCCGACCCAGGTACAGGACCTTACACTCAGCCTTGTTGAACCTCATGAGGTTCACATGGGCTCATTTGTCAAGCTTGTCCAAACTTGCTAAGGGTGCACCCAGTCCCACTGTCTATGTCATTGATGAAGATACTAAACAGTACTGGTCCCAATACAGATCCCTAAGGGACACCACTCATCTCTGAATTATAATGATGCGATTTCCCCAAGCTCAGAGAACATGTGGGAGGGAACAGATCTGAGCAGCCCAGAGAGCCACTACTCAGCAAAGATAGATTCTATCCAAGAAAAAGGGCACTAATAAATACTAGGCAGGGTCTCCTCAATCACTGTGCAACAAGGCTGTATCCTTTCCGATTTCTCTCTACTTGGGTTGGTGGTTTCTTGGTCTTYCTGTAATTAATTCATAGAGGTCAATCATGTTTCTAATGTTTTTCTAGCCATCTTATGTACTGTATGTGTTACTGCAGTACCTCAGGGAAAAAAAAGTCAAATTTGGAATGCATCATAGAGGAAGAGGAAAGAGCGAATACAGTTTGGGGGAAGGATGAATGTAGGACACATCATATGAATAATGGATGCCAAAAGACCAACTGGAGACCTGAGACTTGCACAACTCTCCTGGAAAGTTCAACAGTTTCCTTTCTTCCTCTTTACAGCAGTTGTAATAAATGACTCCTGTTCAAATATAAATTAAAATATTWTTTTTTTTTTTATCTTGAAACTATTTCTTCAAACAGTCACTTAGCAAAATCAGTCTCAGRAAATCTGCCTTTAAGTTGGGAGCCAAGAAGCAAAAGCAATACTCATTGGCATGTTTCCCATTCAGTTGGGATGCAACAGSAACATAATATATATCCTCATCATTGTTTCTTATTCTCTTATACTATAACCTCAGTAGATTTATTCTGTGTAACTATAATTGCCAGAAACAATCTTTCAATATAAATGCTACTATACAAAGGTGTTTGAAGGTAAAAGAATGAGGATGGAAAGTAGAGGTGTTTAGTCAAAGGAACATTAATTTGAAAATAATCACATTCTCTCCCATACCAATAGGATGACTTAGATGCAAAGGCAGCAAGTTCTGCGCAGGCAACACCCTCAGATTTCTGTACATTTATCAGCCAAGTTAAGCAGCTGTATTCCTAATGAAAAAATTGTGTTTATTCATGCTCTAAGAGCAAGCCAACTGTCCTATCTTGCAGTAAGGCACATTACGCCCTGTGGTTAAGCAACAAAATATTCCTCTGTTCAGAGTTTCCACTRTTTAAATTCAGAAGCATATGAGGAGAAACAAACACCACCAAGAGCCAGCCTAATCCGCTTAAAGAGGAAAATCCACTGAAATCAGCAGCTAAACTAAACAATTCCCTCCTATGCTGTCTGCTACAGAAAGATTTTTGAACTTGCTGTCAATGGAGAGCAGTTCAAGTGGGGGTGTTGGGGATTTACCCTTTTCACCTGTGCACTCAGCATGTATCAGATGAGCACAGCAGTGATGCAGATGAGAGGTGCTGCCACGAACGCTTCMAGTAGAGCCTGGCCGGCCTGCTTTGTTGCTCACCACCACACACTGTTGCTGCCTCATCCATGGGACTGCTGGTCTGGTCAGCCCCCGCCCAAACCACCTCTTGCTTCATTCACTCCAGTGTTTCTGTTTCAGGGGTGCTGGCACTAGGAGCAAGGCCAGGAAACGCAAGCGGGTGGACACCTCCCCTGATCCAAGCCCTTCTTTAAACTTAGGGGAGACACAGTTAGTCAAGGCATCCTGCTCGTTGACATGAACTCAGCAGCTTCTCACCACTTAACCCACTTCGAGTTCTCTTGTACACCAGGATCACCACACCAGGGCAGGAGCTTTGGGATTACATCCTCACAGCTGGAGAATTAAGTCTTCCCTTTCCCATGAGTTTCTTGCTACAAACTCTTTTTGGACTATAAGAAAGATCAGACTACAGCTGACAGTACGGTCCTATCAGTCTTGATTTCTCAGACTAAATTAAAACAAGATAAGAGGAGGGGCTTTCAGCCCCTGTTGCTTGTTGCTCTTTTGTAATCCTAAAACTAATGTCTAGCAGTGCTGGAGATAGTCAGGACTCCCACAGCTTTTATTKGGTCTGATATTGCAAAAGCTGTGTATTTCTTAGAGTTCTAAGGTCAGGAGATACAGGACTATAAAAGTCAACTTTATGGAAGAATGGAACATGAACATTTAGAGGTGTTTTGGGAAGAGCAGCTTTTCAGTATAGTATAAACCAACAAGAAAAGTGAAGTTAGCTATGAATTGTTTGTGCACATTTCATTCTTCTATTGCATGAGAGCTTTCTCATCTGTACTATGTTTACTTTTCTATTACCACACCAATGCTCTGAAAATTTCTTCACATCCAAGTGAAGAAAGAATGGCCTCCTTGGCCCAGAGGTCCTCAAAAACCTCTGCAGCTTCATGGTCCTTCCTACATGGGTACGAACTCTCTACTTCCAAGCTAGTGGCTGATTTCTCTGTGCCTGATGGACRCCTGTGATACACACCTCATTTCTACAACTGCACATAAGAAATAGCTCAAACACACAGATGGTCTCACAAAGATTCATCTTAGCTTTTAATTCCCTTTAAAATCCCATGTCCCTGTGACACCTTAAACTATCGCTTTAAAAAAAACACACAAGGATGGAGACATGGCACTTCATAAAGCTTCTATCAAGTTCCTATTGACATTCCTGTGCTTTACTTCAGCCTGAATTTTATTGTCAATTTGCAGCCATTTTCCCCACTTGCTCCCCCCCTCTTGCCTCCAAACTTTGCTATAGAGTGACATCTCTCTTCCTTGCTTCATCTAGCGATCCAACCCCACCTTGTCCCAATAACTTTTCAGTTGCTCCAGCAAGAAAATACTGCACTCACCCAGCCCCACCACAGATCCCTGCAGTTTTAGGGAACAACACTGGTGCAGAGCAATGACAGCTTTCCCCTTTGAGCCAGATTTTCAGTCCCTGTTCCTTCTTGACACTCAACAAAGGTGTGCTTAAAGCTATTTGCAAGCAGTACCAGAAAAAGCAGTACTTCCCCCAGTACCCTGTGCTGAGAGCACGCTACTCCCTCTCTTCCTGTGGGAATGGACTCTCTGCACCTCAACACTTAACTACTTTCTTGCATGCACAGATTGATTAGTCAGATACCTACACAGTCTCAATTTCCACCCAAACACATGCTCAGTTATTCATCAGCAAACGCATTTAAAGAGAACACAGCATAGGCTGAGTTCTCTTTAAAACCATGCCATTTAACAAGCATTAGATTCAAACTGCTTTCCAATTGCTAGTTCTTCTTATAGAGTTTTCAAGGCTTTCATATTATCTGAAGTTCAGCTGAACAGGTCTGCAACCAATCTACCTCCTGCACAAAATCCAGCATAGTCCCATCTCACATTTGACCTCTAGGTTTATGTTAATCTTATAAAAGAGCTTTTTAATCTCAAAAAAACTGATTTAGAAGCTTACCTGCCTGTTGTGCCAAGTGCTGACTAGTGAACTCAGTACTCTGAAGATGCATTTATAAACAAASATGAAAAGTGTCAAAGCTATACCCAGATACATAATTGCAAAATTTGTTCTTAARAGTTATTAACTTGTTGAAGTTTTGCTACTATTTATGAAAACATTAAGACTGCGTGGTCCTAGATCTTAATGTTTAATGCATTAATATAAATTATGTGGCTATTTGTGAGCTGGATGCAATCTTTGTGGATAAAGACTTACGAACTGATTTTTAAAATCTTTCAGCTGGATCTGTATTGAATTTAATGACAGAAGTTTGTTGGGGGATGGCATGGGGCAGACAAGTGCCAAACACAGCCCCTAACATTGTTTACCCCTAATCCCCAGTCAGGATTCCTACCAGATAGCCTGAAAGGAAAGTTTGTGGTCCCAGAACTGCTTCATTGCATGGACTGCTTAAGAGTCAATGTCTCTAAATTAATTCCCCTCCAGACTGCTCTTAAAGCAGGATTTGGAGGGTGCAGGGCTTAAGAGCAACTTCTTCAGATGGCAAGCCAGGGGATGCAGCCTGGTAGCTGCCTCATCTTTCAGGCACAAGAGGGAAAGTCTTTGCAGTAGCCATGTCCAGCCCTGACCTTACAACTTTAAATTTCTGTCCAGCTGCCTACAGYCCCATCCGCCCCTCAGCCTAGACTCATTATTGTTGGAAGGACTTCCTGGCTTTTATATAAGGTCCTCTTTTGCCTTGTTGTATCTCTTGGAGCTTCCATTCTCCCATCCCTTCTCCTAGCCTTCAATCACACGTTTATCTGACTTTTAAAAAAATGTCCTTGAAAATTGCCCCTTCAGATTGACTCTAGACACTGGTTTTCCCTGACAGTAGTATCTGAGCCCAGCCTGGGAAGCTACTGTCACTGTACGCTGATCCTGGTCAGAATTTTCCAACAATGATGACATTTAATTAACCTGTCCTTGATCATGTTTCTCATCTCCCTGAAAGTTTTGAAGATTAGAGTTGCAAAGTACTGAAATTGAACAAAGCAATAGAAAGTGTGGTGCTGCAAGCAGGAGGAAGATGAATTCACATTAGAAGAAATTAGCAACTAATAATTAATTCCAATTTACAAAGCCATTCAAGAAGATGCACTATAATAAACAGCCCCTGTCCTTTCTATCTAGAGAGCATAGAGACAAAAAGAGTGGCTAATGAAATCTTCAGTCACTGTTGGGTAATGCCCTAGTATTAACATGGTAAATATATTATCCTGATTAATGTCACAATAGGCTTGCAATATTAACCATTGCAAAGTCATTCATTACAACCTATATCAGACATGTTTTGACTTACATTAGCATTCCCATTAGAGAACACTAAGCCATTTCAGGGCATGAAACCTCTTCTTAGCTAATGTCAAAAAAATCAAAGCCCTGCAACTGACTGTCAACTCGAGATAATTTTCCTGATCACACAGAACACTTTGGCTGCTCAAAAAGTTAGGTTTAGACTACAGACCGTTTCAGTTTAGGCTATGCAACAAAGATATATCAGCTGGAATACACAACTAGGAATCTTCTAGACTAGCCTTAACACCCTTTAGGAAATTTACACTAATTGAAAACCATTTATTTCATGTTTACATGAAACACTGCAGTAAACAGGCAGAAAAGAGCTGCCATAAACTCCAGGTAGTTTTGTACTGTTAGTGGCAGAACAAGTTAGCCCATGCAATGCATCAAGCAGAAGAAACTATACTGCTTGCAGTACCCAATATATAGAACCAATAGAACTAGGTTAAGTCCCCCTACACAGTTGTTCATACTTTCAACTCTGGAAACTCCAGTGAAAGTAAGGACACACTGTATAACTAAGACTTGGAGTCTTCAGCACAGAGGCATCTGCCTTAATATGAAATCCTAGCAAAGACAAAGCACTGCATTTTTTTTTTTTTTTTTTTACACTGTTGTAGTCAGCTGAAATCAATCTTATTTGAGCTAAATAGAGATCAGTCACTAGGGATGGCTATTTAACTTCACCCAAGACACTATTACATAGGGCTTATCACTGAAATGAGAGGGATCCAAATTTACAATGTTTGCTACTTCTCGGCTGATCTGTTGTGCATGGAAAAGGCAGGGTAGAATTTATTTCACTTCTGAAAGTTAGACAGTTTGTTTAACTTTGCCATCTGGATTCCTTTAACCACCTATAAAACACACCTCCAAAATCAGGTCACTCTATATACCTTTACCGTGCTAGAGTTTAGATGGACTTCATCTCACCTAAGCATCAGACTGCTTACAATACTTCCAAAGCTTCACCACAAGCAGCACTGGATTAAGGTAAAACCTTTGTATAAGTACAAGGAAGCTTGGTATTTAAAAGTAGACTTTTTTTCCTCCCCTCCTTTTTTCCCATTGCATATCTGTTATTTCTTTATTTTAGTTTGGACAATAAAAACAGGCTGTTCAAGTTCCACTTTTCATCCTGTTCCATACTTTGGCCTTCACAAGCACCAATACAATGGCTAGAAGCAGTGCAATAACTTTCAGTGACATTTMAAAGTGTGTTTCTGTGAACATTAGGCAGTTTAAAAGCAGGAGGTGTAGGTTGTTTAAAACAGATATTTTCACTTTTCCCCAGAAAAGCTTTCCAAATTACAGTAAGTGTAAAACAAATAGGCACTATAGAAATGTAACAGGTCCTAAAGGAACAGTCATAAAAACCTGCAGAATTTGTAGATAGGATAAACTTATTTCTATAACTTTTCCTTAAACCACCAAGTAGAATTGAGGGAATAATTATATCCCCGAAATTTTCAGTGTTGGTAGCAGACTGACTGTTAAATTTTACATGACAGTATGAAACCTGTTATAAAGTAACATATTTCACCAACTTACTGGGCTTTTCCATAAGAACAAGTAAGCTTAGAAGTAATTGATTTTTCAGCTTTTTTAAAGAGACCAAATGACTGAGTGCAATATTGGTTCTACTTGCCTGTGTTTGACTTTCTGCTACTAAATATCATCCCATTATACAATCCATACAATTACAGTTGGGTATAGCTTTATGTTCTAAAGCACGTTTTGTGATTGCTACTGCAGACATATTAGCTCACATAGACCAACAAGTAACCTATGATACATAGCAAAACATYGCATGATGAATCAATTAAGGCATTGAGGCATGAGGCTAAAGAGAGAAATTAAGATGCAGGGCAAGGGAGACAAAGATGTATCATATGATCAGATTTGAAGAAATGGAAAGCTAATGAAGCAGAGATACAGAAGAAAGCTAGAATGTTTTTAGTACTATGGTGCTGATTAAGTATTGTACTGAGCAATAAGAGCAATTTGGTGCTTTTCTTTTTCCTGGGTGGCATTCCCATCACAATTAAGCTGAAAAAATAAGTGCTCCAGCRCTTCACAGATGCTCACACGCAGTGAATTGCTCTGACTAGTGAAAGCAAAGCTCAACTTYAAGCCCTGATCCCATGAGAGGCACCATAGGGTTCAACAGTCAAAACTCTTGGCATTGGCAGAGCCTCAGTGATGCCAGTGGGATCCTAGGAGAAAACTGATTTCTCAGACGGGCACAGCTATGTGCTTCCAGCAGGGAAAGTATCTTCTGACACAGCCCAGTCTAAATATTTGACTCAATCTGCTATTAAAATCTACAAAGAAGTAATGCATTAAGTTTTCACTTTGGCTTTGGTTAGGAGATCAATATCATGAAATCCCAAAATCCTTTCTTATGAGTTGAGAACAACTGCTGAAGTGTTCTGCCACTCAGAAGTAGAAAGCTGAGCCAATTCCAGTCAAGCAGATGCCTAGTCTGTTCTCTATGGATTATTTCATTACCTTCACTAAAGAAGCACTCCCCATAGTGAATTATATGATGCAATTAATATCTGTTGTGTATAAAGGAGGGGGAGGTGTTTTTTCATCTTCTTGGGACACCACCCCCCAAAAAAAAAAAAAACCCACCCAACCTTAATTCTGCATTGATAGAAACTTAAGAGCAAGGACAGGTATAAACACATCCTCCAGTGCTTTCAAAGGTGTCCCTGTCAGTGGACAGTCTACTCTAAAAAGCATCTTTCATAACATATGCTGGAYATACAGTGACAGCAAAAAACCTTCAGCCAGGAAGAAAGAAGCAATGCTAAGAACAGTGTGMGGCAACCCTTCCTTAAAGGAGCAGGAACTCCCATAGGCTTTAGGTCAGTGAGTTTTGGAGAAGCAAAGAGGAGCATCTGACATGAAACATAATGGGATTCAAATTTTATGTCCAGTTTCCATTTTAACATATACCCAGCTGCCTAGCCTGTTGAGCAGACAGGCAACCTCAACTCAGAGGTTTTTGGTATCTCCTGTCCTTTAGGGACATTACTTAGCTTGATTTCAGGCATTCTACTTTCAGTGGAAAGGTCAGAGCCTCTAGTGATATAATTACTCCAGGTATGTAGAGATGCACACATTTTGTTGGCAAAATTTCAGTGAAGTGAAGTAGACATAACAATTATATACCTAGTAAGTCTACAACTARGCTTCCTAAACTACGTATCTCTGGTCCAGCCATTGGCAGTAGCAGCAAATACAAATGCTGACTGCTTAGACAGCAACTGCATGCCATCAACTTTCACAGGCTGATCATTCTTAGTACACATACCAAGCTAGGGAATCCATGCTCTAAAAGCTAACAGTTTAAACTGTCGTTTTTTAAGAACTGTTTGGAGGAAATTGTTTGATCTGAATGACCAAGTACTTGGTACAACATCCCCCATAATGTTTCAAGAATTTGTAAGTCAAGTACTGACAGCTGTTAGGGTGCTTCAACAGCCACTGAGGCTCTACCATTTGTTTAGACCATCCCAAGACTTGAAGCTCCCACCATAAACCAGCTTTTTTGTAGTACCTTAGAGAGAAGCCTAGAAAGACCACATGTCAATACCATTTCAGCTGGCTCTCATTACATCAGTTTCTACATAACACAGGGAAGACACTGTATGCAGCAAGTATCACATGGCTCAAAGCTTCAGGTGGAAGCTGCTCACCTGTGCTCTTTACTCAGGGGAACATCCTCCCCAACACATATATAGYAAGTCCCATCAGATTAACGCAGGCAGAAGTTGATCTGTTGCAATATGTACACAAATCAAATTCTGGGTACAAGGCTTTTGGACTTAAGAAGCAGGAAAAAAAAGATGCTTTTAACTAAAACAAGTAACAAATCTAAAGTAGAATAGAATATTTCAGTTGGAAGGAACCTACAATGATCATCTAGTCCAATTGCCTGATCACTTCAGGGTTGACCAAAAGTTAAAGCATGTTACTAAGGGCATTATCCAAATGCCTCTTAAACACTGTCAGGCATAGGRCATTGACCACCTCTTTAAGCCAGCTTGTTCCAGTGTACCATAGGTCTGCTTTTATTCTTCAGCTGTAATAGTTTTTACACCAGCATTTTTCAGTGGGCTCATATTGCTTACAGAGCACAGATAGCTAATGCTTCTTCAGCACAGTTTGGCTCTTCCTAGTGAAAATTTCTCCCGCTTCAGAGTAAAGCAGAGCTGTGCTCACATTGGGCTGGTCCTTTTTGACCTTCCTCCAAAGGGTGTCCGAGTAGGTCAAACACACTAGCTTTCAGAGTGTTATAGAGGTCTTGCAAAGCACGRATTTCTGATCATCCAAAGCCTCTCATTTGATGTCCATCATTTCTGCAAGCCCTGCCTTGCTGCCCTATATATGTGTCAATTCACACAGATATCTGAAATGCTACTGACTTGAAGTACATCCACCTGAGCAAAATTAACAGTGGCAGCAGGAAAGTAGATGATGAGCAGCAGTTTACAGAGTCCATGAACCAACAAATTGCTCCCTGTTGAGGAGCTGCTTTCCTTTGCCCATGATGGATAYTGCAGCTTCATTAGGAAGCCACACACTCCAGCCTCATTTCACAGCCCACAGATGTTCTGCTTGAACTCTAATTAGCTCCCATCAATCTGCAGTTCAAACAGCTGTGGTAAATAGGATTGTTGCACAAGTTACGAGGCTTCTGCTGGCTACTGAACTCTCCTCAGAAGGCCTCCCCTCCCTTGTTAAATGCTTAACAGTTCCCAGCACTTTTTTTTCCCTCGTTAAGCTCTTAAAGGAATAAGAATTCAGAAGATTTGGGGTTCATTGAACAGCAAATASATATGGCAGAACCTCAGAGTTCCCCAGAACAGAACTGCCATTTTCTATTAAGCTCTAAGTCCATGTTTTACAGCTTCTGCTAATCTTCTCAGAGCAGTGCCCTGCAATAAGTTTGTWGGCATCTAACACAACATTAGCTTGCAACAGATGACAAGTAATGAGAAAAATGCACYGACTTCTACCTGTGGTGTGAGGTTTGGGCCCTCCTTTTGGTGTGATGAGAGGAGGATCCAAACATGTTTGGATCCAAACACTATTGCACAGTGGCCTGAACACAAAGATACAGCTAGAAAGTGGCACAAGTTGTCCACTTGAGATCACTGTAAGCAGCACAAGGCTGTCATACCATTTACCCTCCCCTGTTGCTGTAAGAAAATCCAATCCAGAAGAAGGGTTTTTACACTTAAACCATCTTATTAGGGTCCTGCAGGGGATCCTGTATGCTGTTACCACCTCTGTTACTGGTGTTTCTCAGCAAGATACACACAAAGTGTTGGGAGACCTTATTATTCTCTACAACTACCTGAAAGGAGGTTTGTAACAAGGTGGGTGTCAGTCTCTTTTCCCAAGTAAAAAGTGATAGGACAAGAGGAAAAGGCCTCAAGTTGCACCAAGGAAGGTTTAGATTAGATATTAGGAAAAAATTCTCCACTGAAAGGGTTGTCAAACACTGGAACAGGCTGCCCAGGGAAGTGGCGGAGTCACCATCCCTGGAAGTATTTAAAAGACATGTAGATGTAGCACTTGGGGACACGGTTTAGTGGTGGACGTGGTAGTGTTAGGTTAACGGTTGGACTTGATGATATTAAGGGTTTTTTCCAACCTAAATGATTCTATGATTCTAAGTACTTCACATAAACATGAAGGTGACCAGTCCTGGGCAGTCTCACCTGTCCATGCATTCTTTTTATGACACATATCAAAGCTTCATTGCTAGTGGTGTCCAGGCTTCACAGGATCATGAACACTACTGCTGTGTTGCCTRCAGTATGCTACACACTTTCGTGCAAGTTTCCTGTGGCTTGAAGCAGCAATAGAAGGCCTGCAAGACCTTTACTAGACAACCAGTAAAACCAATAAAGTGGAGAGAATGTGATCCAGCTGGTCACAGATGCTTTCTTTGGTTTGCTAGGTCAGGAGGCTTTGTTTCCTTTAATGTTTCCTTCCTTGGCAATTCTGAAATCATTGGAAGTARTTTAGAGATCTGTAGAAGTAACGCGTAAAATTTCAGCTCATCCCTGGAGATATTATAGCATGCTTTTCTGTAGCAATACTAACATACCAACAACTGTCAGTTTTAGTTTCAGTGAAACTGTGCAGGGTTTAGAAAAAAAAAATCTGACCCTGATCTCCAACCAGAGCTTGTATAAGTCAGGTACATTTACTCACTTGAAAATAATATTTAATTAATACCACAAATAGGAGATAATTTTGAGAAGTACCTATTTCCAAACCAGCCAATGGATCTTACTATCATGGAGAATATAATTTCTGCCTTTGCCATTTTCTCTGGCAGAGGCAACAGAGGGGGCTGTTCAGGGAAAGGACAGCTGTCACTCAGTATTGTACAAACACAAAAGATAAACCCTGCTCTGAAAAGAGCACACTATACTTGACAAAAGGCAGAGACAAAAGAACAAGGTAACTATTCAAAGAGCAGAACTTAAACATGTGAAGCAASCTCATTAATTAGACCAATAAGAGTATTTCATGAATTGCACTGCCCTGTGAGTATACAATTTGCTTCTAAATATAATCCTCTGTAGTGAGGACATGTTTGCCTGGCCCTTTTCCACCCATTGAGTGTTGCATACACTTTTGATGCTTTACAGAGGGATAAATAATAGTGATAAAGCCATGTCATTTCCTACTCTCATTAGGATAGAGAAAGCAGAGGAAATAAAGAGCTTTTTATTCTGCTTCCCCACTCTCCCAACCCCAAACTCCTGCCATCTACTTGGTTGTCACTCCGGAGGAGGCTGTAGGTGTGTCCACCAGAAGGCAAAGCAAAATCCATAAGAGACATCATAACCAACTCTTTTAGACTAATTAGTCTACTTGGAGTCTGATTGTACAGTTGCTTCTCACTGATTAGATGTGTTTGGAAAAGAGCTAAATTAGAGGGGACTAATTTAGTTTATTAAAGAATATGAGCATTCAGGATCAGATTAGGAGTGAAATGCTGGTTTCCATCTATGATTATTCAAAGTGCTCAGAAAAGCACATTATGCATTAATACCCATAGATTAAGGTTTGCTAGTGATTGCTATGATGGTGGTGGGGAAATAGGCCCTAACCTACATTCTTATAGGGGACTCAATGATGATGCGCAGCATTGTCATAACAACATTGCAGTAAATAGCTGGAACTTTGGTTCCAGCTGGTTCCTATGTGAATTTACACTCCATAGCACCTATGGGTTATAGCACAGAAAAGTAATAATTTACTTCAGGTAAGTGCACAGGAACAAAAGCCTTTTTSCTAAGAATAGAGTTTGCATAGGCAAACTCTATTCCACTTAGTTGCTTTTCCAAGCATCTTGAAATGCTTAAAATCAAAGTGAATTAGGACACCATGTTTTGCTAAGACCGAAATGTTTTGGTTCAAATACCATTTAATTTTTGAAAAACACCAAAAGGTCACTTTGGAGAACAGAGTTTGAGATCTTTCACAAATGGAATWTCACCAAGCACATGTTTCTCTGCCCTCCTTTCTCCTCAGAATRGCATTTGGCAATGCAAATGTATTGTCTCCAAGAGTTTCCAGCTAGCTTGTGCTTCAAGGATTTTTTTTTCCAATACCACCAGGTGAGTGATTTTCCTAGTAAGGTCCAGGGGCCAGCACAGCCACAGGCTGGGGGGCTGCTCCACAGTTCCAGCAGCTTTGCAGTCAGCCAGCAGTTATTCGTAGGAATAAAGTTAAGCTTTGGAAATTCTTGGTGTGTGTCTTTGTTTCCCCCCAGGATCCACAAGACAGGAATTTTAGCAGCATAGGAGATTTTTCAGAARTCGGCCTCAACATCTTCCAGTAGCTTCTCTGCAGACCCAGAAGCCCAAGATCAATAAAAGAATGAAACACCCACACATTTTGCCAAGCAAGAGCTTTGGGAAAAACAGATTTGAATAAAATCTCTGAATTGTAGAAACATGTCAAAAAGCATAGAAAGAATTTTGCTTGTAAGCATTTTAATCATGCCACCRTAGAAATCTACTCAAGAGTATTTATTGGAGTCTGAGTTCAGCTAATATACAAGCTCAGTTCTGTGCATTACTACACCCATAAGCCTGACACAGCCCATTAACCATCTAATACATTAGGAAACATACTTTTCTTGTATCCWGGTAGAGCTGCAATATGTTTTTGCTAGAAATAAGTTTGCTACATGCTCACCTTTAAACATACCAGAAGATTGAGGGAGCTCTGAGCAAAGTGATAATTTTACTAYAGATACTCAATAACAGTACTACTAAAATTAAATGCACTTACCAGAAATTTTTGCTACATTCACATGAAGGCGGCAAGTAATTTCTATATTATTACCATTAATTTCRTATCACCTCATCTTGCTGGTCATAATTTCTATTTAGCAGCAAGGCCACAGTGTTGGCACAAGCAGCATGGTCCTGGGAGGCACAGCAAGCCCTCAGTAAATACCTTATCCTGAGGCATAACCTCTGTGGCATTTTGTACCAGTATGTTCCTCASAGAGATAACCCCTCATGGTTTTCATGAATTTGTTTTTCTGTGGATTGTGCAAGCTGTTTGCTGTTCAGAACTGTCCCTTAATAAAATACAAAGAGCATTTCAAYACTGTGACCAAATCTCTAGTCTCTGTACAAGCCTCAGGAGCAACCACTCTCTAACATCTTCATCCCAAACTTCAACAGGTCAGATGTGCAAAGACATTTTAATCCTTTTAGTGGGACACTTAGCTGCAAGTGTTTACTTTTTWGGCATCTCAAACTTTGGAATGTCTTTGCATCTCACAAGGTGACTGCACCAAGTAGGAAGATTCATGTTCATAGACCATGAGTGACAAGTGTGATTAAAACCTCACAAAAATGCACTTGTAATAGAGTCATTCTAACTCACATTATCAACTCTTGCAATTCCATTTACTTTGCCTGATAAAGAACTGCACCAAAATACTGCATCTAGAAGCCCATATTCTCTGGTTGGACCATATGCTAAAGAAAAAATCCACCTCAGAAGTAATGACCCTTCTCTCCTCTTGAAGTCCTTATTACCATAGTTTGAATTCCAAAGGCATTTTGTTGCTAAGGGTACAGGCATGTATTGATAGGGATTTTTATAGGAAAATTTGTAGTCTTCAGCTGTGTAGTCACAAAGTCTCACCTTTTAGATTTCAGAGTTTTATTAGGAAATAGTTTGAATCATTACTGTCCAGAAGTTACRCCTTATTCTCAGTCTGAAAAACAAGCAATTTGTAAAGTGTAAGTTACAGAGATCCAGTGCTGGTAAACACAGAGGCTGTTTATTTTCACCTTCTTTTCATTTTTACACACTAAACAATGCCACTTCAGGGAGGAAACACTGAACAGAAATATTACTAAGTTGGGGCTTTCTGACATAAGAGGTCACTTCAAATAGAGACTAGTGCAAGTGTTGTCTGCAGCTTTCAGCTGAAGGAGCATTGGTGTAATTCCTGGCTGTTTTCACAAGATGCAGAGAAAAGTAGCACTAAACTAGGGGCACGCAAACTGCTGATAAGATGGATTAACTTGTAAAAGGCTTATTTCTGTAAAATCATGTTGCTTGCTGTTGAACTCTGTATCTGCCAATTTTAGTCTCACCTTCAGACTGAACATTGACTTTTTCCTCCCTGCAGCAAAGACAAAGAGGACACAATAGCTTTGGCTTTACATTATTTGTTTCTTGCATCTAGTACTGAGCCAACCACAAATTTATTCTTTTTACTGCAGCCTCAAAGCACATCACAGATACTGAAAGTTGACCATTTTGCAGCAACAACCACAGAATTTACGGTTTTAAGTTGCAGGAACTAGAAACTGAATCCAGGTGTCATAGATCAGTACCCACTATTTTGCTTTTAATAATACCTCTGTTTTCCTTTACATCTGTTTTCTTCTCAACATGATTAAAACTACAATCTTGCCATCTTCTCTTTAAAGCTACTGTATGAGAGAGAACAACGGGCTCCAGGATCAAGGTCTCTGTTTTAATAACCCAGGGAGGACTATAGCTAGTCTTTACAGCAATATTAGGACACAGCTGCTCTAAGGTTAGAGTCCAGAAGAGTAATAGAGTTGAGGTGACAAACATTTTGGCATAACAAGGACTCAAYAGCTCAACATCTTCTAGCAACCACTATACAGCAGCTTTATCACATCAACCAAGAAATGCAGCATGGTTTGACAGTTCTGAGTAATAGGATGAAGCAGTACACACTTCATCTGCTTCTCTAAAAAGCTACAGCAGGAGTATAAATTGAAACTCTCCAACTTCAAAAACATCCAGRAAGTCCCATGCATCATTGTGCCTTCTGGAGACTGCTGGTGGAATTAAGAACTTGAGCCTGTGGTCAAAGGCACAAAAGCTTTCAGACCTAGAGAGGGTGAAGAAAGCTCAACTTTCACTAAGCCTGAGCATACTCCACTTCAGAGCTCCAATGCCARCACAGAAACCAAAGTCAAAGATCCTGATGTTACCTACTCTCATCAGTTCTATGAGACCTTTGGTGTTCTGCAAGTTACCCAGTTTTGTTTGATAAAACTCATTTTCTCTGCTGCTGCAAGCTCATGATGCATAAGAGGAAAATTCTGGACCACTTCTGATGACACAAATATTTCACACTATTTCCARTTTTGGGGGAAAAACTGAGTTAAGAGATCCATTGCCATTCTCTTCCTGCAAAACCTGATTGAAAAGGATTAATCTAGTGTTGCTCTGTCTCTGTTTCTGATCCATGTTACCTATCTCTAGCCCATCACATGGTTTAGAGTAATGTAGAAGGTTGGTGCCATGGAGCAAACATTCACAGCTGTAGAAGACTACATAGCTCCTAGGAGAAACACCCACTACCACCCCCTGAATAAGCAGGCCTTCCTAAAAATCTTGATCATCTCAGAGACTTTGTTGAAACTGCATTTGCAAAACTTTCACATTCGGAACCAATTCAATGATGAACTGATTTCTGTATCAAGATTCATCACCAGTGAACTCTGGTGATTCAGTAGAAGGTTTCAATACAGACTTAACTTTGTTTTCTCCACAATGATTTGATATAAACATGAAGGAGTATGAACAAAGTCTTACCAAGAATACTTATATTAAAAAAGTATTCAGGAAGCAGTAGTTTTCCACTACGCCTGCAACTCTAGTAGCTGTTAAGGATAGCACAGCCTAGACTAAAAATTCTATTTTTTTTATTTATTTCAAGTCTATATAGTAATGGAGTAGATGCAAAAAAGTTCTGCACAGCTCTTGCCAGCTGATAGAGGGACTGTAGTCAGAGCTGGGTGCACCCTCTCCACTCGGTGGTACAGGTGCCAGGGTCTCTAGGCACAGAGATGCTTCACCCCTGTAGCACCCACCCAGGCATGGCTTCCAGAGGAGCAGTTCTGTTTAGCTTTGCTGATTCTCAAACTGAAGAGTTTAGTTATGCAACTTCTTGTGGCATAAGGTGTATATTCACTGGGTTTTCTCCCATTGCTATTCATGYCAGCTTCTGTACAATATGTTCTGAAGACTGACAGTAATGGTTAACAGAGCAGAGGGGGAGATATGTGGCTAAAGGGGGAGAAAAAAAAACAGCAAACAAACAAAACACAGTGACATAGCCCTTAGCTTATTTTTATTAGAACATGATGAAAATGACTAGTGAAAGCACCAYGTGGGAGGGGGGAGCACACCAATGCAGGGAACCCTAGGCTAACTCCAGCTGACCTGGATCCAGAACAGGAAGCAGCAGGCTAGGGTTGGTGCCAGGCTGCAGAGCAAATGTGTGGGCATCATCTCACCAGTGCCAGGGAAGCAATRTGTCAGGCTACCATTGCCATGCATTCATTACCATCCGCCACCTGCAGATCATCCCTCCTTTCCATTTACACCCCACTGATGCACATTAAAAATTTTCTAGTCCTTAACATTACAACCAACTGATTAATACTGCTRCTGACAGTGGTTTGAGCTAAATAACTGGCTTTGCTCTATTCAGTTCTCAGTGTGAGTCCTAGCAGCTGTGGAGATGGTAGCTACTTCCAAGACCATTGGTAGAGACACCTTTTTTTTTTAAACCAATTGGTTTTGAATCATTACAGAACTAAACTTTCTGACATGCTACAGAATTGGGAAGTAGCAAAATTTTCAGTAGTTAGCTGTCATTTAGTCTCCTTTTAAACTCTCAACTCATACATCTCTCTTCTCCCAAGACACACCAGTTTGGCCTCCACTGAAAAACAATGATCTTAAGGATCCTCTTTGCGTCTCCTGGCTTGATTAGAATTACTCCTTATAAAAGCATGATTATTTTTTTTCTGCCAAAACTTTTCYGAAAGGTTTATGATCACCAAATTCCACCTACCTCAAATTGTTACAAAGTACACATAAAAAACCCAATAAGATTAAAAAATCTGTAACCCCCATTCATCTCTTTAGTAGGCTTACCAGTACTATAAAATAAGAATGACGGGTCATACATGATTAAAACTGTAGAGTAAGAAGAGTTAGAAGGAGAAAGAAATATCAAAACTAAGTTCATAACCCACAAAAACCTCCTCAGAAGGGAATGAATAAATTGACTAAACTGTGCTAGAACAAAACTGAGTAAATATAGAAGTTATACAACATCAGGGAAGCATCAGCTGCAGAAAAATAGTCTTGCTGGTTTATTCTATCCTTTTATCAGAGTGATCTTCAGGAAGGCTGACAGCTCTGCAATTCCTCCACTTGCACAGTGCTTTAAATTTATGCCCACCTCATTAAGACCCTATGGAAAGGTAGGGCTCCTTTTAAGCTCTTTTTGCTTTAAGCTTGGCTTCACACAGCTTCCAACCAGACTGGAAATTTTTTTATTGCAACCAATATTCTTTTGATAGCTATAACACACTGGTCTATGGATACATACAAGCTTTTTGCCTACTACATAGCAAAAGTTGGTAGAAGCCACTTGGACACAGATAGGAAGGCAAATAACATTCATTAAAAGCAAACAGTCCTGCTCAGCAGTTCCATCACAGCTCCCAACTTCGTTCCCTCCCACCACTTCCTTACTTGTCATATAAGTTACACTGCTTTGTCTGCCCTGTTTGTTTCTGGTTATCTTTTCAATACTACCTCTCTGACCCAAGTAAAGCACATCTGTAAAATTTGACAGAATAATCTTTCTTTAAAGAGCCTTGAAGATAGACTTGCCTTTTTTTCCAACTTCTGTTAGCCAAACTAATACAAGCATTAAAGAACTTTACAGACTTTGTCACAAAATATCCTTAAGGCACAACTACTACCACTGAGAAA
The DNA here is from genome assembly GCA_030449065.1 of Oceanodroma leucorhoa. NCBI lineage: Eukaryota > Metazoa > Chordata > Aves > Procellariiformes > Oceanodroma > Oceanodroma leucorhoa. Next base: position 4,090,209 of record JASVER010000017.1, read on the forward strand.
GGGGAAAGAAAGTAAGTGAAGGTTTCAATTCCCGTTTCACTCATTCTCCACTCTTACTTTAAGAATAAATATACTAGGTGAGGTCATACAAGAAACAGACTTCATAAMTTGGGCCCAAGGACTTCCCCCCCCAGGACAGATCAAAGGCTTCCAAAGTTACTTTCATGGTTTTCCATACACAGCAGGATAAGACTTTCTAGGAAGTAGTGGAGAGAAGTATAGCAACTAATATCAAAAACCTTTAGCAAGTTTGGAACCTAGAAACATCATYAAAATTACAAATTAAAGCTGGCTCGACCTGTCCTGCAAAAACCTGTTATATTGTGTCTTGCATTTGACTGATCTAGGCCACCACCCTCATGTAATGGAACAGAGAAATTGTGTGTGTTCCATTAAGATTAATAGTGGACAAATGAGTGAAAAAAGAAAGCAGCAGTGAGGGTTTGCTTAAACTCAGAGGCCCCTCATCTGAGGTGAGCTCCAGCAGCTTGAAACTCCTTCCTTTCACTTGATTATTAAAACCTTGTTTTCCCATTCTTCCAGATGAATTCACTACCTCCTACATATATCAAGAGATGCTTGGTGTGACTAAAAGTCATGAATAGGTATCACTTACATCAGTGAAGTACTGCATCTGCACTTTTATCTAGTTTTATCCACACCAAAATTCAAGGAGCCAAAAGCCRCCATGGCAATTGTTCTTCGGGCTTTAAACTAGGAACTATGGAGGAGGGAGAGAGTTACTAGCAGCCCTGTGAGGGAATGATGAACAGGGTTGGCAAGCAAAGGGCTTGGGGTTACAGGAATGAAAGGGAATACTAAACTAAAAAAAACACAGCTTARGCATGGTTACCTCAAACATTTGCATATAGAAGCAATTCCTTGCTTATAAGTAGCAGAATGAAGACCAGGGAAATGCAGTCCCACTGCTGAATGGGGTAGAAGACCTGTTGATATAGGATGTGGAAAAGGCTGAATTACCAAATGCTTTCTTTGCCTCACTATTGAGTATCATGACTGCACTCCTGAGTACCYATGTCAATTGAATGGTTAAAACAACCTTAATTTTACAAAATCCCTCTGGATTCCTTTGTCAGGCCCAGAAACTTAGAATCATAAGATCAGATTTTGTTCAGTAAGAACACTGCCATTGATCTCTGAGAAGATTTCATTCTTTAGGTTACCTGGGAGAAGCAGCTGGTAAACATGAGAAAGAACTTCCTCAAAGCACTCATGGGTTCTCAAAATCCATTGGTTCTGAGAGGGGGACATGGTCATCTTCCCAACATGTTATTTTTCCACAGGCTTTTGTACAGTTGAGACTTACTGGGCACATTTCAAATATCAACAAGATGACAGAAGTAGAATGTCCCTGTGTCTATTATAGAGACTCTCAATTAGCTATAAACATTCATGGTGCAGTTCTGGTAATTAGTTTGAAAAAGTTGTGACATAGCTGTCAGTGTTCCAGGAACAGAAGTAGAGCGCCAGAACTGCCAGATGGATTATTTTCTGCAAGTTATTTGTTCAGCATACCCTTGCAGAAAATTCAGATAGAATGTAACACAATAGGGCTGTATAAAAATTATTCTAAATCTCTGTATAGTTTAGAAGAAATTACTTCCCTTCTGTAGCTTTACTGAACCATCCACATGCTTTTATAACCAAGTTATGGGAAAATTTATTTTTTTACTTCTCTAGCAAATTCTATCAGACAGTCCCCTTCAGAAAAAAGCAGTAGGAAGTTTCAGAATTTTAAAGCTTATTCAATTCAATCTTAGAATTTTCTTTAAGGGTTTAGAAAGATACATTATGTTCTCATTCCAACTACAGCTTTTTAAAAAAAGCTAGCCTTCACCTACTAAGCAGATGAGCTAAGAAAGAGATTTTACATGCTGACATAGCCACATGGTACATTCCAAACTCCACAATGAAAGCTGCATCAGATCCATTAGCTCCTAAAATGAATGGACATTTTTAATCCAGCACATTGCCTTGTACCTCCAGGCACCACTCCTGGAGCCAAATTTCCACTTAGAATAGAGCAAAGTGRTCTTAGAGTCACCACTGCATATGATCTAGAGTCTTTAAAACATCACAGTCCTAAGAAAGAAAACTCTTCCTATAAAGATGGTAGATTGAGAGACAATGTCACCTTCTACACGTGGTCAATATAAGAAAGCAAAGTCATACCTTACTGTTTCAATGKTCTAGCAACCATTGTACATTATCATTAAGAAACAGGAGTCCAACTTTTACCAGTTATTCTTCAATCATTACAAATGCAGTATGGTGCATTAAGTAATATGGCCAGAGACCTAGAGTTCAGTGGTTTTATCCTCAGCTTGATAAATTACCTAGTGTCACTGCTAAACCAGACATAGGAACGTGACACCTACACTATGGYAGTGATAGACAGCCAGCTATCATGACCTGGACTCATACCTCTACCTTGTGATACCTCAACTGCTGTGTGTAACTCCAGATGCCAGATGGTCACACCTCTCCATGCAGGAAGATTGAGACAGAAAGCTCACTGACAGCATTCAGACTGCACACAAGCCACCTCCAGAGGAACTGAGGCCATGCTCTTACCTGGAGTGTCTGCTACATGAGATGAATGTGGCGCAGTGACCATCTAGAAACCTCAGCATTTCTTAGAAAGCAAGTATCTTGCTTTCAGGACTGTGAAGAAGAAAAGCTTAGAAACAAACCCCAAGTGTCATTAAAAACAGAAGAAAGCAAGAATACTTAAAGTACAGAGACTAAGGATTAGTTACATTCCTAAACTTTTTAGATCAACAGTATTTAGTTATACCACTTGCATTATTAACATTGGTCCTGTTTGCAGTATCTTTTGCAGATTTTATAGGATATGTCCAGTCTGCAATATCTGAAGTTACCTTTATATAAAAATTCAGGCCAATTACCAATTTCCAAGAGCATTGCATTTCAGAGTAGTGACATTCAAGACCTCAAATATTTGAAAAAATATGATGAAGAAAAGCCACAACTGATTCTAAGTAAGTAGCAGTTACAATGACTTTTTTCTCAGTGTGCTGCAATACATTAAGGGTTTAAAACAAAATTGACATTTCTGGAAAAAAAGCTGAGTGCCAACTTAAAAAGCAATACATGTTGAATTATATAGTATACCTTGGGGTTGGTGACCCCTCTCAGTGTTGTTTAAATCTAGTATTTTATAATATACCAACAGCCCATTAACCTCCTGCCTTGATTTGGGTGAGGTTCAGCATATCTTAGAGTGAGATAAAAGATAAAATAACCTTATTTCTGCTGAACTGGTCCCTAGTTATTAATTTCAAAGGGAATTCCACCATAGCAGAACTGAATCCCRGACAATGCCACCGCTGCAAGTTTATGTAACCCAACTCAGTGCATGTTGACTTTTAGGGCAGCAAGAAATATTATTCAGTCCTTTAGGGTGCAATTCATCTTCCTAGATTAATTTGATAGGTATCTAATCTAAACAAYTTATCCAGATTCTTTCCATAACCTCTGGAGAGCCACTTGTTCCATTCTAAGTCTTTCTGGAGGTGTCACCTAGCCTCTATTGACTATAGAGGGACCCTAGAAGCTTAGCTTAGGCTYTATGTCTAAACAAGATAGATTTCAACATTGGAAGTTTCTTGATATTTGCATTAGTGGTGCAGTTTATTTTAACTAATTTTAGCAACCAGTACAAAAATAAGTTGCTTTGTATACACGAAGCATATAAGAATGATTTCATTCATATGACAGTGGTAGTGGTCATATTACCAATAAATCTCCAAAGAAGAGGGGAGAAAAACACTGTAAAAAAATGAAAGGTTATACTCTAAAAATCATGTCTCCAAAGGTTGACACTAGATTGCTTCCCTAGAATTTCATATTAGCWTGCTGCTAATGAAGAATTGCAAGTCCTCTCTTTTGTTGGGCACCTAATGAACCTGATCTATTTCAGTCTGCAGCCTATGGCTCTATACAATTTTATCCCACAACACTGAATGTCAAGTGSCACTACCATCCCTCCTTGTGTTCCTAAAAACCTAGCCAACTCATCCTCTGGGAAAGAGGAAAATGATAACAACCAAAATTGCAAATACTTCATTGTCTTATTACAATATACTTATTTACATAAATGCTCTCTATTCATCTTATTGGATCAGCCTGACCAAAACAAAATTTACATTTAAATAGTATCACTATAATTGACATCAAGTACCTGGACTTATTTTCATACTCTTATTTCCACACATAAGAGGCAGGAAAAAAAAGCTTTCTTTACTCAGAGAGCAAAAGATCAGTATGAGATAATAAGCAAGGCAATTTCTCAGATTTTTTTTTTAATTTGTACTTTTTAAGTCCTTGTCATGGTTTAAGCCCAGCCGGCAACTAAGCACCACGCAGCCGCTCGCTCACTCTCCCCCGGGTGGGACGGGGGAGAGAATCRGAAGGGTAAAAGTGAGAAAACTCATGGGTTGAGATAAAGACAGTTTAATAGGGAAAGCAAAAGCCACGCACACAAGCAAAGCATAACAAGGAATTCCTTCACTRCTTCCCATGGGCAGGCAGGTGTTGAGCCATCCCCAGGAAAGCAGGGCTCCATCACGCGTAACGGTTACTTGGGAAGACAAGCGCCATCACTCCAAACGTCCCCCCACTTCCTTCTTCTTCCCCCAGCCTTATTCCTTATGTGCACTACAGGGACATTAGTGGGGGACGTTCGGGGTGATGGCGCTTGTCTTCCCAAGTAACCGTTATGTGTGATGGAGCCCTGCTTTCCTGGAGATGGCTCAACACCTGCCTGCCCATGGGAAGTAGTGAAAGAATTCCTTGTCTTGCTTTGCTTGCGTGGCTTTTGCTTTCCCTATTAAACTGTCTTTATCTCAACCCACGAGTTTTCTCACTTTTACCCTTCCGATTCTCTCCCCCGTCCCACCYRGGGGMGAGTGAGCRAGCGGCTGTGTGGKGCTKAGTTGCCGGCTGGGCTTAAACCACGACAGTCCTCCAGAGACCCTGCGCTTTTCCCTGCTTTAAAATATGTGGTAATAAAGAAAGAAACAGCAGACAAAGAAAACCAGACTTGATCTAGACAGGGGAATATTGAATCGGCTTGCATGACCTTGGAACGAAGGCAAGAGTTGCTTATAGATAGCATCCCTGAGTAGAAGCATCACAGCCAAAAGCTACAACAAATAGAGCATTGGCCATTGCTTTTTTTTTTTTAATACATCAGGACAACTATCACACCAGCAATCATACACTGGGAAACAGAAACACAGGTCCAAGGTAAAAAAGGTTTGTTATCGGAGACTAGAATTTCACTGGAAGGAAAGRCTGAGACTTCAGAACTGAAAAAGATCATTGCAGGGAGAGTTGTTGGAGCTTCTTTGAGTATCACCCTGCTGCATAAAGGGGGCTGGATTGTACTTTAGAGAAAAGATACAAGAAAAGTGGTAGTTCTGTTCTCCACTGGGGGACAGAGCCATGGAGAGACAAGTGGAACAAGTAAGGATTAAACTCCACCAGCTACAAGAACTGGAATAGGTTCAGAGCAGCTTTCTGCTTTTGGGCAATTCAGGGAGAATACCCCCTCTGAATACCAGCTTATGGTAGATTAGTAGCCCTGTTGCCTGAAAGAATCCCATAGACCTACATTTTGCTCCGGGATAAAGATACCAATTAGAAATTGCTTTGTCATCTCAAAAGAAAGCCCAAAACAGAAGGAGCTAATGAAAGCTTCATTTCCTGCAGCTCTGGAATACAACACAAATCATTGTTTGGATRAAGAATGGGAGTACAGTAATGACTATGGGCTAATGATTATGTTTTTATTTGGGGTTGTTGTTGGCTTTTTCCCCCTATGGTTCTCTTCTCTACTGCATTTCTCRTCCATAAATCCACATGACTAAGCTTCCAAATGAAGCATTTAAACAAGATTAAGATTTGTTAATTCAAAAAAAGGGCAAAAAAACATAGCAATATTCAAAGGATAAAACCTTGAAATAAAGAGTTGTATGAACACAGTTGAACTGCATCAGCTAAAGCAGCATTTCTCAAAGCAGAGGCTGTAAAGCACCAAGAGGATCACAAAGGACATCCCTCTTCAGACAAGAGGATGGCAGCTCACTTCCCCAAAGGAAGAGGCTGTGCACAGCAGTTCTGGTGATGGGCTGCAGGAGTTTCACAAGGAAGGGAAGGGTTAGTTACCTCTAATTGCTAACACTCCAAGTCACAACAGATTTTAAACATTTCAAAAGTGTTTGAGGTGGATAGGGCAACCTCTGAGAGCAGACAGGGTGTACAGAGCCTTACACAGATGGACTGACRTATATGACCTTTACAAAGCCCTCCCTTGTGTTAGTCCCAGTGTTGCATGAGCACAGGCTTGTTGGACTGTTAGTGATCTGTTTGCTCAAATACTTTGTGGCTCAATGACAGAAAGAGGCTCTGTGACATATAAATTCAGCTCACTCCTTGCAATATTGGAAGCATATGTTTTGTGTTTGATTTCTCATTTTTCTACCCTAATAATTAAGAGAAAGAACTTTTTTGGGAAAAAAGGGAAGACAATTCACAACTAAACCCAAGGCAGAAAAAAGTGTTTCTAAATATCATCCAAAACCATCATTTATATTTTTGGAAGGCATTTTTTACATAATCAAGATTAGATGAAGATCAAGTTACAGACAAATAAAATACTTGCAAGGCTTAGTCCTCAGATTAACATCTTCCAGCCATTTTGCAAACCCCAACAACATCCTTGTCCCCCAGTGCAACAGGAGCTACTGCAAGGCAGGTCTAACACGTGCCAACCTGTAATGGCCATTTAAGAGGTGCTACCTCAGCTGGGTTCATTGGAGCATCCCAACACACCTGCTGTGACAGAGACCCTGTAAGAGGCATCATTTGCTCATCATTTCACTCTTGCCAGGGAAATCAGCTGTACAGGTAGTGCAGTTTCAGGATGTCAGTTCAAGAAACCAACTGTACTTCACTGGGAAGCAGAGCAACTGAAAGCTACTCAAAGGATGCTGCTAGTGCATAACTCTGCTCCTGTAAGAGCTAAAACATCCTGTTATTTTTACTACAATCCCAACAATAAGCAGCTCCATGACAGTAGTCCTGAATGTCCAAATCCAACACTCCTTAAATATTACTGGGAATCTGACTCCAGTTCACTGAAGGCAAAGGACCTGTCAGGCCCCAGCACAAAGTTATCTTTATCAAAAACAATGTTCTGCTCCATTTATTGTTATTCATTTACACAGCAGGGTAAGTCCTTTCTTCCCAAACTAGAGACTTATTGTGTTGAACAGCAAAGCAGAAGTCCATTTCTGCATAAAGTTTTTGTCCAGCTCCTTTTATGTACATCTTGTCACAAACATCGTGGCATAAATAATTTCCGAAAGGATAATTGTCACAACAGCTCAGGCAACATCTTAGCCACACAAACATGCTTTAAAAAAAAAGGTTTTGTTGATTATTTTTTTTTGTTAAACAAATTGACTTCTGATGGGTTTTGCATCAGTGAAGGGGACAGTTATCCAGGCACTGTCAAAGTTTTGCAAACAGAAGGCTATAGGAATGCAAATATTTAGTATTACCTGAAGCATTTTGCAGAATACAAGTTTMTATACAAAGGCATCCTTGCGCTCCAAAATGTAGTTATTGAAAAATGTTTTCAGCTTCTTTCCAACTCCTCTATAGATAATTAAATGAATATACAATTAATCATAAGCCTTTTCACCCAAATCAAGCCCAATAGCATGACTTCCACTGGTTTCAGACTGTCACTGCCAAGAAAAAGCCTAAAATATAACCTGCTTGAATGTTTATTTCCAGCAGAAGACACTGGTCCTAGAGGACACTGTACAGCAATACAGACACAGGACTCAGCTGCAGAATTTTGCTTCAACCTTTGCCTGCTTTAAGTGGGCTTTGATCTGGAAGCTTGGTGCAGTCTTCTCTGGAGCTCCAACACTATATTATTTCATGTTTTTTACCTCAAATACCATCATACAAACTCTTAACCCTACAAGACATTGCTCACACCTGTGAAGACCAGGTGGGATGAGTACAGGTTTTCAGGGCCAGGCACCAATTTCTACAGCACACCACACAAAATTTCATTAGACTACATCCACCACTGCATGAATCCCATCCCAGACAGCCTCAAAACATTCGTAAAATATTATGCATATTGCCACCAGATATTTTAGTATTCATACAAACCTGTTCTCTGAAAGTGTACTGCTTGATCTCAGAATTGCTCAGGTACTTGGCTTACAYACCTACCTTGCTAGATTCACATCTGCTTTTGATTTTTGCATTGTTCCTCAAGACTTCAGGCAAAAGAAAGATTTCAGCTAGAAAACAGCCCGTGTCATAGAAGACTACCAATTCCATGTGTAGACTTTGGAAAGCTTGCACCTATGGCAGAGAAGGAAATGCCTCAAGTCTGCAAGTTACATGAATGAGTTCCAAGAACCTCAGATATGCTCAAAGTTCACCTGATCATGATCAAGGACATACAAATACTGATTTGTTGACTTGATTTTTCAGATTCTTGCCTCTTTGGAATCTGGCATATTCATCTGGCATTAGCTCAAGAATTTGCACAGAGGTATGGTTTGTAGCACACCATACGGATAATTTAAAAGGCACTTTTGAATCCAACTGGGCTAATTAGTCTCCTTTCTCATGAAGAAATAGTGCCCAAGACTCCAGTAACAGTAACTCAGTCTTATTTAAGTGCCATATGAAAAGTGTTAGTGGTAAAACACTTATATTTAACTGAAATTTAARAGTCGGCTAGCAAGTGCCAATGTTTCCCTTTCTTTCTGTATGACTGTCTACTGCAGTTTTGCACTGCTAACTTTACCAAGAGCTTGAGTCAAAAAAGTGTGTTAATTCCACGTCACCTTGGTTCAAAACCAGCCTCAATAAATGCTTCAGGTCTTTTATCAATACCCTAATTTTTCAGGCACCATATGTGTTAAAGRTATCCTGTCACTTAATTGATGCAATTTCTACCAAAGCCAAAATGGACACTTACCACTCTCCATTGCCTACRAATCTCAGTCAGTCCAATAACCCACAAAAAATCATGACAAAAATGAACATTTTCCTCTCCTTTAGATGATTTTTTACACATCTTTTACAAAGATCTTCCAACTGAGCTATTAATAGGCACAGTAAAACAATCTGCCTTGTTTCCCTGAGTTATTGCAGGCCAATGTACTTGTCAGTTCTGACAAATACAGCAGTTATTTTTTTCCTGCTGAAATATGGAATCCAGTTACAAGTTGAATTGTTGCTTTTTAAAGTCAATTCCCCATCCTCATACTAGTCAGAATAAAGTGATCCACTAATACACTCAACTATTTCAGGTTATAGATAGTAGAGTGCTCAGTTCCCAGTGCTGTAAATGAGCATATCAAGAGCCTGCCTCACAGGGATCAAAAGTCAACACATATTTTAAAAAGTGGTGTTTTTCAGCTCTCCCAGTAGAGGAGTCAAGTTCTCTACAGACTGATGACTGTTCACTTGAAGACCTCTACACAACACAGTCACCTATTAGCTGCTTTTTTTAAAAATTATTTTAAAATAAACCTTAGTTGGTCTGTTCTCCTTCATCCACATATCAAGTAATTAACTTCAGATTTGTCTTCACGACACAGTTAAATCGAGTGACTGACATCTGGCTTTGAGCACTCAGCTTTGTCCTACCCAAGACTTAAAACTGCACACCCATGAAACCTCACATGAACAGGTGTGTAGGCATTGCATCAGGTAACTGATCTTCTACTTCTTGCGTCTCCTTCTTATTTGATATTTATCCAGTCAGGTCATCCTAATCCAGACATAAACCTGGTGGCCAAGTCACATTTCTGTGACCCAGTTTTTTTCCCCCCCTGCACATCCTGCTCCGCATGCTTCTCACTCCTTTTCATGCTGGAAGAGTCCCAAGAGCTTTCAATCAAATGTGATTGAATATCTCTGTCCTGAGGATAGCAGGACATTGTACTACTAGCACCAGTGTTTTTGCTCATCTCTTCTATAAAGTACATCAGTTTCAACCTGATGAAGAACAAACTCATTAATCCCACAGAAATAAATAGCTTTGACCTGCTCAAGTGAGTCAATTGAGGCACATCTGAATTTCACAGAGAAACACCTTGTGTTGGTCTTTATGACCCTATGGACGTGAACTTTGAATATCCATGACTGAGTATTAAACCATTAGCAGTATTTTATAGCACTTCAATTCACTCCTTTTCTCACTGTCCCACCTTCTTTTTTTTTATGTCCTTAATGTCTAAAGGACATGTTTAGTTCCCAGGGAATAGCAGATTTCTTAATATTACTTGGTTCCAATTTGCAAGTCATCTTATCCTTTCCCTTCACCCTGCACATCACCATCAATTAACTTATTTTTTTGTATCCTATTAAGTAATTTCTCTGTTCTTTTTTACCCTTCCAGTCCTCTTTTTCACTCTCCCACATCCTACTTGTCAACACCACCACCTGACTATTTCAGAGTCACTGGGAAACACCACATCTCTTTCCTCCAATGTCCCAAGTCATCTGTGAAAAATACCTCACAGAACAGAAGGGGCTTTTGCCAACTTTAGGTAGGAACTATGGGTAAAAGCTCCAGTAAAGGTGTTGAAAGACCTCCTAAAAATATGATATCCAGGGACGTCCAGGCTGTACTTCTTCCAAGAAGAAAAGCAACCAACACACCACATCCAGGACTGTTGGCTGAGTGTGCAGACCAACACATTTGGATAAGATATTCATCAGCTGCTGTGGAGACAAGGGATAAGGACTACAGAAGGAGTTCACATCTACTGGGTGAAGGACCATGATTATAGGACATGCCCACAGCTTTGTAAGGAAAGGTGAGGCTGGTCTCTGGATGCAGGATAACCAGTGCTGTGCCAGGCTGAGAAAGGCAGTGTCTCTTTTTCTATAAGGCAGTTATAAAACTTGAGGAGCAGCCAAGGTTCTCCTTCACTACATCTGTCCAGGTACCTAACTGAGCACTACCTGACCTGTTTCTGTGCAAAAATCAGCTGACTTGCTTTAAAAATCTGAGCCCAAAGATCCTCACTCAGGGCACAGATCCTCCAGGAATTTTCCAGGTCTTGTGGATTTACCCTCCCAAACAGCAGGCTTTTTTGAAAAGCCTCAAGTCTTTCAGGCGATTTGGCCTTATACCTGGGAGAGCRGAGATGACCAATATCCACTGGACTGTTGAGCAAGCACGTTTCTGTAATAACAGTGTTTTCTCATATAGAAAGCAAGAATGGTGCCACATTTCCTCCAGAAATTGTTAGAACTCATGTATTCCCAATCTCACCTTGCAATTTTGTCTCCTAAACACTTAGAGAGACTAAACAAATAGAAGATGACATGTACCTGGCAAAGCCAACTCATGAGCACATTGATTCAGTCCAGCTGGCTACAAGAGGAGAGCACAGCAGGACATGCATCATAAAAGATCTACCACACTGTAGCTCCCAGGCTTGGCTACAAAGCAGCAATACACTTCAGCTGTCATTTACACATGGGCTGTACATACAAACCTCATAGTAAGAATTCAGTTGTGGTGCAAAGGAGTATTGAGTTTGAGAATAAAACCCCTAGAACTTGGGYTGAGCTACTGCTAGCAGTAACAAACGAGCATGAATGTGATTGCAGATAACATTTAAAAGTGTAGCACTCAAAAGGGAAAAGCTCTAGAAAGCACAACTCTTGCATTTAACTTCAAAGTCAAGTTGACACTGAACTGGTAAAAAGTTAAAATGGTCTACTGCTGAAAATTATGATTGCTTTTTCTGTCATTGCTAGAGTGAAACCATCTGGAAGAATACTTCCTAAGGACTTATGTTGACCAGGTTATGCTCTTACAGTCCCATTGGTAATGATTTGACAGAAAATGGCCTGAAGTTGTGCAATTACTACCACTAGGACAATGAATAGTAAGATTTTAGTATAAAAGTTCAATTTTGTGATTGCTAGTTAGGTCTCCTGCTTTGCTGAAAGCAATTAGTCTTTGCAAGACTGTCTTTTATAAAACTTTTAGTCAGAATAGCCCCTGGTATTCCAAGTTCATACTGTCTTCTTTTGTATACAGGCTTTTATGCCTTCTTGTACTCTTTGTCATACATTTCCAAAAATAGTGAAAGAAAAACCCAGACAAAGCATATTGACCTTTTCCAGCTAATTTTTCAAGTTTTGAGCACAGTTTCTGTAGTTTGCAATGCTGGCATCAACTTACGTCTCAGAGCTGCACGATTAGACTATGTCCAGGTTGAAACTTTTAGAAAGCCCARCTAAATTCCTCATTTTTCTAAGTTATTTGACTCAAGCAATCTCTTCTCTACACTAAAATACTATTAGAAAGGTTAAGGAGTAAAGCACAGTTATTCTAACTGAAACAAGAATGCTTGAGCTCAAACCTGATAAGCTCTTAGATACAGACTGGCAGTCAGAATATTTGTAGTACATCAAGAGGATGAGTGACTGCCTACAGAAGATACCTGTAGCATGGGAAGGTGTAAGTAAAGAGCAGAAGATATACCCAATTTCTTCCTATACTAGAGAGTAGGTATGCTCCTAGCTGGCATCTCTGTCAGTRACTAAGTTAACTATTTAAGACATTTTTCCCCCCACCACACTAATTCACAAGGCAGCCTTCTAAAGAAAAAAATACTTAGACAAATTACAAGATCTACTCCATCAGCAATGGCTAGTTGTGTCAAACCTCATATTACATGCAGTTGTTGTAGATCTGCCTGTTAGAGAAACAACAGAAAAATTTTAGTTTGCAGTTTTCAAAGTAAATATTTTGCAAACACTTTTCTCCTAAACAACTATAATTCTTATTTTGGAGGTATTATACATTACTGAGGTACTTAGAGGCACTTTGGTTCTCATAATGTGCAATTGTCTATGTATACACATACACACCTGAAGGAGAACGATCCCTGCCCTGGAGAACAAGAGAGACTACAGAAAGGAAAGCCTCATGATGCCCATTTTACAGATAGGGAAGCTGTCATGACGAAATTCAGTGACAGACCATATACCTGCATATATGAGGTATATGAAGCACGTGACTGCAAGCCAGCTTTGAACAGATACCATGCACAGTAGCTGTGGAAGCAGAGCACTCAACACAGGATGACTGCCATACTGTTGCAGCTGCATTATCTATTAAATACTTGAGTGAGGCAATTTAAGACCAGTTCAAGTCTATTCCAGCTATAATACCACKTCAGGGCTTTGGTGTCAGAGACAGCCTTAGCCAAGAGCACATGAGACATCACTAGCAGAGCACAGTATTTGACCCAGCTCTCTTGGATTACAAACCAGGAGTTTTTAACCCAACATCTATTTCTTCAAGCTATTGTTTCAGTGCCACCATGAACACCAGGAAAAGAGACAGCTCAGTCATTTTTGAATATTATTTTGATTTTTTTCCTTTGGCTATGTCATCACTGCAAGACTCCATGAAGCACTCACTAGGCATCCAGAAATGTTGCTTAATTACTTGCCTTCGGCAGAGCAAACTGCTCACCTGATCAGAGGCAAGAGCTCCAGAAGTCATAGCAAGAGGTTCCTTTCTGACATTTTAGTTGAAATTTTAAGAACACTGACATCATCTAGCACAGCTATGGAAGCGAGCTGTGCTGGCAAACTTAGTGGCAACTTCACAGGCTCAGGAGAATTTGCAGGATGAGGATGCAGAACCATTTTTTAACCTAGTTTTCCCAAATTTCTGCTACAGTTTGATTTCCTGTGATAAWCTTCGCTGACATATATCCACACAGAAAGAGCAGAGCTTGAAGCTACTGCAAGATCCTCTCAAATAGCTACCTGCAAGCAAGAGACTGCTCAGCTATTTAAACAAAAAAGGGGGAGGGGGGGAAAAGTCAGGCAGTGGAAGAATCTGCATGCAGTCCTTAACTCAGGCTTGCAGATGAAATCTCAGGCAAAGCTAAGCCAAGAACAGAAGTTCTGATAGACTTGGTGCAAACATCAGTCTGCAATACTATTTTTTTTGCCTTAGAATAACTAGAGGAAGCAGCAATATGGGGCAACATGGCAAAACCCTGCAAAGAATATTTAGGAGAGTTGCACACTGGATCTGAACACTCCATCTCACACAGAGACAAGTTTGTCCATACATCTTTTCTATCCAGGTCTAAGTGGCAGAACTACATCCTTCAAACAAGCCAACGGTGCACATGAAGCAAGAGAGGCAGTAGTGCAGGTCAGACACCTACTTAGTCACTACGTCTCATGGTACAATTTGTTCCCTGCTTGTGCTCAGCAGCCTGATTTCACAGGCCTTCCTTCTGTAAGGGGCTAAAGCACATGATTATCACTACTTTAAAGCCAAGTACAATGAAAGCAATGGACTGCATCTGTACTTAGTATTAGACTTTCTTTTGGTGAAATCGAGGCTACATAAGACATCCAGGAAGCACACATAACACTGATGAAATATCTGCACGCTCTCAGGTTTCTCTGCTCATTCTCTAACACCAAATTCACCAAGATCAATCATTTTTTGCTCAGTAAAACCCAATCCTTGAGCCCACACTGCTCCTGACACTTCCAGCCTGAAGCACATGGTTAAGGCATTAGTCTCTGCCTGTTCTGTTCCTTCCTGCCCATTAATGTCAAGGAAGAAATTAACTTCAGCAGACAGAGCTGCCAGGACAATTCTTACTTCAGTCAGGGAAAGCTTAGCATTGTTTTTCCATCTGTTATTAGGGAACCCTACAGCCTTAGAAAAGTCACTATTGATGGACCTGAATAAGTTTGTAAATCTATTATACTGCATATCACCTAGACAACTTGTTTTCTCAGGGTCTGACTTGCATAGTCACTCAAGGAAACTGGGACAGGGTGAGGGGGATCTGGAGGGAGAAAAAACCCTTTCTGCCTGCTACTTAAATCATAAATAATGGCAGAGAATAAGAGACATCCATTTTCTGCATAGAATCCTATCCCCAGGGACTATCTCCTTACCTCTCCCCTCCATAAACTTCATACTAGCAGAGTGTAGTTTCATCAAAAAGAAAAGCAGTTCAGGAGAAAGTCAGTCTTTGAAATCTATATGTTGAAATGAAACCACATCAAAATGCCTTGTTTTGATAATATTTGACTAATAAAATGGTTTTAAGATGCTCACTTCAAGCTTAATGATAAATTTGCCCACAAAGACAACAACAAAGCTTCAAACCTGATGCTTTAATTGTTCCATCTTGCAAGATAAAGATGATTTTTTTTTTTAGAACACTGCCTTATCCATGTTCATGATGGATATGGCAATTCAAGAGAGGTACACTTTCCACACAGAAAAAAGATTCTGATTTTTACCCCTGTGTACATGGCTGTGACTAGAAAAGGCAGGCCGTTATCTCCCAGCATTTGCACGACACATAACATTACTCTTTTCCTTCTCACAGTTTGTTGGGAAAGAGTGGCAGCTATGGAGCACACAGACCCCTCATGTGCAGGGCAGTGGGTATCCCACAAGGGGAATGGCAAAAGTCCAATGCACCGCTGTTGTCTCCTGCCCTGAGACAAGGTATTAGCTTTTAYGTGACATCTATACTGAGATAAAAGGAGGCTCTATCCCTTAGATACCACCTTAACTTTTCTGTCCTTTCCTTTATTTCAGCAGCTGATCATACACCTAAGATGGGTTCAACACTTCAGCTTTTACCAGATCACTTTACTTTTCCTTGTTTCCCTGCTAAGGAATTTTCTCCTCACTCAAGACAGATGCAAGCCTCTCCTCACTTGTCGTCCCATTTTCAAGGGGGCAAGAAAGAGGAGAAGAGGGGGATACAGGAAAGAGAGGAGATGCTTGCAGAAGTCATCTCTAAGGAAATCAACACAAGTAATGCTTCACCTCCTCTCCAATCCCACTGTGCTGTATCCCAAGTGCCTCACTTAAACCATAGCTAACAGGTAACATCAAAAACCCCCAATCATAAGGCAAGGCCTACAACAATATCTCTGCTGTGGTATCAGGTGGCAAAGTTCACAGGCTCCCACGGCTATTCCCAAGACTCCAGAAGCAGCAGCAATCTCCCTTTCCAATTTATTCCTTGCCAGTCAAAGCCTAAGGCCTGTATTCTAATTTCATACTCTGGATTTACACACAGAAAATCCCACCAACTCCAGAGGCTGTTGTTTCATTAGAAGCTGAGTGAAAACAACCATGTCAGCAGTTGACAACTGATTAGTCCCTTCCCAGTTTGAAGAAGTGAAGAGGGTTTCTGACTAGACCAAGTTACTACATAAAATACATTGAGGCAGGTCAGCCAAATGGAAAAAGTGGTTTTGACAGGGAAAGTGTCACTCCAAATTCTGCCACTAAAAGAGGTGGAACATTTTCCTAACAGCAAAACATTAGTTGGGGATCACAAGAGCTCAGTTCAAATCCTGGGTGCATTTTATTAACATAAGGGCCTCTCCAAATTGTTAGCATGGAAATTTTGTGAAAATGTATGCATATTTTCTTAGCTTGGCTCTTGTCTTGGTGGGTCTGGAGGGAATTGGAAGATGTACTCCAAGACACAACAGGAAATGTTGCCAAGATAATGAAAAATAAACTGAAGAATAATGCATGCTAGAAAGGTTTTGGTTTGCAAAACAAGTCACAAGATGTAATTCAGTCAATGGTAACAAACAATAGATTTATTCTCAGACCATCCGGGTGAAAGATTCCCTCTGAGTTCTCACAGGATGTGGTTTTTTCCCAGCTCACAGTTCATATATCCTTCACTGCTTAGAAGAAATGACAATTGTTAATGAAGCATGCAAGCTTATCTATAACATCGGCTGCTTCCCTGTGGAAGGCACAAGAGCTCCTGAAAACTGTAGGAAGTGTTAGTAAGACAGAGAGCACAGTTTCAAGTCTTCAGATCTTGGATTCTGCATCTGACTTTCAAAGTCATTTAATTAAAAAAGAGGACTTACACTAGAAGCTGGCTGTCAGCACCTGGGTGATTTATTCAGTTCAGCATAAGATTCTAGGCCAGAGAGCTCTGCTCTAGTCCAGTCCATAGCAGATCTGGATTCAGTTCTTACACCACCATGAAAACACTGTGCAGACTTAAGTGATTTCTTTTCTCCAGCTTTTGTTTATAGACAAGGGTCATACTCCTATTTCCCCCAGGGGATAATACCACATGCAAGTTCTTCCAATACAACCAAAGGGCCAAAACAGGTAGCGGAATAAGCAGCAGTGTCAAAAGAAATGCTGATGCATTTTTATGCAGAAGTGTACTTTACATGACAAGTGACAAAGATGGATAGGAGAGTGCCTGCAAGGAAAGTGATTCTGTCCCTATCTGCATGTTTCTGTCCCCTCCTTGTGCTGACCATGGGGAGCCTGCAAATGCAAAATTGACCTTAGTAGTTTATTGACCAGACAAATCTAATCCCCAAAAAACCAAGTTAATTCTTAGATTAGCTAGCTGTTTGAACCCACCTGAGACCACATATTTATATCTGATGCAAGGGACTGGACCACAGTATGGAAGTAGCCCAAAGTTATATTGAATAAAGTCTAACAAAGTCATGCCCTAATGTCTACCCTGCAGACACCTGAAGTTACAGGTATACCTTAGGTCACAACTATGTTGTTTCAAGCTCACATTGGCCAGTAATGATAATCCCAAGACACTTCACCATTTTACAGTTGTGGCAACTTTGAACACAGAATCACTAAGTTTGAAACTATGTTCTGGAGTATTGCAGTAGTAAAAGTCTACAGCAGTTCCTCAAGAACAGGCAGACACTTTCTGTTTGCAGAAAGCCAACTGACAACTTGTGAGCCAGGAAACTTCAATATTTATTTTTAAAAGTACTTAAACACAATTTCTGTTTTAGCCTTATGAGAGCACTAAATATACATTAAGACACTGTCACAAACAGCAAAATGCATGCAGCCACATCTGCTATGTTTGCCTACAAGTTTCCTATTTGAAGCCCACAGGAACTTAGTCCAAAGTCCCCTAAGAAAACTGACTCTTTTACAACAGTGCTAGAAAATAAGTAGAGTCCAAGAAGATCCTAGGCCTTCCCAGAATCCTTGGGATCAGCACATTTGACAGTAGTCAACAGTAAACCAGATTAGCAATTCAAACCCTGTGCTGAGCCTAGAAACAAGTAGTATTTCACAGGAAAAAAAAAAGCAGCCTGAAAAATTATATCTCTAAGAGGGAAGATAAAAGGAAAGAGTTCCCACTTATTCTTCCTGTTTTGATTTAAAAGACCTGAGGCAATCAGGTTGCCCCTTAAAATGGCCCGTTATTTATGATTTCTATCAGATTACATATATCCATAACCAGTATTTCTGATGACAAATTCTGCTCAACCATTCAGAAAAAAGCCACAAAGCACCAAAAGAGACATTCTGAGCTTCTGAGCCTCATAAAAATGTTCCRATTCAAAAAGAGAGCAGATCTTCAGCTTTCATCCTCTCCAACTCTGCCCCAATAACAATTTTACTGAGGATGTAGAACAGAAGAAACATTTTTCTCCTATAAAGTAAGAAAAAACAAGTAACAGAAGTGATTTCTTAAAAGCATGCCTTGAAATTTCTTTAACTTTTTAGCTTTCCTCAAAACGCAGCCAATAGTTCGAGGATGGTGGGAAAGACCTATTCGTGCCTGCAGTGAGCTCCCAGCACATAGTTGTGAGCTATACTGCTGACTGAGACCAAAACAGACCTTAAGAGCTCCGGAGCACTAACCCAAGCATGGTTCTGCTCATCCCTGCTGAAGAAATACCTGCTTGCCTGACTTGCCTACCTCATGGAATAATATTAAAGCACCTTGCAGACTCTTCTTGCAACCTRCTGCTGTTTTCACAGAAGAGGGAGAGGAAGAAGGGACAGCTCAGTTGTTCCCTTCTCCCTTCAGGACACTCCCCTGGCCCTTTCAGGGCTTGGGCAGGAGCCCAGTAGCAGCCTCCTTACACCTGGAGGAGGCAGGTGGGAGCCTAGGTGGCCAAGAGGATCAAAGCAATGGAGCAGCTGGAGGTCTTGGAGGAAAGAAAGGAAACAGTAAGTATATCTGGAGGAGGACAAGCCGTTTGGAGAGCGAGAAGTAGAAACCACTGGGCTGCAGTACACAGGAACAAGAATGCCTGTAGCAGCAGAGCCAAATGCAGGTCCTTCAATATGTCAAGAGGTCAGTGCTAGTCACTACAGAAACAGGTAGATCCTACAGAGGAAGATACAGATGTCTCCAGGAGGTACAAGGAAATGAAGATACTTCAAAGTCATAATGCTAGGGGCCAGACACTACTGGCCTAGACTCACATCATTTGGGCTGACATACTGCATGGTAGGGATATAAATCCAACGTACAATTTCAAAGTTGCAACATTGCTCTGGAGGCACTTGTCATATCATGAARGATGAAACTATTTTATCCTCCAGGATGTTATAACTCTGTACAGCACTGATCTCACACAAGAACATTTTTGTCAACTTGTCCACCAAGGCAGACTTCTCTTGTTCTTATTTTAAAGGATTTTGCTGCACCATCCTGACTCAATTTCCCCCCCAAACACTTTTCTTCCCCTTCAAATCTGAGAAGTCTTAAGTGAAAAGCACCTTATTATCAGCATCACTTTTTGTGCAATACTTTCTGTGCAAGTGTAGGTCAGTCACCATTTGTTTCCTGCTGGGAAATGTGGATGTGCCTTCCAAAATTTGGCTTCAAGGCCTAGCCACAACCTTGCTTATCTTTCTACTTTTGACCACTCCAGTTAAAAAGTAGTTTCATGTTAAGAAAATGGAAGATACCTGGAAAGAAAAACAGCCTCTATGACCTCTGCTCCATAGACTCCCAGGGTCTCCTGYGCTGCACAGAAGCACTCCTACTCCCACAGTTTGCTCAACAGCCATATTAGCAGGCAAGTCAATTCTTGGAAGCAGGATAAATGGCCTCAGAACTTGCATGTTCTGCCTAGCTTTCAACTCTGTTATGTCTTTGTTATGACAGGATGGGGAAAGCAAAAAAGTATGTATTAAAAAAAAATCAATTCAGCCAAACAAGCTAGGGGATGTTCAGGAGACAAAGTATTCCTTCTTGGGCAAATAGATGCTTATCAAGTTTCCTCTAGAAACTATGTAAAGAGAAATTCACTGAGTAATATAAATAGACAGAAACTGTTCCCATCTCAGGAAGTTCTCTGGGCTGAGAAACAGAGGACAGGAGAGCACTCAAGGCAAATCATTACCCCTCCCTAAGCATCCACTTAGACCTCTGCTGGAGCCAGAAAACAGTGCTAGAGGGACCCTTTATATGGACATTATTTATCAGGGCCTGGCATGACAGATCTGATGCAGCTCAGTGAAGTTAGCTTGAACTTGTCCATCTG
The DNA here is from genome assembly GCA_030449065.1 of Oceanodroma leucorhoa. NCBI lineage: Eukaryota > Metazoa > Chordata > Aves > Procellariiformes > Oceanodroma > Oceanodroma leucorhoa. Next base: position 4,110,642 of record JASVER010000017.1, read on the forward strand.
AAAAGTTCTAAAACATGGACAAAACAGGTATTGCTTTACCAGCCGAGACTAGCTATGAGCGTCCACAAGTTGATGCTCTCGCAGTAGTCTTCTTTCCAACGGCATTTTGTCTTAGGAGCTTAGTGACCCTATGTTTGGAGGATTTAAGTGAAACAAGGGAGGAACAGTGAAGCCAAAAAACACTGTCTTTCCTTCTCACTGGTCACCTACAGCTGCCCTGCTCCTCCGACAGCTGAAAGTAGGGTATGTCCCTAGAGAGGGATTTTACAAGCAGACTCGATCAACCCAGCCCCCCCTTCCATACCACTAACAATCCCTTTAGCCCAAGACTGTCAGGCTACATGACTAAAGACCCATCAGAGTGAACACAGACTGACTGGGGATCAGAAGCAGCCCTGTAACCTCATCAGTAAGAGCTGGAGCACACCAAGAAGCATGCAGGTTCTCTGAAGACAGAGGAGAATAATTAGACCCGTGTCCTTGTGTGAAACCCACAAGGAACAACCAAGGAAAGAAGCTCTCCTGCAAACTGAAGGAGGTTATTGCCTCAAAGAGGTAATACTTCTATGACTTTTTGTAGGAGGCTGGGTGAAGTGCACTTTGGGGTTGTGAAAAACATTATGGAGTGTTTAGGTGGAGGACTCTGGAATCTACCCAGAAGAAAGAGGATACAAGAAATTGAGCTATGAGAAAAGCTTCAGGTGGGAATTTGTATCTTATTAGACATCACAAAAAGCCATAGAAAACAACCTCAAGTTGCTCTGGGAGCAGCAGAACTTATTTTAATTCCTTTCAGTAGGAAAATTCTAGCAGAAAACACAGCCTGAATTTTTGACTGGAAAACAAAGTGGAAAAAGTAAATAAAATAATCAAGTGTCACAGCCTGACATAAATCACTGTGGGTATGAAAATACTCGTTTTGTAGAAGCACCATTGTACACTTCAGTCTAGGTTTTCAGAGTTATTTACCCCAAGCCTCTTCTTTACATGCAATCAAGTAATAATTAAATCTCAGTACTCTATGCACAATGCAATGCCTTACAATTTTCTGTATGCACAATTAAAATTATTTATAGACAAAAATGGCAGCTGTGGATATGAATGCAATGTTTCAGCATTAAGGTTAATATCAGCAGGCAGGAGGGTAATTAGTTAATGGGCATGCAGAGTTTTTCTTAAAGGGCAAAAGCACTAATTACTATTTCTTCTATTTTAAATTGCTCTATTAGACAGATTCCTCCTAGAGTACATCTAAAGATTTCAGTTCAGGTTTTGTTTTATACAATTGAAATTCAGGCTTAAAATTAGCTGTCACCCAGGGAATTGGTAATGACTATTATCACTAGTGTTTTTTCCTTCAGAAGTAAATCCCATACTCTTGAGGAGTAACTTACAAAAGGCATTAGTGATTCTGCACTGAAGTTATTGGCATATACACTAATTCAGCAGTCATTTCCAAAGCAGGTCTTTCTTAAAGTGTCCCTGACCATCCCATGAACATTCATTCACACTGTTTAATACACACTACAGTATTCTTTTGCCCCATCCATTTACAGGATTGACCAAGTTCAGAGCAAGGCTACACCAAGAAAAAAAATTAGCTTCATACAGAAACAGAGCATACAGATCAGCAGCAAAGCTCCAGACAGGTCATGGGCTGACAATAAGGGAGTTGTACTCTTTCTAATTTCAGCACTGTGGAGTCTATCCATGTTCACCCAGGCAATACCTGCTTGACAGCAGCCATTTCTTGTACTGGAAACTTTCATAAAAGCCACACACATAACAAATTATGTGGTGACACTCCAGGGCCAGCAGGAAGAAACAGTGATCTTTCCAGATAGGCACAAACAGGAAACCCTCCCATGAGGAGTAATAGTTCACATCACTTCAGGCAAAAACAGAGCTGCTGGCATTATGGTTTTAGAGTTACTCTAGATTTCATTACATCTAGCCTGTTTCCTGGCACCCCCGGTGAACAGCAGCTCCATACGCTAAGTCTCTGTGGCATTAGTCAGCAGCAGGGCTGTACTTGTCACCCAACACCCTCTTTAACTCACATGCAGCCAGAGCTTCCATGCCACAGGACTAAGCCCACCAAACAGGAACTCTAATGCTGCAAAGACCACACAGAGTATGAGTTGGTGCCCAAAGACAGAGCTCTGCTCCTCACCCCCCAGTTCCCTGCCCTTTGCCAAGGTCACTCATCATAAGGCAGTTCTCAGGGAAGCCTGTGAGATACCACCATCCCCTGCCAAGCAATGAGCTTTATTTGGGAACAGCCCAGGTGATCCCTGCTAGGAAATTCAAGCTCCCACTCTGTCCCCAGCTTACTGTTTTTACAAAAAGACGCTGATTTCCAGAACCAGAGCCACATTCAGAGCACAAAATGCTTTCAATTGCATTGCTGCAGCATTCAAAAGGGGAAAGGTATAACAGTAATGCTAGTTATCCAGCTGCCAGAAAAAACTATTCCCATCAGCAGAGCAAGAAAGGAGTTGTTCAAGACAAGCTTTTAAATCCATTATCCACATTTTGTGTTACCATCAGCCTTCCTTGTACATGTATTTACTAAAGGCTTTGTTTTCTCCTTCAGAGTCTATTAAGTATTTCCTGCACCATTTCCCATGCAAGAGTCTAGAAAGGTGTATAAACATAGATACTGACTCATACTTGCTAAAGACTTCATCATTGTCAAGTGTTTGTACTAATTAAACTACTGTATGCAGATAGAGTCAACACTATAAGCGACACTAGATTGAAAGCTTCTAAGCAATTCATCATGTTGCTAAAATATGCAGGCATGTTTCTCAGCACCAGAACAACTCCTTTCTAATTTAGCAGTGAATTAGGCATTGCTGCAAGTTTGTGACTCAAAGATAATTGCAATACACTTTTCCTGGCTTCTTGTGTTTTCAATTTGTGATTGCTGCAAGAAGTTTAATGGTAGCTGTAATTCTGTGTGCCTCCCCAGAAGTCCCCAAGGGGCAGGCTACAATGCCAGCTTCTCAGAAGTAAACCATTCCACTTGCTTGCTGTAAAGATCAAGATGTAGAATAAATGTGAAATAGAATGTAATTAAGAACCCTTTCGCCAAGAACCATTTCCTTCAGGACATTTGGAAAGTCTGAATGTTTTGATGAAAACCAGTGAAGACCAATCCCCTGGCCAGGTAGCAAGGGCTACCTCTCATGATGATTAATTTCTTAAAAATTAAGAATCCCCATCAATTGTCTACTCACTGTAGATTAGGCTGAAACACAAATTTGCTAGGTTGCTTAACATTGAGTCACATTGTTTAGTTCACCACAGACAAGTACCTAAATTTTCCATGAGGTAGGTTAGAACAAGGAAAGACAAATAGGCTTTTCAGAACATAGTCTATTGGCCAATTTCTCATGCTGAAGGCAAGAAAGTTTACCCTCACAAGAAAAAAAATCCAAGGTTTGTTAGTTTTTGGTGGTTTGGGTTTTGTTTTTTTTTTTAAGGTTCTCCCTGTAGAGCTTAATAGCCTTGAGCAGCTGTTTCCAAGTCACTTAAGGGGAAAGGGGAAAAAATCCTCTATTTTGTGACATGATTGAAACCAATTAGAGAACAGCAGAAGCAAGACTGCAAGATCTTGATACTGAATTGTTGTACATCTGTAACAAACTCATATAACAGTCATCAAAGTCAAGCTGACACCACTTAACCCTATCACAGTTAAAGACAATAAACAACTTCACCAAAACCCAGCTAGTCAACGCAAGAAGCTTCTAACCCAGCAGACCTCCATCAGCCCAGACCACAACTCAGAATTTCCTATTGTAACCTTGTACTGAACACCCAGACCACAACACTCAGTTTCTATTAAATGGAGGAGTACACCCACACAATCCCTGAACATCCCCCATACTGAATCCGTTCAGCTTTGAAGCAAGCCAGAACAGAAAGAGCACTGGAAGTACCTGCAAAAGGATTAGTTCTCACTGTCTGCACATTCTGCTGCGTCAGCAAAACTCCGTGCTACACCCAGAAACAACCTGTCACAGTTGCTGGCTGATCATCTCTCCTCATAGAGCTGCACTGTCAGGAATAATTAAAGTATTTTAAATCACATTCCTGACCACCACAGCAAAAGCTTCATGTACCCAATGGTGCCAAGGTATTAGGAGAAAGAATTCCAGATCACCTTCCAGCAAGTACTTTAGTGACTCTTCATCTTAACCCTGCCTACACAGCCACCACATTAGCTCTTCCTCCAGCCTAAGATTCTTTGACTTCTTTAAGGTACGTAACTCCCTTAAATACACAGTAAGGTTTTGTTGTACATTAAAAAGCACATGTCCCAGGGCCCTGGCATCAGGATATCTGAATAATTATAGATGACTTGTGACCCAGATGAAAGAGACTAAAAGATGAACAAGCAAAAACCGCTCTTGAAGTCAAGACAAACACACTTACAGAGCAGAAAACAGAGGGGAGAACAGAGCCCCCAAAGGAATACAACAAGAATTGTACATCAAACACCCCATCAGTACAGGCAGAGCACAAACATCCCTGCCAGCACCACCACACATTGCCTCCCAGCTGTAATCAAATCCCCTGAAGCATATTCAAGTGCAAACAGATTCTGCATCTTCTCAAAGCACGATCAGCTGCAACAAAGCTTAAGGATCCCAGAGACATACAAATATGAAACCCAAATTTGGGGCTTGGGGTTATACAAGAGTAATGCCAGATGAGAAAATGGGGTACTGGAGAGCCCAAAAACTCGGGAAATAAGAGTAATGAGGGCATGCTATTTTAAAAGAAAGTAAAAAACCTTACAGAACACATTAGCCTGTTGTAAAGCCTATTCTCACTTTTCTTCACCACAAATTTCACATCAGCTCTGCAGATAGCAGCAGAGCTCTCTCACATGTTACTCCATGGTCTTTTCCTGACAGAGCATGCACAATACAGCACCTTTCTGTAAGGGGGAAGAAATGCATCATACTTCATCTGCACAAGGGCTCTAACAGCTTGAAAGCAAGAGTCACCTTTGCCTTCAGCAGCCTAGGCAGAGAGTCTCCCACAATGAAGACCACTGTTCAAGATAGAAATAATCCTATACAGCAGTGCTGCACCTGGGAATTCACAAAGAATTAAGGGAGCTGAAATGTTTCCTAACTTCAAGGCAATAAAGGTGACATGTTTTTGCTGTCCCAGCCAGACTTCAAGCTTCACTTGTCTATAGAATGGCCTGAATGTCTGCAGAAATACATACCACCTTAATGACTTTTTTTTTGTGAGGGGGCACCAAGGACAGTTTTGGTTACCTAGTTTTGAAAATGCTGGATCTTAATAGTGGAGATTTGGACATGCTTGAGCAGAACTAGTGCCCAAGCTGCCACAGACACTTTGGGGACACTCAGTTGAACCTACTAGTCACAAGAAACTCATACAGGGTGGCTCTCATTGGGGCATCATCCTGTCAGGGCTTGATAGGACTTATGCACTGGAACAGAGACTCATAGTTAAACTGAGAGCCAGCACTGCTGAATTTGGAGTGGAGATACTCTTGCAGCTTATGCCTTTCCATTGTTCAGCCAGACTTCATAGGTCACCACTGATAAGTTTATTCCATATGCAAGTTCATGCTTTACACTCATTTAATGAGGAGCATTAAAATCCTTCAGAGTGCTTTTGCATACACTTTAGAAGTAAAAGAGAGAGTATTCCACTGGAAAGAATAAAAAGCTTCCCACCCCCCTTTGTGAAAAAGCCTGAAGAACATCAGATGGAAGAAGCTACACAGCTGGCATGTATTATTAGAGAATAAAGGAGATGCAATTAACTTAACAAGCAGATTCTTAGTTTATTAGGAGACCTACACAAGGCAAGGAATTTAGTACAAGACTCCTGCAAACTCAGTAAGAATTTGAGTGACTGTATTTAACACACACACCCCCTCTACTTCTAAAGGAAGGGCATTTAGCTTGGTACAGTTTAGGCAATGAACTAGAACTGAACAGAGCACTTGCTGCTGGAGTCACTTTCCAGAGCAAAGCCCTGTTTTACTGAACAGTTCTGGGTAGAAACACAGAAGAATAAGACCAAATTAAACAAATCCTTGCCAGAGGGAGAGAAAACACCTAAAACATTTCTTAAAGGAATATTCAATTAAGCAAATGTTCAGAAGCCACATCTGAGATGCATGGAACTTAAAGATCGGGGGTTTTTTTTCCATGCCACAGGATTGTTTCCTTATAGAGTGAAAAATAATTGCCTTCAGCAAGTTAAAGTCAACCCTTTCAGAAAAAAGAAAACACACCTATGTTTAACGCAATGAAGATTTAATATGATACTATGAGATTGGAAGTACCTGCCAAGGTAATAGAGGAGGACATCTGTGCTTGCCACATATTTCCTTTTGAAATTAAGTAACCCCCACTGTCACCTGCTACATTCTCTAATTTTAACCAGCTGCATTTTCCAAATAGAACCCTGCAAGATACCCACAAAATTAACTATTCCCTGCATGACACCTCCAGCCCATGTGTGCAAGTCCCATGGACATTTCAACCCCTCCCAAACACACAACTGAACAAACAGGTATTGCAAGATGCATTCCCCATCTTCACTTGTATTATTTGGGCCTAAGCTTAGCTACCCATAAAGACCTTTTCTTCAAAACTCAGTCCACTGATGTGCGCTGAACAGGCTACCATTACTACATATACCTCTCCAAAATAGAACTGGCTCTGCCCAGCCTTGCCCTCCCTTCCATCCACTCACATATGTAACAGTTCTGGTGACCAGTAGCTTTGATAAGCCAGAAGAAAGAGGTACCAATCCACAGAGTGTGACAAGAGGGGGAGAGCTCCAGGTATACTCCTCCACAGCTGGATGGGAAGGGATCTGGGAGGACTTCTCCCCCAGGAGCTCCACGAGCCCCTTCTCATCAATACTTTATCTGCCAAGCTTCCGATTCAAGTCTAACAGCCATACCCACACACATTCACTCCTTCATGCAACACTTGTTTATAAGCATTGCTTATTTCCCTATTTGCTCAACTTTGTTCACTGAATAAGGTCTTCACTCAAAGACCATTACTCTCACAGTAGTGTTTGTTAGAAACCAAAACATTATTCATACAGAGTTCTTCCATTCAGTCAGCCTCACCCCTCCAACACCTCATTTTTCCTATTCAGCCTAGCACCGCATTTTCCCGAAATTAGGCATAAGGCTGACTTTTTTTACAATTTACTGATTTACTTCTTTTCCAGACCACTTGATACGTACTAGATTAAAAGCAGCCCTACCACGTACACACAAAAAATAGCTTTCCCCTCACACTCATTGCATTGCCCTTCCTCTCTTTGAGAAAAACCCACTCCCTGCTGGGTAACATGCTCCATTTATCACAGCCTGCAGAGAACCCTGTTACAGGACTTGGCTGTATGTTGCAGCACCCCACTGTCTGCTCTACAGGTTAGAGAGGAGTGCAAGTATATAATTAATTATACCTAATGTTTACCATATCACCTTTCATCTATTAATCACCTAAATAGTCAAAATGAACCAACTTGAAAGATGTCTATTACATTTCACTAAACTAGAAATTGGATACAATTTTTGGCTCCTCACATTACATAGTTAAACAAAATCCTCTGACTATAACTAACATGCTGATAAAACAAAGGGTTTATTTGGTTCTGAATTAATGATTCACAAATACATTGACAAGAAAGTAAAGTCATTTAGCATACAAGAGGGAAGAACAATTAACAGCACAAAATACAAAATTCCTCTATCACACAATAGACATTCTATCACTAATTAAGTAATTTGCACTAATTGAGTTCCACCTTCATTTTTTGAAAATTAGTTTGATGCATTTTTTGCTTTTCATGTCCTATAAAGCTTAATCTGGTGTAAGTTTTACAGTCGCCACTCTGAAACTAGAATAACTCTCAGTCTGCCAAGTTCAGTGGACAATGCATAACAAGTCGGTTCATTTGTCAATCTCCAGCTCAGAGTTCATCCTGTATCTTCCAACACCTTACCCCTTCCAAGCAAAGGTTTCAAATCACAACTGAAGTGCAAATCTATCAATTAAAATAAGATATACTTAAGATGGAAGTAAAGCTTACATCCCTGAATAGCACTACTTCTGCAGCTCCCATCACAAACCCCAGGCAAWACAAGACCTTTAGCACAAGTTTTGTAACAGTTTATTTACCATTCTGAAAAAATAAAAGGATATGGAACAACAAGAACTTCCTATGACATTCCTGGCACATGTTTTGCAGGTAAACAGTTTGATTCATTGCCTTTATTACAACTCCTATCTAGGAGAATGTTTCCTCCCAGGAGCACTGATGCACTATCTTAACAGGAGGATCCRAAAGATTTAATACCAGTCGGTAACCCACACTGTGAGCTTCACCCAAAACTATCTCCTACAAAGTTGCACTTTGCTGAGGCTTAGCACTAGTCCAGTGAATATTGTTATAAACACTCTTACTGGAATAAGCTTTTTCCAGGGGAAAACCCAGGGATCCCTTGAGTCACTGCAGGTTTTAGTCACTATTTTGGAACCATGTAGAGAGGCAGGYAGTAATCTAACAAGAAAATGCTTGCATTAAGTAGACTATGAAGAGCACCTGGAGACAAACAGATTTTAGTTACAGAATCTCTTCCATTTTAAGAAACAAAACACAGTGCTCAAAAGCTTTGCCACATCTACCTTTCAGGCTTGCCTAGAGCTCTGTTACAGGCATCAACACCTCCTGCCAGAAAGGATTAGCCTGCAGCACATGCTATCTAAAGCAAGGGCTCCAAAACAGGTACCACAGCCTACTGGTTGGGACAGCTTCTGTAGAAATGACTGTTTTAATAAAGAGAAGAACTAGATCTCCTATATTCAGCAGGGTAGGAAGCATACATGCATGTGTGGCATTTTGCCAGTTACTCTTTTGACACTGGATAAAGATCTCCCAAACCAACCCTTTAAAGGGATTCCATAGCAAGATCTAGTATCTAATTTTCCTCAGAACTAATTATGAATTAGCTGTAGCTCACCACCATCACCTAACCAAGGTACAGTATTTACATCTATACCATTCAGCAGCACTTCACAAACAGATTACATGTTTCCAGAAATCAGTAGCTACTAAGAGTATTCATACTTGTAATGTGTTTAAGTACATAAAGTCCAGCCATGTAACAATTTTAGTCAACTTTTCCCCTCCCTCCCAGCAGGATCCTGTAAAGCACTTACCTTCAACCAGACCTCATCCAAAGAGCACCTTCTTCCCTCAAGGGCTCATAGGAAAATACAGCCAYTCTTTCCCAACCCAAAACATGGCTTCTTCCTTCAGATTTTATCTTCTTCGGTGTACTGGCTTATTAAGCCAGGAACTCAGCTTCACCTGGAGCAGGTGGGGGCAGGTCTCATTTTGCAGGTGAGAGCAATGAGGTAATCTGGGAGACCACGCCAAACGAACAATGGGAAGTACATAACGTAACATTGATAAAATATGAGTCTTTTTACAGAACGAAGGACAAAGTGCATTGGAAGGTGACCTTAGGAGAAAAGGACTGGGTCAGTCAATGATAATACTTGTAGCGCTTAAGATGTATGAGTTAGATATAGATATGCCCTTCCCAAGAGGTATAGGATTAACTGAAGGATAGGATTGGACCAAAGCGAAAGAAGTTCCCAGACCAGCTGATCTCTCAAAAGCTGACACAAGAAAGCTTTGTATTTTCTTTCCCTGAAGGAAAGATGTTCTTTGGATGAAGTTAGCAGCTAAATTAGAGCAATGTGACAATACTAGCTGATCAGCTGGAATTTATGGGCTCAATARTGATAGCTGGATGACAGAAGTCAGGTTAGGTGATCTGACGATACTTTTGTCCTTAAGGCCCAGGTATGAGAGAGAGGAGACAAGCAGTGGCTGGACCTTGATTCACCTGTGTAAATCCTTATTCTCCAGGTTTACTTCCAAGAGTTAGCTATTCACAGTTAGCTGCATGCTTTCTTTTTAGGTGCCATGAATACGTTTTGCAAAAGAAATATTTTGGGTGTCCTTCCGAGTCCACTACAGACAAGACAAGCATTTCCACAGAATTTCCTGGGCCTTAGTCCTAAATAAACCATGAGGATTTCTGAGCTGTCTTTTACTTTACATCTCCTGGGAACCCAAACCCCTTTGAAAATTATTCAGTTTTTCTAGGACCCTGCAACCTCTGTGAACTCATGCCCCATCTGCTGCCAGTGGGATCTCAGATTAAGGCTTAAGTTCTCCACCTGTGAGAGCAACAGCAGGTCTTTTTCTTAGTATCCACCAAGATGTTTTCTTTCTTATGAGTTTGTCTGTATGGTAAAGAATAGCTCAGGCATTTTCCTATCAGACTGAACTTGGTTTTGGTTAGGATTGACCTCCATGTATTATGCACAGAGGATCTCGCCATAGCAATAGAACCCTAAAGCCCCCCCCAAAATATCATTACCAATCTTTTCTCCTCTAGGCTCAACCCACTCAACTCTCTCATTTAACTTCCCCTTTAAGTTTTCCCTGTGCTTACAGAGAAGCTTTCCCCTATCTCTTTCTCTCAGCTTCATGTGTCTTTTTGTTGTGATTATCTAACAGAGTAGTTAAATGTTTCGTCTTTGTCTCTTAGCCAGAATTATGTTCCACACAGAGTATTTTCTTTGATTAATTAAAACACACACACACAGGAAGCTATACAGTAATTTTATTGCTGTTTTCTACTAATTAGCATTTTGTGTTCTGGATATTATCTGGCAAATGTGCAGTTCAGTTAAGAACTACAAAACAGAATTGAAAATTCATATAAACTGGTTAATATTGTAGCAAAACTAACACCAGTGTCATCAGCTATAAGGAAAGTCATGACTCGCTATGCATTACTCAAGGAATTTGGCTTTTTTTGTCTGTTATTACTGCTGCAGAATTTAAATACAGTGCATTATTTTGATGACATAATAGAAATGCACCAGTTTGCTTACACGTTGCCTGAGTTGATGTAGATAATTTAACATTCAATGGATAAATTTAAATCCTGTGTGCATTGCTATTCTAGCTGCAGTGGGTCAAACCATAAATAACAGAACTCAGCATACCTGAGCCTTGCAGCTTTTGAAATACAGCTGAAGACTCAAATCTTTCAGGCTGAGTCTGCTTCTAGGTAAGACTTAGCATAGAGCATAGAAAATCATATTTCACATATTGGAGATTATGATCACTTTGCCCCATGCGGGCAAATAACTCTCTTTTGCCTGTTGGATGTAGATAGGCCCCACGCTCATCACCTTTAAACTTGACTACTGCAATGCCCTCAGCTGTAAATGCTACAGCTTGCAGCGGGGGTTTTAGGCATGCCAGTGCAATGAAAACAAACCTCTGCTCCAAYAGCAGCTTGTGCTTCCTTCCCTGTGCTTCCTTGCCTTGGGAAGGGACTACTTTCAACAAGTGTATTRTTCATCCTCTGCCTAGTCTTGATCACCCAAGATCTGCATGGAGTCACCCCTGCCCCATGCCTTCACAGACCAGCTTTTTGGAACCAGCCTTCCTCCAGAGYTGCTTGTTCTGATCGCTGCCAGTCTTCTATGCCTTGAAATTCACCTCTGGATAAGGAAAACTGGAGAATTTATATAACAAAACCAGTCACAAGAGCCTGATTTTGTTTGTAAGGTCTATGCATCTTTCAGACTCCAAGGCTGGCCCCCAGAAAGGAAGCAAAAACAACTCTTAAGCCAGGATCAGCGTGAGCCAGAGGCCCAGATACCAAAAGATGTATGGCTGCGCAAACTCAGACTGCATGCACGGATACAGAGCTAATTTATTCTGAAAGTACTAAATAGGCATATGTTAAATTCATTGCACCTGGAGTTTGAGGTCTAAATCATGAAGGTTAAGGTCTTTTTTGCTTGTTTCATCTTTCAGTGGCACTTGCCACTGCTGCTGTTAAAACAACACTAGGATCGATTTGACGCTTTTAACATCATGGACAATTCTTCAGTCACCATTCCTGTCCACACTGTTTTCTAAATGGTGTATAAAACAATTTCCTTTTTATTTTCCCAGTAAAGTGTGAAATTGTTTTCAAAATTAATTAGCACATTGTGCAGCAAGCAGGAATTAGTATAGCAATTGACATCACAAAACCCCTAGCAGTCCACAAGAGAATGGATTTTGAAACAAATTGCCTAAATCTTCATAAGGTCTTGAGCGCAAAGAGGCAGAGAAAATTACCACAGAGATTTAGTGTGAACTCCTATTAAAGTATTAAATCATATGCAGGAATCTATGGTAATTAAATTAAAAGTAAAGATTATCTTTCTTTGCTATGAAATGATAATAGCCTGTGGTGATAAAGATACACAGTCTAACTCTCCTGTACCTGTAATTTCCCCCTTCTTGGAAAATACAATAAAACTCAGAGATGCTTCCAACGGCTACAGGCTGTTGGACAACAAGCAAACTTGTGTTTCTCCACCCTGCTAACACAGGGGCCGTCAGCTGGGTTTGGGTTGAAGAAAAGCTCTCCAACATTTCAGAAAAGCCGTGCAAGCGACTGTCTGGTGCTGGGCAAGCAGACATGTTGTCAGATGTGTTTCAGCATTAATTATACCGTGGGAGAAAAAGCTGTATTTTTGATGTGCGGTGTTTAACTAATAAATGAAGTTGTAGTGTGGAGGAAAAAAAAACCAAATATGTTTCCCTTCCTCTCTTTCTTCTTCAAGTTATTTCATTTTTTCCCAGCTTCTAGAAACATTGCCATTTTTTTGTGGAAGTGTCACTTTTTAATTAACTTGCTGCTCTTCTGAAGTTCCKGAGTAAAATGCTTATTTGGCTATTTTCTCCTCTTTCCTTTAAACTTAAGATATTTTTAAAACTTCCTATTCTTTCCAGATACTACAGGTGTCTTCAATAAGGAAGTATACGCTTGGCCTTCCAGCCACTGGCACTGAGGAGAGCTCCATTGACACAAATTAGCTCCCCAGAGCCCAGCTGAAAACACAAATACTACCAAACATTTGGGAAAGTCCCACCCAGAAGCGGCTTCATCAAAGCACCGTTCATCTCGAAGGGAGAACATGAACGACGTGGTCTGGGCAGTTTCTTGCCGCAGGGTGTCAGGATCCCCCCCAAGGGGTGCGGAGGTGGCCAGGTGGGCAGAAGCTCCCCTCCACCCAACCCCTGTGCAGCTACAGCTGTGCTTCACACACCCCTGCCTCATGGGTCTTTTCCATCACCTGAGTCTCTGCTGCAGACTGGCTAGAACTGTTCAGCAACTGATTTATTTCCCCAGAGCTCAGAAACTTTGAGAATATCTCTTTCTAGCCCCTGCTTAAACCTGGTCCGCACCTGAGCCACAGTTTCCCATCCCAAGTGATCTTACTGTCTGTCCGTTATGAACCCATAGTGAGCTCTGAGTGTTGGCTGTGGCCTTTCCTTCCATAGCACTTAGGAGCATCTGCTCCACAGCATTTTAGCCCAAAAAGACAAAAACAGACAGAAGCAGGCAACCATCCAAGAAAGCACTGGAGGTACAGTTTAATGGACTTCTCCTACATCTAGGATATGGCAGCAGTGGCCATTTCAGAAAGACAAGACTGGAGACAAGGCTACGAGATATTCCCAAGGGGTCCACCCAGCAGACAGGCTACCTAAGTGCAGGTCCAGGTCCACCCAGGAGGCAGGGTTACAGGCAGGCACATCTACACACAGGGACTGACGGCCCCCAGCTGAGTGAAATGGGTCTCCTGGGCCATGGGCAGGGGTATGAAGGGCCATTAGTGCCCTCAGGGGTCTGACAGTGTGACCCATCCCTTCCTTTGAAAGATGACATTTGCAAATGTCACTGTCAATATAAAAGTCAACAACAAATTACCTTCAATTGTATGATCTCAGCAGCTGAGATCCCCCTCAACTACATGAACACTTGGTGGAATTAAATTTTTTTCACACTTTGTTTTTTCATATATATTGGTAGACAATTATCTTCAGTAACAGAGTAGATGATCCAGCTAATAGCTTACAAATGTAGGGAGTCTTCCTCGCTCATCATTAGCACTCAGTTAGTTCACCAGCTGACTGAATTATTGCTTGTAAGTACTTTTGAATTGATTAGCTCTTGCAGGGTATTTTGACCTGTTTGAATTGATGTACATTAATTTCTGGATCTTAAATTGTAAGACATCAGAGTATTGGGTTCACAGAAATGCTTTATTCTATCATATTTTATACACTTTGAATCATTTACATGGCTACTTCGACCCCTAGCTGGAGTGAAACACATATTCCAAAGTATCTGTGTCCCATTATACAGGTAATTAAGGCACAATTAGATCACTGACACCTCTGAAGTTTTCTCTCAGAACTGGAAGGTCAATCCAAACTATGCGAATTTTCTTTTCCCCTGTTCTACATCAGATTTTTTTAACCAAAAACTTATTTCTTTAAGATTTACAAAGCTGGGAGAAGTTCCCTTTGATTTGTGTGAGACAATCTATGCTTGAGAATGCAAAGTCTTCAGTGAATTAACATGCAAAACATCGAATCTGCATTTTCCAGATGAAGACTTTGTGAACAGGGTAACATCCACTACAGTTTCTGTCCAGTATCAGGCACATACAAAGATTTCCTCAGAGCTGGCAGACCTGTATGGGTCAGGGATTAGAAGCTACAGTAGTTGGTTTCCCTCCTATGCCACTGACTTTCCAGGCATCCTCAGGCCACTCTCGTGCCTCTGAATTACTTTACTTCATTTACCATTGCCCATCACATGGGAATAAAAATATTTAACAACATATTGCAAGGACGTGACAATCTTATAGAACATTTTGCAAACCTAGCATAAAAGATATAAAAGAAGTAGCAAATATTATTATTCAATTCTAATTCTCCTATTATTCTGCAGAATGCAAAGTTCTCAGCTATTGGGCTGATTTTGTACAGTTCATCACAGTGTGCTTGCTTCTTTCAAATTGTTCATGAGTGTTTTGATGGAGAAAAATCATATCTAACATTGTGGGATCAACACTGTAACATTTCCCAACAGAGAGGTGTACCAAGGAATATTCTCTCTGGTATGAGAAGACAGATTTGCATGGATCAAAAAATTCACTGTTTTAAAAAGTCCTATTTAGAGCCTGCCTTTGGCAGCATGATCCATCCTAGGGCTGTTGCTTTTTTCTGCTCCTGGGTTTTCTGGAAGTAGTAAATTTGGATTTTCTAGAAGTAACAAAAAGAAACAATTCTATCTTTAAAACCTCAAATGACAGAAGATCAATATGAAATCTGCAGGAATACAATCTTTCACAGTCATAATACAAGCCTTTTTCAAGAATGAGTTCGAAACACACCTCTCTCATCTTCCTTCTTGCCAGCTGCTGGTATTCTCAACTCCCGGGAGGTCCTGCCAGTCCCCACTCTGGGGAGCTTGCGATGAACTTCAGCAGTTTAAATATTAGTCAAGGGGGATGTTCAAAGCCACATAAGGGATTTGCAGGCCCAAATTCCATCAATTTTAGAAGGAACTGAATGCTCCAAAACCTTAGGGACCATCAAGCATTTTACCCTCATTTCCATGCCTAAGATTTCCTTTCAAGGCAAGCTTCAAGGAAAGCTTTTGGTAAGAAATGCCGTGGGGGAAAGCACTGATTTGCAGCTATTGCTGGAGAGAACTAATTGCTACAAGCAATGACTGCATGAGTTTTCTTTGTGCTTTCTTGTTAGTCCTGTGTCCCGTTTGTAGAGGTGATTTTTGTATCACCTCTGGGCCCTGTGTTGCAGTTGACAGCTGTAAGGTGGGGTGATATGGATGAAGGATGATATGTAAAAAATGTGCTGGCAGAAGCTAAGGGATAAAAGTTTTAAATCAGTTGCCTATGACAAGCAGAAGGACTCTGTGGCTAAGTTTTACTGACTCTCCAACACAGCAATTTATCACTTTTGGCCATTTTTTCTCTCTGCTTGCTTCCACCAGGTAAAGTGCTACTAGAAATGAAGCACATGACAGCACAAGCTCACACACGTATTTTATTACTGATGGACCCAAGGCACCACCACAACCTTCAGATGTTTATCCTAATGATTCAAGGAACGTGGGTGTTCAAACCTCAGATTTTATTTCRGTGTATGCTAAAGATGGGGATTAGCCAGGTCAGCAATTACTTGCCATTGAGCTGCCAGGTCAGTCGTAAGAGATTTTACAGGAATTTACCCGGACCGTGGTACTGTTGTCAGTCCCATTGCAGATGCAGAGAGATGACTCCTACATAATGCGGGTCTTTCCGAAGCGCTGTGAAGTCTGGCACACTAAAGAGACTCACGGGGGGGGCCCTGCATTACAGCTCTGCACAAATAAGCCCATCGCTCTGCTCAGTAGTGCCATGGCTCCCCTCCAACCCTGTGGTCCCTCTCCAGGGTAATCTTACCTCTGCACTCAAGGGATAGAGCACCTTTTTGGGGCCAGCAATCACAAGAGCCTCACTAGAGGACACAGCTTTCACATGATTCAATTAGGTGGTTTTTAATATTTTAATATTGAGCGAGAGCTGATTCCTGTTATGCTTCCTTTGGCTGACTGAGTCTCACTTTCTATCCTAACTTAAATCCTTCTCTGTTGCAGAAGTAAAGGAAAATATTGGCATTTGCTTAAAAATATTCCTGCAGCAATCTGGGACAGTGTGTGATCCTGTGCCCGTCCCCCCAGAGGCAGCCTGTGAGAAGATTTGACTATATCAGAAACAAYAAACTTCACCTGATCTATACAGACTACCAAAAAGCCTATTCCATGCTAAATATCTCTTTCACATTCACTGACGGGCACCCTGGCACCTAATCCAAAGGATCAGCTGCAGAGCAGGAACAGCAGTTAAAAGAAAAGAGGGGGAGATACAGCAGTACAATAGGTAAAATATCAAGTGGCACATGGAAAGGGAAATAGAGCTCTCCTGCATACACCCTCATGAAAGGAAGGAGGTAATCTAGTTAATGTGCATTGAGAACCCATTGCAAGCTGGTCGGAGGAAATACATGTCAGTTTGTCTGGGGGAGAAGTGATTCATGCAAACGCTAATGAGCCTTTGAAACTCATTGCATCGTTTGATGCCACAGCGCTGAGGGATAGAGAAGATCACACAATAAGAGCTATCCTGCGTTTCAGTCTGTGTTCTCAGCCATGAACTTGGAGATCTGGGAATAAACTTCCCCTTTGGATGAGTTCTTGGACTTGTGTCTTAGCACATGCAGCTGTCAGAGGCAGGATGACACAGATCAGGCTTTCTTCCAGCAGGACTAATCCTGCATTTCTATACTTCACAAAAACTAAAGAGTTGTGTTGAGTTGTGTTAACTCTACACCACCATGGATAATTTGCTTTGTTTCAGCTCTTCTGAGCATATGAAAATCCTGGGTTCTTGCCCTTCTTCTGGAAACCTGATTCCCTCAACCACTTCGGAGACGTACTCTGCAGAATTAAAATCCTCCCCGGGGAGATTTTGTAGGTACAATAACACTGTTTAAAGAYCCCTGCCAGCTAGCTCATGTCATTCAAAATCCTTCCAGAAATATTTAAAACAAGCAGACTGGAGAGGTTGAAGTAAGGGAAATGTGAGAGTTGTACAAGTATACAAGTATGCAATAACCTTTCTGAGAGTCCTAGGAGTGTGTTGATTACCCGAGTCAAGAATCAATTTTTAAAGCAGCAGAAACAGCAAGCTGTCTTTTTAATTTGTGATAAGCAGAAATAAAGCTATAAAGAAACTCTGATAAATTTATAATATGCTCTATAAGAAATTCACTAATAAGAGTGTATTAAAAACATATTTAGTAAAGTTTTGCAGTGGAGATTCAGCGGACTGAATCCAAGAACTGGAGCAAAGCCTAACATATTTTTATGAATTCATAAACTATTTTACAGGATCTCATGAGCAAGAGCCTAGAAACAAAATTTGAAGCCTGAAGCAAATTTTTTTACAGTTCATATATAAAAACAGAACCAGAGGTTTTTAGTGACAATGCTGACACATTGTTAACTATAAGGGGAGCCGGTAATGTTAAAAACAAAAAGGGGAAAAAAATGAAGAGAAAGAATTTGCTGGGTACTGTGAGTACGTATATGTTTTCTGTTATTTTACCTGGAAGCAAAACCATTAATTGAAACAAAGACAAATGGTGAAATCAGTGCTGAAATTCTCCTTCATGTCACTGGAAACTAATAGTACTCTTCAAGAACTCCTTTGGATGAGGACAAAGGTATAACCTAAYGGAGCCACTCCCAGCACTGTGTTTTACCGCAAGTGCCATTTGTTTCTCTGCAATGTACTGCCGTACCCCTTTTTTTCCTGACTGGAAAGGCAAGAGATTGGTGTTTATTTGATGCTATTTATGTAGTATTGCTAGACACACAAAAAAGCAACAAAAAACCTTCCCAAGATATACAGATTCTACAGAGGACGAACACAGAGAAATCTACCTAATAATTAAATTCATTTTCACTTAGTCAAGTACTGTTAGTTTTCCTGTACAAATATTGTGTGTAGGAAAACAACTGCAGTAAAATGAAATGCATTAAAACAGTGTCAATCCTCTTATTTCACAGAGCCAATCATTGATTGGGTTATCGTGCCAAGAATGCAGGGAATTCATTGAACTGGGACCATTTAAATAAAAATAAATTCACTTTCACTTCCTTCCTCCTTCATCAATCTTCATGTAGTGTGCCTTGCATGAGCTAATAACAGATTCATTGCAGCCATGCTGTAACTGATTGCTGTAACTTTGCATATTTTACTGATGTATATTGAGAGGTAGTACTGAGACTCTCAGGATTAACAAATCTATGCTTTAAATTACCTTTTATTTGCATTCAAAGCCCATGCAATTCTTTACAATGGCCCTTCAAAATAAATTCTGTAGGAAACAAAGCCAGAAAACTCACAGTAGATTAAAACTCAGCAGGGGTGAATTCATATGTGGTGAAGAAAGGAATTAAAATAAGAAAACAAGTTCCACTTTTACATTTTCAAAAAAGCAGAACGATCATGACCTTACAATGATCATAATTCTTACAGCAACACAAGCTTTAGTGTCTCAAAGGCTGTTCATGTCTGTTAATTTGTCTAAGTACGGCCTAGAGAACTAAAAAATACAGATTCCACAGGTCTGCTCCAGTTCCCAATGGGAAGAAAATAACGGAATAGTTTATGTTGGGAGGGACCTCTGGAAGTCAGGTGGTCCACCACCACCCCACCCTGCCTCGAAGCAGGGCCAGCTCAGGGCRGGTTGCTCAGCACCTTTTCCAGGCTGGTGTTTGACATCTCCAAGGACAGAGATGCAACAGCCTCTCTGAGCTCTTGCTCCAGGATTTCACTGCCCTCACTGTGGATTTTTTTCCTGGTATCTGATAGGAATTTCCCTCATTGTAGCCTGTGTCTTTTTCCTCTTGAGAGCAGGATAGAGCAAGTCTTTGTTTTGGGGATGGGGCGGGGGTGGGAATTTGGCACATTATTTTAGATGTGGCCTCTGAAGTTGCTCAGTAGAGGGGAAGAATCACCTAGGCTCTAGCTAACCTTAATTAACCTGCAGCTTAATAGTGCGGTTGGCCTTTATGGCCTGGGCAAGCATTGTTCGTGCATGAGCAGCTCGATGCCCACCAGGCCACGTAGGTCCTTTTCCGTAACTAATTTCTGTATGAAAGGTCAGTTTGTGGCACTGAGAAATAAATAACATCTCTAGCATGTCTTCTGTACTCACTGAAATTTTAGAATATTCCAAGATTGCCTTGGCCTATCTGGTATACCACAAAAAAAATCCCTGAATTTTCCAATGCAAACAATTTTTTGCACTGTACTTTAATTTTATCCTGGTCTGCAGTCGTCTTATTAGAAACCATTAATCCAGAGTGGCTTTAGAAGACACACCTGGAGAAGTCCAGCTGGAGAAACAATTAATCCAGCACCTTTCTCAGGCATTTGAAAGAGAAAAGGAGAATAATTTCAGTAGGAGATGGGAAATTTGAGTAAATAACTGATGCCTCTCTGCATTTATTAAGTGCCAGTGTCTACTTTGAGTTAAACTTTTTAATGAACTGGAGTCCAAACACAAATTCTTCAGCTGGGTGGGGTATGTAATTTATCTAGCACCTAATATGTAATTGGCAGGCAGTTTGCTCTTATGTCATCTCTTTGGGTGAGCCTCTGTGATCCTAATGACTGGGAATAATCTTAAAATTCCTTTCCAAACAAGCAGCATCCCCTGTGCACTGATACTACTTTGACAGCCCTTTGAATCACTCCGTTCTACTGTCTGATGAGGTTTCCGCATCGTGCCTGGCTTCACCGTCCCGCTCCCAGCCCCACGCTGCTCCATGGAGCTCCTTTAACCACTGCGCTCCCCCGGCACCTCCATCTGTGTCAGCATCTGTCAGCCATCAATAATGTCTTAGGTCTGGGAGAGAGGGTGAGGATTTTATGAGCATTTTCCCTTTAGGTTGCTTCCTTCCTGAAACCCTAATCTTGGATAAAGCTTACCCAAGGAGACAAGATTTTCCCACAAAGCAAAAGGAGAGACAGAAGGAGGGTCTAGGAAAAGAGGTCCTCATGTAGCCCTTCGTGATCCTATGATACTTTTTTGCAAGGGTGGAAAGATATAGTCCAGTCACTCAAATTTTTCTCCTGCCCAGAGTTTCAAGCGGATGTTATGTTCTTATTCACTGAGCTGATGTCATTTAATGCTGTCTCAAATTGTTAAGCAGCTTCTGGATCCTCTCTTCTGATGGATGAGGCAATGCTGTCTTTACATAATTCAGAGGAGCCACATGAGACTTAATTAATATTTATAAAGCATTCAGGATGCTCAGTTGAAAAGGGTGATGATATAAAAGCTCTACAAAAACACTCACAATTTTTCAAATTCTCTGACGTTGCAGGTCAAGTTAAAGTTTCCCCTTCATTTTCCTGCAGCAATTCTGTCCCCTTTGGGTTGTGTGGAAACAGTCAATGCCCAGAAGCCAGTAACGCAGGGAATTTAAAAAGAGAGGATAACCTATTTATACATGTAAAGGATGGCATCCCATGAACAGCAAACCCAATGAAACATTATTCCCTGTGCGTGTGTGTCCTGTCTCCTCTAACCACCACCTCGTTGCACATCTTCCCGCAGCCCTTTCATCTCCCACGGGGCACGCGGCGGCACAAGCAGTAGCTGATCCGAAACTGCCGAGGGGCYGGTCAGCTGGTGCACGCTGTTCAGCCTTGCGACTGCTGCGTCTTGAACAGCGAGCGAGTTGAACTGCATAGCAATATTACAGCTTGTTATTACATCTGCAATTACTCTGACTTGTGCAAGCTGATTGAAATTGTCTGGAAAAGAAGACAGTCATCCCAGCTGTCTGAAGAACCTCATTTCTTAAAATTGCCAAGCACAATCCCAAGCAGAGCAGAGCAGATCGGACTGAGGCTCTTGAGGCCTCCCGATGGTATCTAGTTTCTACCTATGCCTCGCTCTTGCGAACAGCTATTGGTGCCAACAAAGAAATAAAAAACTACATAACTGAGGCTGGAGCGGAGTGGAAACCGTCCCACCCTGCTGCAGGGCAGTACCAAAGAGATGCAATAGGGATCACAGTGACAACAGCAAAGGCACAGGACTGGAAGGGATGTGTTACAACTGGCAAACAAAAGCACCAGTTAGAGGAACATCATAGCCCATAGGGAAACATGCATGTTTATTTTTTCAGGTCTCATCTACCACGCAGAGAAAAATTATAAAGAAAGAGAGTGTTTGTGTGTGTTTGTATCTCCACTCAACCGTGCGGGAAAAGGGAAATCATCCAGAGCAGAGATTTGTCTAATGTGGAATGATTTAATAGCATATGGCGTAATTCAGCGAGTAACCTGAGGCAATCTCCTCCCGCGGCAGCCCGGCAGC